>CM057820.1:29992362-30592362 GCA_030067965.1 Latrodectus elegans | reverse complement strand
TCAGTTTAAATGTTTCAATTTGAATTAAATTTGATATTAATATATATATATATATATATATATATATATATATATATATATATATATATATATATATATATATATATATACATGGAATTAAACTGTGAAAAAAAGAATATTGTGATGCAGCTAAATAAAACAATAAATGATTAGTTAGTTATTTCATGCAATTTTGAAATGCTTGTGAATAAGGATAACCAATGTTGTAATGTAATTCAACGACTTTTTACTGTAAATTTAATGCTATAAATTAATTTTCACTTATTTATTTCTGATGCCATCAAATATGAATATATTTTAAAAAAAGCTGATTTATTGGTGTATTTCAACCAATCAGTAATAAACAAATATCGTTTTGAGATTAAATTTTCATTTTATACATATATTTCTATTCATATTTATCAAATATTTCATATTGGCAAAATTATTAAACATTTGCATCAATTTTTAGTTTTATATTCCAGAAAATTTTATATTTTTATGAATTTAAAATTATTTTCCCTTTTTATTTTATCAAGGTTTCTATGCATTCATTTGAGTACATATATAAGTATATAACATATATTTTTATCTAATTTAATTTATAGTAATCAATCATTTTTTAATCATTTCATGAAATAATATTTTAATGAAATAATTTTAAAATTGAATTTATAAATTCAGTTTTAGAATTATGAATTTAAATAAATATATAAAAATAATATTCAGTTCAAATTCTAAAACAGTTTCTAAAGCTAATGCATCATGAAAACTTAATAGTGAATTTTGTTTTAATGAGTCTATTTTTAAGAAATTTCATTTTTTCCAGCTTGAAGATTATTATGCAATAAATCAATGGATTAATTTTCTCCAGAAAGGGATTATTATCTCCTCGCATGGGTAATTAGTTATACTTTAAGCTATTGCAGTTAGGATATTTAGATTGATCTATAAATTATTTACATCAACTTCGAAATCATCATCTATCAAGAACTATTTAATGGTGACATAGAAAAATCAAAATAAGTATTCTGATAAATAAAATGAAACAAATCGAGATAACCAAAAAAAAGAGTGTGGAGTTCATTTAAAAAGGCGTTAATAAAAATCAATTTCGTAACAACCTATAATGAGGAATCTCTTTCTGACATATTCATAATTACAAAGTGTGATTCATTGTGAAAAAATCGCAGATTAATAAAAATAATAAAGATTAAAACATGTATTAAGTTTTTCGTTATCACCTGTTTTCTTCAATTAGCGATTGAAGATAATTCGGGTTGCCAGGATATGAAATAATCTCGTACTCGAACTTATTGGAGCGAAATGGATGAAGCTACTAATATTTTTCTCTTTTTATTCCTTGGTTTGCTTTTAAGTGATTGATGCTGCAGGAGAATTACGTCACATATCATTAATCTTCCTTTGTTGATTACTGATTGGTGAAGGAGGAGGGAAAACAAGTTGAAATAGACCCCTAACTCGCATGCGTGAGGAATTTCCTGCAATGAAGGAACAAAAATTAAACTCAAAGAAAAACAAGGTATTTTCGTAATTTTTCTTTCCAAAATCTAGATTGCTCTTTTGCTTATTTTTCTCTTTATTTTTAATCTTTGGAAAAAAATGTCTATATCGACTAATTTTTCTAATTAGTGCTTAAGGTTTTTTACGAAACTTTTTGTATGCTGCTTAAACTTTTTTTGCATATTGTTTTCCTGGAATGGTGTTTTAACCTTTCCAATTTGAAGAAATGATGTATAATTAATGCGGGATAAAAAAATTACATTTTGCTATGAGTTTTTGAATGGAAAAATCAATTATCTTTGCATTAAATTAAAGAACAAGAACATGTTTTAATTTTCATTAGTAGATTTGACAAACATAAAGACTCTTTGTGAAATATAGACAACAGAATTTCATATGAGCCAAAATTATATATATATTTACTATCTGTATTGTAAAATAGGTTTAATTTACTTTTCAATCAAGAAAAGAAAATATTTAAAAAAAAGATTTAATTAAAAATTCCATTTATTTTTTAAAGAATAAAATCCAATCTCAAAGTTATGTGAAATGCAAATATAATTTGTATCTTTTTGTATACACGATTTTTAAATAAAGTTATTTTAACATGCATTGTTAACAGGACTAGTTTCACATGTAAACATAACTAAATGTTTTTTTTTTCTGTTTTAATAATTTTTATGATTATGAAATGCACATTGGCATATTTTCTTAATTTAATTATCAGTTTAACTTATTAGAAGTAATTTGCGTTGCTAAAAGGAATAGCGGAAATTTTAACATCGTTCATCAAATTTTAGGTTATTAAAATTAACACTTATTTAATATCAAATAAATTTCTAAAATAATATCTTGTTTTTAACAGTGGTACATGAATAATGAGCATATAAAACTTTCACAAGCATTGTTTCAACAGTATTCGTCAGAATTACGTGGGTGCCTTTTAAATTTCTTTAAAAAGTAGGAAGTAAAAGAACTTTTTGGTAACAAACCATTTTATTGCTTTTCAAAATATTCACCTTTAACATTTATGCACTTTTCCATATGTTCAAACCAATTTTTGAAACAGTTTTCCACTCTGAAGTTGATATCTCAGGAACATGGTTTTAGAAAGCATCAACAGCTCCTTCAGGTGATGAAAATCGCTGCCCACGCATTTTTGTTTGGCATAAGGGAAAAAGAAAAAGTCATAAGGTTAAAAAATCAGGAGAATATGGGCACTGAGACATTAATTCGAGATTTTTATCCTTCAAAGAATCAATTGTTTGATGTGCTATGTGAGAGCTGGCGTTGTCGTGATGAAGAATGATGCGGTGGATTTTGCTGTTTTTCCTGATTTAGTTTATGACCTTTGGCAAACAACTTTCTGTGTACCACTTAGTGTTAACAGTTTTTTGATCTTCTAAAGGAATGGTTGTGATATTTCATGTAAGGCCTAAGAAATAAGCAATCATTTTCTTGGAAGTGCTTCGGGAAAGAACAACTTTCATAAGATTCTGTTCATTTTGAATCACATAAACAGTGGATTATTGCTTAGTTTCCGGCATATACGAAACTATCCAAGTTTCCCCTCCTGCAGCGATATTGTATACGGATTTTGTTGTTCCCAATAATTAATTTTTTTATCATGTTTTTGCACCATTTTACACGAATCTCTTTTTGAGCTTCTGTCAAATTGTGCGGAATCCATCAGTAACAAATCTTTGTAACAGTTAAATATTCAGGCAGAATCGAATGTATTGCAGTCTGTGATATTCCAAGAGATGCTTAATCTCACGTTATGCGACATACCGATCTTCTTAAATCATCTTGACATAGCATCGATTTTGTTTGGAATCACTACCAATTTTGGTCGTCCTTCACGAGATTCATCAATGATGGACGCATGGCCACGATGAAATTCCGCAAATCAATTTTAAACAGTATTTTATGATGGAGCTTTATAACCAAGAGTTGCACGAAGCGATTCTATGCATTCTTGTCGAGTGAGGACATTTTAATAATCATTCAACGGAAACCTTCCCGTGTTATTTCCATTTATGGAACTTATTTGATTCTTTAGAACACTCACTGTAAACAAACTACACAGATGATTTCTAAGATGCCACTGTATCCAAGCGGGAAAAAATGTGAATTTTACAAATATCTTGAAATCAAATTCCAGTTGCGTTCTCTCTTGTTCGTTTGTAAAACTATAAAAGGCAATTCTCGTACTAATTTCCACAGCTACAGTAATCTTCTTACAACTGTGAAATGTTTGTATATTTGCATTTTGTTAGCTTTCTAATCCATTTAAAGCAGATTTTCGTTTCAAGCATGAAGTTAAATAGATAATAAATTCTTGACATATTTTTAATTCACCATGAATTTCTAAAAAAATTATTAGTTGGTTTAACAATGATACTTTTTACATGACCGAAAGAATTCAATACATTTAAAAGTAGTTTTAGCAGTCTCAATTAACATAGACATTTTAAGAAAACAATTCACCAACTGAAATTGTTGCATCAACATATTTCACCATACCTAACCTGGGGTTGGGCTGTACCAGTTTGTATAATCAAACGGAACCAATAGAATTGCTTTTTATTATGAAAATCACCAGTTTCATCATTTTTTAATTGATAAAATTCGCAGCAAATAAGTATCAATAACTAGTTTGCTATTCGTGAACCACTTGGTATAAAAATTTAAAAATGTAGGTTTGCACACCATGCGATTAATTGTCTTTATTACATCATAAATGTATTGGCGAGTGTTTGGAATACATTTAATATGTATATGAATGTGCTCAGTTTCTATTTATATTACTGGCAAAAAATAGCAATATCTAGAAAGATAAGAGATGTCCTAGAAAAATGTATTTGACTGATATCATTTTTGCGAAAATGAATTAATTGAAATTATTGTCTCCCGTAAAGAATAAATGAAGATAAAATCAGTAGCAAATTTAATCACTTTCATTGGCTATAATCACTGCCACACAATTAGGTACAGATTCTTTAGACGCATTCATGGATAATGGCATTCCATGTGATTTCCCCACATTGCTCAAGCTAACATTTCATTAAACGGTCATTTGATTTAACGGTTAGTATTGTATCCCAGGTCAGTTGTTGTGCAGGGGCAATAAGTTTTCGATTCATATGTCTAAATAATACGCAGATTGATAAAATAATTCAGTCTAGAGTAAAAATATGCAACTCTTGGACACGGTGTGATATATATGGTTAGCCAATATTTTTTATGGGATAGGGTTGATGATCAGTACTGTAGATAAGAGAGAACCACGAGCTCTAAGGGTTCAGAGATGTCGAGATAGCAATTCAATATTCTGTTAATGCCTACCCAATAGCAAACCTTCCCACACCATGATATCAGGAGTAGTCCCCTGTGGAGATTCACAACACAACATTTTGACAGTCTTTTCCCAAAGTATCTCCAAATTTGAATCAGATCATAATGGTGTTGCAGACAAATATGGAATTCGCCAATAAAGACATTGATATTCAATTCCATTTTTCCTAACCATAGTTCATGATAATATGGTTGGTGCAAATGCCTGTAACTTAGACACAAAGGTAAGAACTCAGGAATAGACGCCTTGTGAATATTCTCCTCACTTGCATTAACACAATGAAAGGTTCAAATGAATACTGAATAATGCATAAGGAAAAGATTCTATTGTCCTATATTGCATGATGTGGTTGAGCAACAGAGCATTATATATATAATCCAAAGACAATCTACGAGATAAACTATACCATAGCATAGCATGTGCACAGTATATCTGTCATCACGTTTAGTGAAACAACCATATATGTGATATCAAATCTGTCATTCATTCATCTGTCTGTCATCAGCCATTCATTCCTGCATCCAATGATTATAGATCTGCATCTCAGTTACTTTGTTTCTTTTAATATTATTGCGTACAATACGAGCCATTAAAATTGCTACACCAGGAAGAAATGCAGATGACAAAATGATATTTTTTGGACAAATATATTATACTAGAAATAACAAGTGATTAAATTTTCAAAAAATTTGGCTGGATAGATCCTGAGAATTCAGTACGCAGAATAACCACCTCTGGCATTAATAACAGCAGTTATACGCCTGGGCATTGAGTCAAACAGAGATTGGATTGCATGTACAGGTACAGATGCCCATGCAGCTTCAACACGATGCCACAGTTCATCAAACGTAGTGACTGGCGTTTGGTGACGAGCCAGTCGCTCGGCAACCATTGGACTAGACAACCATTGGAACTAGACGTTTTCTATTGGTGAAAGATCTGGAGAACGTCCTGGCCAGGGCAACAGCCGAACATGTTCCGTATCAAGGAAGGTCCGTACAAGACCGGCAACATGCGGTCGGGCATTATCCTGCTGAAACATAGGGTTTCGCAGGGCTCGAATAAAGGGTAGAGCCACGGGTGGTAACACACCAGAAATGTAATGTGCACTGCTCAAAGCACCGTCAATTCGAACAAGAGGTGACCGAGACGTGTATCCAATGGAAGCCCATACCATCACGCCAGGGGATGGGCCAGTATGAAGATGACGAATGTACTAGCCAGCGTGCGTTCACCACGATGCCGCCAAACACAGATGCGACCATCATGATGCTGTACACAGAACCTGGATTCATCTGAAAAGATGATGTCTCGCCATTCGTGTGCCCAGGTTCGTCGTTGATCACACCATTGAAGGCGCTCTTGTCTATGACGCAGCTCAAGGGAAGCCACAGCCATGGTCTCCGAGCTGAGAGTCCATGCTGCTGAAAACGTCGTCGAACTGTTCGTGTAGACACATGTTGTCTTCCAAACGACCCCGTTTCTTGACTCACGGCTCGTGACGTGGTTGCACGATCCATTACGGCCATGCGGATAATATGCCTGTCTTCTCGGCTGCTAGTGATAGGTGGCCGTTGAAATCCGGCATGGCGTTCCGTATTACTTTCCTGAACCCATCGATTCCATATTCTGCTAACAGTCATTGGATCTCGACTGAAGTGAGCAGCAATACTGCGATAAGATAAACCATAATCCCGGTACGCTACAATTCGACCTTTATCAAAGTCAGAAACGTGCTGGTGCGCATTTCTCTTTCTTACACGAGGCATCACAACAACTTTTCACCAGGCAACAACGTTCAAACGCAATTTGTGTATGAGGAACCGGCTGAAGAATTTCCTCATTTAAACACAATGTAGGTGTCGCTACTGGCACCTGCTTTGTCTGAATGCGCTGAAAAGCTAAGAATTTGCATATCACAGCGCCTTCTTCCTTTCTTATAAATTTCACGTCTGTAGAATGTGCCTTCTTGGTGTAGTAATTTTAATGACCAGTAGTGTATTTCTCTGAAGGAAAATTCACATTTGTTACAATTTTTCCTCAATCGAACTCAATATTTTTCAACGCATTAAACAAGCGACTTTTAAAAAAAAGTCATGATATTATTGAAATCTATATCACAAGTCCTTGAAAATATTAAATCCATTGTATAGTCGTGCTATGCAGTATATTAAGAGAATTTTATAATAAATATTTGATTTATAATCACATAACTTTATCATATTAAAAGCATGTAAAAAAAACTATTAACTAGCCTGAGAGTGTTTTTGTGGTTTAGAAAATGTCATTGCTACATATATTTACAGTCATCCTTAAAAATGATTTTTTCAGCCTGAAATTATTGCTTTTTCCACAAACTTTCTCACCCTAAATACTCGTGTTTCATGAATATTCACAATCATTTTGAAGGGGCAAGCAGCAGTACACACTATAATTTTCCTGCGATTAAAGTCTTTACTAATCGAACTATCAAGGATTGCAATGAAGAAGGCAGTAATAAAAGTTTTAGCAATGAAGTAACAATGTTTCTAGAATATTAGATTATTAGAAGATTTCTTTTAACGATCCTTCATCTCATCTATATCATATATATATATATATATATATATATATACACAGAGAGAGAGAATTATAGATAGATAGGTAGATAATATAAATATTATTTTTAATTATATATATATATATATTTACTCATTATCAATTTATTTCCTTAAAAATATTACATAATCTCTTTATTAGTTTATTTATTCAAGAGAATATTTGATATAAATTTTATGTTAAAAATCGCTTTTTAAACTTTGTGGAGGAATTTTAATATTGCAAAAAGCATTCTTCATTTAATTAAAATAAAATGATATTTTGTAACAATAAAAATATGTTTGCTTTAAATGAAATAATTTTAGTGAAGTAAATCTTTTAATTTATCGTTAAGTCGTTAAAATAATTTTGCATATCCTCAATTGTAAGGTCACAAATTCACCGTAGAGACTTAAAGGTTAATACCTTGATTAAAAAGAGATGTTTATTTCGAAATAAATTGGACGCATTTTACGACCTTTAAAACAACTTTTACACCCAAGAGGATTTACGCTTTTTTGAATGCAGCGTTGAAAATTGGAAAACAGATATCCATTCGGCAGGCTTTAAAGCAATAGTAAAATATAAACCCGTAACAAAAACACATAGCTGGAGTGGTGGGATTAAATTTTTGTAACAAGCCTGCAGCAGTTTTAAAAGTCATAAAAAAGTGGCAGAACATCATATACTTTACGACCTTTCACAGTTCCAAGTAGACTTTAATAATATTTAGACACCGCTGTTTTTTCCCTTCTACCTTTCTATTGGATGGTTGTTAAGAAAGGCAAAGGATGGTTGTCTGAAGGGAAAATTTTCATCACGGAAACTTTTATGCATTTGACTTTCTTTTATGCTTCTCCTTGTTCACTTCTTTCATATTTTTAGTTCTTTTTATTCGTCAGTACCATTTGCCATTTTCAGTCAGGAACAACTCACGATAACACTGGCAAAAAAAATTCTTTCCAAATTGAAAATTCTTAAGTGTTTCTTGGGTGGAAAAATCTAGTTTGTAATAAGATTTTCTAAACCGGACATAAAGGATCGCGAAAAAATGCGTTACTTCTTAATGCGCGCTTTTGTGGCTTCGCTAAAAGCTTGCACAATGAAGTGAGATGACAGTAACTAGCCTTGAGAAAGAAGTTAATTTTTCGAGTTTAAAATTTCTTTTCATTTCGCATTTAATAAAGATTTCTGCCGCAGATTAAAATAATGATAAAAATTTTGTTTATGAAATAATACATTTTGGAAAATATTATCTCGCATTAAATAAGTATAATTCACATTTAGGTCAATTGAGTTATTGTATACAAAATTTTATTAATAAATATTTATTGACTTTAGTGTTCCATTATGTTATCTAATAAGGAAATATTTGATAAATGAGAACTAACTAAGCATTTCATATTAAAAGTTAATAAAGTAAATTTATTAAAATATATCATTTAGAACTAAATATATTTTAATATCTTCATTTGAAATGCAAATAACCTACAAGCTACCTATGAATTTAAACACGCTTAAAACAGAAAATGTAAATGATTTGAAATTAAGGATTTAAATAGTTTATTAAAAAAAGTTTTTATATATAGATCAAATTAAAAAATGATAAAATTTTATTTTTTTGTTATTTTAGCAATGCAAATTAGGAATCATTGCTTGGGGTAAATTTACATTTAACGCTTTTCTTAATCATATAGTACGGAAATTTAAATGAAAAAAAAAATTTGCATATGTTTGAATAAGCTGTTCATTGCTTTATTCAAACAATGAATTTGTACTTAAAGTGAGATGGAAATAGTATAAATAAATTTTGTCAGAAGAAAATGTGAAAAAACATTTTATGATTTTTCAGCATATTTTTACCTGAAGCAGTTAAGTATTTTAATCAATTCCTGATAGTTTTCCCAAACTCAAAACTAATAGAAATATATTCTTTTGCTTAGTTCATTTTTTAATTTTTAAACAATTACTTACGTTTTATCAGTGTCTGATTATACTATTTAATATTTATACACACATGTTCAAGAAACAATTGGAATAGGCATAATAATTGGTATATATATATATATATATATATATATATATATATATATATATATATATATATATATATATATATATATATATATATATATATATATATGTATATATGTATATAGAGAGAGAGAGATTATAATATAGATATAGATATATATATAATTGGTATGTATATATTGAGAAATAAAAGTAGAAATACTTTAAATATTTCATCTTTCATTATATGCGAAATTAAAAGCTATATAATCTGATTTTAAGATTAATAATATTGTAATTCGAAAGTTATGTAATTATAGCGACACCTTTAACTCACCAGAGTTTTAAAAGCATATAAAAGGAAATTATAAGTCTTCGTTAGAATAAAAATTAATCAAGAAATATCAGTTATTTTAAAAATCATTTTCTAGAGACAAAAATATTAGTAAATAAAATATACAATCATACATTTTGCAGTTATTTTTGGATATCCAATTTGTTTAGTTTAAAAAAAGAATTCTCTGAAATATTTTAAATGTGAAACATATATAATTGAATACAAGGCATATATTTGATAAACATTCAATCTTTTTAAGTACATAATTTTTTCTAAATTGTAAATGAAAATAGAAAGGATTATACAACAGATATTACTTAGGTCTATACATGCACACAAAGGTTATGATCACCATACTTACGTAATTTATGTAACAATTTGTGCAACATAAGCATGAAAAAAGACAATAAAAGTTTACTTTTTAATGAAAAAAATATGTGTCTCTATTAATGTCGTTTATTCTACACATTTCATGTTTTTATTGTAGAAATGTCCTATATGCACAAATATAAAACATGGAAATTAATTTTGTTATTGTTATTTGAATTTGACAAAATATATGCTCATGAGACATTAAGTAATGAATTATTTTCACATTATGTTAGTTCAATTTCTTTTCATCTGCTTCTATTTTTTTAACTGAAACTTTTGAAGATTCCTCAAAATTTTAATTCTTGATCAAGTGTTGGAGTCGTAACATGAGCTGGCATCAACTTCTCAAGCTCTAAAATACAGAGAAACATGAACTTTCATGGAAATATTTACATTCATGCCTCCTCTCAACCTACTAATATTTCTATGATATTTTTTGTTTGATTTCATTTATTTATGCTTATGTATTTCATATTTGTTTCAGCTTACAGTTGCCAGTAGCTACTTTGTGACTTTAATCATAGTTGAAAAGTCTACATCTGAGCTTCATACAGTGTCTCACAAAAATTGTGGGACACCTGTGCTTTACAAAAGAGGAAACTGTAATAAAAAAGTTAAAAATACATGGACAAATTTTTTTTGTGGGTGTATTTCTTATTTAAAGTTAGTAAAAATTACTACATAACTTACATTTTGTCAAAATATTAAAACATTAATTAAATAAAAAATACAATTGCTTAGAATATAGCAAATATAAAAAAGCTCAAATAAATGATGGGACACTTCTTAAATTCTATCAAATTTTTATCCACAAATTTTACTGTTTAAGATGTTTTGATATTTTGTTGGAAATTCTTTTTCTTTTAAAATATTATTTAATCTTCTTGGGATGGATTTGACTAATTTTTTTACGGTTTTACCCCATTCTTCTTGAATCACGGATTTTAATTATTGTTTTGAAGAAATGGTGTGTTTGCGAATTCTTAATTCCAATTCTTGCCAAATATTTTCTCTGGTATTTAATTCTGGAGATAGTGGTGGCGTTTTTATTATTTCAAAACAGTTATACAGCAGTCAGAGTCTAATGTTCAAAGTAACGGGTTTGGGGTCATTGTCCTGGTATAATTTAAAGTCATTATGAAGGTTAAATTTACGTGCTAAAGATTTAAAATTTTGCTTTAGAATGTTAATATACTTGTATTGATCCATTTTACTGTCAGTAAAAACAAGATTACCAACTCCAGCAGATGACATACACCTTCATACCATAACTCTTCCACAACCATGCTGGCATTAAGTTCTGCTTACGAAATTCTTCCCTCTCGATTTTCTCCACACCAAGATTCTACCATCAGAACCAAATATATTAATTTTACTCTCATCAGCAAATGCAACTTTATTCCAGTAATCAAAATTTTTATTTATGTTGGATTTTGCGAAAGCTAATCTGAGTTTTCTATTTTTTTCACTTACGATGAATTTTTTTCTGGCTACTCTACCTTGATATCCAACAGATGGAATTATTCTTTTAATAGTCTCAGGATTAACAATTACTCAAAATAATGCTTGTGAATCAGCAGCAACATTTAGGAGCACTCATTCTTGGATTTTTTTTTTTTTTTAGTAATTCGAACGACAATTCGCTCTATTTTATTGAATATTTTTTTTTTTGATTTTAAGTCATGTCTTCTTTTATTCTGAAATTATATGGCTCTTTTTATATCGTTTAATGATATTAAAAATTGTTTAATGACTCAAGTTAACTGTTTCAGCAGTTTTTCTGATATATTTTTGAATTTCTTTTCGTTTAGCATTTATGTCTGCACCCAGCTAAAAAACACAAAAATTCCAATACACCCCAAAAAAGTTTGTACATGTATTTTTAATTAATTTTATTGCAGTTTCCTTTTGTAAAGCATAAGTGTCTCATCACTTTTGTGAGACACTGTATTTCCCTCTTCTAATTTAAACACGAAGCCAAGAAACATGCATCAATTTTTTCTAAAGTTTGAGCCAATCAGAAACTTCATGATATTTACAAACTACTTGAAGAAAAGGTTCATTGATGTAACCAATCTCATTGATGTAACCGAAAATATTCATTTAATACTAATTAAAATCAATATATTATTTTGAATTTTTAATAATATATATAGACTTTGTATCAATAATATTCTTTGCGAAGAAGAATGAACAATATCATACATTACTGGTAAAATTAATAATACTTTATGTGATTCTACAATTAACATTAGTATATATTAGGAAAATTGGAATAATTATGTACTTTTGACTAAAGCTGGATTTAATTTTGAAGGTATAATATTGCAGCTGTCAAGGAAGTATCTTGAGTATTCAAGCACATTCAGTTGAATAAAGTATATTATTCTAAATTTATAATTTAAAAGCAATTCGGTTTTAGGGCTTAAATTTACACATTGTAATATATTTAAATTAAAATTTATTGTTATGAAGATACATATTCACGAATAATAAGGATTTAAACACTTAATTATTTTGTCCTCAATTCTTTCATATGGTTTTAAAATACTTTATTTATTATGCTAATCATGTTGTATGCTATTAGTGAAATTTAATAATCATCAAAGACAGACTTAGAAACTTATATTAACTGGTTTAACATTTGTTATTGAGATTAAATTTAAAAAACGTTCTACTATATAGAAATTTTTGTGAACCATAACTAATGAATATTAATTCCTTCTTAACATTTTTTCCACAATAAAAACTGTTTCTGTAGTTCTAGAGAAAATAGAGAAAAATTGTATACCAAGCAAAAAAGCAGTAGGAATCAGTCATTCTACATGAGCATTTTATATAAGAAAGCAGTTCAGTTGATAGAGTGCAAGAAATCTAACCAAATATATTGATATTTTTTTTCAAATGACTGATAATGAATAACTCCCTATTATTTTTGTTTTGCATATTTATGACAGGATTCAACGTATCATAACCATGACTTTGGAATATAATTTACACACAAATATAAGACTATAGAATTTTATATATTTTAAGTGTAATTTATCACAATCATTTTGCTTAAGGTTATCTATTTTGACGATTCCTAAATTTATATTAGTGTTTTAACTATAGCTATCCCATAATTTGAAATTAACTTAATTTTAAATTCAATTGAAGGATTATATATCCAAAAATAATTTTAACTGTAATAATTTTATGAATACATAGACATTGACATTAATAGACTTGAATGGTATGCTAAATTTTTGAAGGCTTATAATATTTTTACTGCTCCATACTCTTTTTAAAAATAAAGTTTCCTTTTTTCACGAATAAATGTACTTCTTAAGTCATAAGATATTTCATGAATTCTTTAAGAATTTCAGACATTTAACTTTAACAGTTTTGTAGATATATAAGTATTTATTTGGTATGACAATGATAAACTTGGATGATATGTTGAAAGCTTATTATATTATTGCTATTCTATACTGCTTCCTTTTCAGTAATAAATAAATTGATTAAATTACCAAACATAATTCATGAATTTATTAAACAAATGAATTTATTTCCTTAAAATGAATTATTTTTTATAATTTATTTAATGCAGATTGCATGTAATTTATTCATAAAAATCTTTATATACATGACAGTTGTTCTAAAATATTCCGGCCAAAAAAAACATAATTAGAAGTTATTGAATAAAATAATTAGTGCTATTTTTAGTTAAAAATATTCAAAGAAATAGCAAAAAATAAATTAAGCTATCTTAAGAACACTTTAAAAAAGATTTAAGCTTCAAAGAAAAAGGAAAATTTAAAACAAATGTGGCATTTCTATTAAGTGCCTATTATAAAGATTGGCTTTCGAAAATTTGACGCGTAGAAGATTGCTTGATTAATACTTTAAAAAACCTAATTATTCTAGATGAGATAATTCTTAATCCTCTTATGAAATGTCATTCTTTATTTAGATTGATTTACAGGTTTAATTGATAACATATTTCATGAATAGTATACGATAAAAAATTATAAAATATTTTTCTAATTAAATTTATAATTTTTTTATCAATGATATCTTATTACATTTTTCTTGAAATATGATTTTTTAAGCATTTGAATTTTATAAAAACTATTTTACTTTTACAGAATTGAAAAAAGTTTTTATGCGATTGGTTTTTCATATAATTATTTACAATGAAAGTATGAATCATAAGCAAAAGTTATTATAAAACTGCAAAGTTTAAATTTGCGCATTGAAGAACAACTTTTTAATATGTTCATTACTTATTCCCATAGTCCGATAAAATATTTATCTTGTAATTAATAGACCATTTATAGGTTTCGTTTCACTTACAATCTTACCTTAGAGTAATTTGCAAATATTTACAAACTATAAATATATTTTTCTCATGAATTTCGTAAATGTAAATTCTTATTAAAAGTTATCAAATTATTCTAGGATAATAAGAAGATATTCCCTTGTAATGTTGTAAAAATTTAGTTAAAATTTTCTTTTTGAGTGAAGAGTTAAATTAGTTTGTTATATAAAAACATAAGGATTTTTCTGTTCTTGGATAAGATAAATCTATTAAGTAATAACTTTGGATGCAATTTATTGCTTTTTCTATTAATTTCTTTACATTAATTACATTAGCTTCTTAATCTTGTAAGAATATCTAACGTAAATGGATTGCCTGCTTTAGGATATTTTTCATCTTAATTGTAAAATTCCTATTTTTTTAAATATACATATTAAGAAAAGAATTTTTTTAAAGAAAATCAACAAAAAGAGTTCTGTTTTTTATAAATTTTTTATTTTGCATTAGTTTCGTTATTAGCTAAAAATAATTGCTGTTTAGTGAGAAAATTTTGAAGCATTTTTTGTTGATTTTTAAGATTTTCAAATAAATTAGTTGAGCGTTTTGACAATTTAAATTAGAGATTTTGTTTAGTACCATTTACATAAATAATTATGAATAAAATCTGTTAACTTTTTGAAAAATACCAATTACTCATATAATAATAAATATAACATCACATAATTTTTATTTATTAAACCTTTATTTTCTTCTCAATTATGTTGCTTAGTTGATGAAACAAATTGAAATTACGAATTGAGTTTATGCAGTAAATATTGCACATTAAACATATTAAATAATAATTAATAACACATTAAATGATTATTTCACAAAACATTAGTTTTACTGTAACATTAGTTTCTGTAAAATTCTTTCAATTCCATGTTGTGAAATATTCTTATAATAAATATAGTTGTATTCCAAATTTTTTCACTTTATTCTTAATACTTTGAATTAAAGTCATTTAATTTTGTTTCATTTAATCCATTATAAATCTGCAATTTGATATTTTGCAATTTTAAAAAAATATATTAGGTTTTTTTTTTTTAATATTATTGGGATTACTAAAGAGAGAATTTAACACGTTTAATAAACCTCGACTTTCCAAATTCTTATTTTCCTCAAATACTCTTACTTTATAATATAGGTTTAAGTATCTTTTATTCGGATAAAAAATTTTTATACACTAGTGGTATCAGTTACCATTGGTGTTGAAAGTCATCGTTATAAATTTCTTTCATCAAGTATTTTTAATAGTTGATGAAAGAAAGCCTGTTTTATATAAACTATCCTTTTACCTATATTAGGTTCTTGAATAGATAGAAAGCTTTTGATGCTCAGGATTTTGAAGAAATATATGCGAAAATTTATATTTTATGTTGAAAATATAGATATTCAATTTATTATTGTAATATAGGGTAATTTACAGTTAAAATTTCTTATTTGAGAGAAATTTAAAATAGATTTCAGAATTCACTTTCAATTTTCAAGTAAATTAAAAGAAATATTTAAATTGTCTTTCATGTCTACAAAAGATAAATAAGTATGTTGAAAATTATTTACATTACAACTTTGAAATTATTCTTATTTTAGTTAAACTATTTACGAAATTTTGCATCTATGAATGTAATTAAACAATTCATTGGAATTCATAACAGGAAAGCCCTGTTCGTTTGATAACGTTTGATAATAAAAAATCAATTTCATAATAATAATGGTCAAGTTTTTCATTATAATTTTATTTATTTATATTCATTAATTTCCTCATGCTCCACGTGGTTCGTAATTTAAGTTCTTTTCGCTAACAGAGGCTTCATAAATGAATATTGTAAATAACCATATCTATTTTTAAAAGAAATTATCAGATTTACTTTTCAAAATACCATTTGTTAAACTGAATCTACTCATGAATACAAGTTTTGTGAATGTTTTAAATAGAAATCTAAACTTTATTTTTATTATATTATTTATTTATAAAAATACCATTTGTTAAACTAAATCTAATTACGAATAGAAGTTTTATGAATGTTTTAAATGAAAATATAATCTTTTTTAATCTGACATTTTAATAATTTTAATTTATTGGAAGTCAAGGAAATGATGTATAATTTTATTCATTTTATTTTTTATTAATGTGATTCAAATAATTATTACTAATTATTAATAAATATTGAACATATTTTTTTCTTATTTTATTGGCCGAAAAGAAATTAAAAATTAAATTTTAAATACTTTGCTTGAAATAGTTAATTAGATTAAATATTTTATTTGAAATTAGAATTTGACAAATCAATATTTTTTTGAGTTATTTGAAAATGAACTAATTTTTTTGATTAAAATAAACTAAATACAATATAAATGGAATCATATTTCTTAGAAACAATATGTTATAATAGCTGGAATATTTAGTGCTTGTGAAGTAACTTAAGCAAAATTCTTTGTTTCCCCTTGTATATTATCTACTAGTAACTGCAATTTTTCCTTTAAAAATTGAATCAATTTATGTGACTTGTGTAACAGTAAATTATTTCTCATATTTTTTTTAAATTTTCCTTCTTAGTAATATTTTAATTTTAATGCTAATGTTTATTGTCATCATTGCTTAAATATGCTGTAAAAAATGTTTTCAAAATATCAATAATTTGAAATAATATTTACTTAAATTGCTGCTTAGTTTTTGTCTCAGATATGCTTATATTTTTATCCTCTTATATATGACAATTTAATTTTTTAATTCACAATAAATGGAATTCATTAAAAAAATAGGATTGCATATTTCTATATATAACAAAAGATTATTTGAAACTAAAATATAAAAATCCACAGGAAATGAGAAATATCTTAGGAAGTAAGAAAATCATTTTGAAATTGAAATATAGTTTAACATTTCTTAAATAGAGTATAAGGAAATCATCTTACCAAACAATATTTCCTTAATTATTAGAAAAATAGCTCAGAAATTTTAATTTATGTCCTCCTTTTATGTAATTATTAATATCTAAAATGATACTTCATATTTTTTTAATTTGTAAAATTAAAATGTCTAGCATAAGGTAGAAAAAATTGTTCAACTTAGAAATTAGTTCTAATACATCATTTTACTCAATTTTTTAATTAAAATATGCATTTACTTAACTATAATCAAAATCTTGTTATATAAATTAATAAAACAAGAAAAAGAGTGCAAATGTTTTTTAAAATCTTTTAGATTTTACTAGAAATGAAATGCAAATTTAAACTAAGATATTACTCAAATGATTTTCTCTACTTATATGAATTTTTATATGATAAAAGCTAACATTTTTTAAGTAATTCCTTTTGCATGAATCATAATACAAAAATTAATTCACAACATTTATTTATTCAAAACGTTATATATTAGTAATATATATTTAAATATATTATATTAAAATGCTAATATCAAACTTAAACTATGCAATTGGAAGACTACTGATTGATTATATGTATAAAATAAAGTAGGATCCACTGTACGGATGATTAAAAATGATTTCTAAGTTAAGCAGCATGTCATGCATGAAAAATTCCCGTATTCAATAGGATATGCAATCATGTGCACAAACAATGATTTTTTAAACTTTTTTAAACATACAATAAATGGAAGTGATAGTTAAAATGTGTTTGTTACAAATGCTTTACTGTAGATTTCTCATACAGAAATTAACTTTGATTGTTATTGATAGTAAGAATTTCAATTCATTTATGTACAATATGGAAATATATATGCCATTGCGTGCCTGAGTTATGATCGAAATTAAATTCAGGAGATGTTTAACTATCAATAGCGTATTCATGTTCTTCAGATACTATGGGTTTCAGAGGGAAATGAAACCAATGTTTTCATAACTGTTACTTGGAAAAACATTTGAAAGGCGTTGTATTATTTGATACTGAGAAGGAAAACTATTTGTTGTGTGGCTATACAATGTTGTCCCAAACTATGATTCAAAAAACAGGTTGTCAGCAAGATAATAAATGCATACATGATGACCTGTGTAACGGAATTGATTCATCTAACTGCTTGAACGAAAACCTGGACTGAGTAATGGAAGTATACACATCATAAGCTACTAGTATGCTGCTTCGACAATACTTGACAAACATACGTTTACATAACAGTACAGGTGAACCTCCGACTGCACCTTAAAGTTAACGAGTTTGGAATGCTCACACATCACCAATCTCTACCATGGTTAGGTGACGAAGTCACACCTGAGCTGTCTACCTCCTCACCACATCCAAGCCACTTCAGCAGAAGGACTTTGGACGTCACAGTTTGAAGTGGACACGTCTCTAAACCATTGATTTCCAGCAACACAGCGAGGGAATATTTGTGGTCCCAATTCCAGTCACTGTAAGCTTTATTCTAATGATGGAAGGAAGTGGTGTGAAGCTATTGAGCCACTGGATCTTATAAAAGTTTGATATGGAATTACAAAAAAAAGTTAATCTAGTTTTATGATAAAAAACAAACCTAATTTTAATAATATAATCTTTTTATTTTACTATTTATTTTGGTTGGAAGTACAGTATCTTCAATAATCATGGATGTACATTTACAATATATATTTGACTTCCCCATATTTGTTCATTATCCAAAGATAAAATAACTAGAGATATGCTTTTTGATTACATTTTATACACAGAGGGCGTATTTCAATGACAGTTGTTTCCCCTTATATATATTAGCTTCAGCATGTTTTTAAGCACTTCATAAAGATACATCTCAGTAGAACAATGATCAGTATCTTGACTCAAGTTTTCCTGATGTCCCCTTTCCCAAAACTAACTTAATTTCTGTTTTTCCGAATATTTTCATTTATATCTATCATTTATACTTGAAACAATTTTATAATTTTATGAGATACTTTAGTAATTTTAAGTTTAATTTATAAATTCTACACAATTCACACATTCTAATCACAGAACATTCTACTTTTTTACTGAAAGGAAACTACATTTTGTGAAAAAATCATATAGTTACTTAAATATCTAATTCTAAGATGTTTTTCAACATTTCACAATGAGTGCTGTAATAAGAGAAAATCTTATATGTGGTATCGTGATTTATATAGATCTATAGGAACCAAAACACTTATGCATTGCATTTAGAATTTAAAATACAGAACCACATATTGGCTCATTGCTAAAATGGATGATCAACACTAGCAACAACAATTGAGCAGAAATCCAAACATCTGAGTACTAAATAATATGGTGTATAAATATTTTAAACTTAATATTTGACAACAGTAATGTAGAATTTAGTATGTACATTATTTACAATGATGCAACAAATTGATTTCTTAGAGATGAAAACGTTCTATGTTTATGATCGAATTGAAAAGAGAAGTCAGTATTCAATCCTTTAAATTCCTAATTTCGTTTTCTATGATCCCAATAACGCAAAACAATTCATTGTCTACACTTCAAAAATAATTTATTCTCAGTACTCAAATATGTATCTAATTCAATATTATATAAAAGCTTTTTTATCTATATAAAAGTATATTGTTCAGACAGTCTAAATTTCTGGTTATAATTTTATGATGAAACATTCAGGATTTTAGATGAAGTATCATGTGTTTATCATAAGAATTATTAAGCATTTCTGAGAGATCATTTCAGACACATTTGGTACTTAAACATCGTTCTTGCGATGGTAATCTCAAAATGTTTAAAGTCAATGAATCACTATCTTTCAACTGATACTTATTAAAGAATTGAACCAATTACTTGTCACAGGTCTCTTCAACATTTTTTTGCTGATTAAATAGGATGTCTTACTGATCTGTTGCAGCAATTTTCAACCATTGTTTTCTATCATAGGTTATAGCTTCATAATACCATGATTGTCGTATAGATTACATACGATTTAAAGAAATTATTGGCATTATTCTTATTATCTATGAAAGTATATTCTGGAAAAAAATAAATGTCTAATATTAAAGTGAATATAAGTTGCCATTAACTAGAGTCTATAAAAAGGCCTTTAGTTGCCCCCAAATAGTTTCAAAAGCATCTTTAATCAAATACATTTTCTGTTTTTAGCTCTCCATGACCGAAGGTCATTAAATTTGTTTTCCTCAGTGCCCTTCAAAGTGAAAGATCCTGCCATTATTGAACAACAACACTGCTTTTGTTTTTTTTCCATTATGACTAACGAATATGACCCAACCCTCTCCGAGGAGTCTTCTAGGAAGGCAATTTATACAGTGGACATTGAAAGAACTTAAAACAAAATTAACAACGTTAGGATATCTACTCATCTAAACATGTTATATTTAACTATTTTTCAATTGCAATTTAAATAAAATTAAAGGTTATTTTAAATATTTTATTACATGATTTGTTGATTATCTTCTTAATATTAATAATTTAACAATAGACACCTAGTCTATTGTTAAATTATTAATATTAAGAAGTCTACTTAAAAGCAGTGCTGCTGTTTTTAAAACAAAAGGGAGGAGGGCTTTGAAAGTAATTCTTATAGTATTTTTAAATTTCGAATTAAACTGACAGTATAGCGATTAGTATCATTACTAATAGTACTTATATGTTAAAACAATTCTTTTCTGAGTACAAATTAGTTGAAAAAGTCACCTGTATTTAGAAGATGGGCAAAGAGCTTTAACCAAAAAAATGAATAAATTAGTTAATACAAAAAAATGAATAACTCTCAAGCACTTTTTATTGTGCAGATGGATGAATGAAATCAACTATTCATAGAAAAAAATCATCATTTAATTGTTTTGTTATAACTCCACAATGTAAACAACCCATTCGCCTAAATTCGTTGAATCACTTTGTCGAAAAAAATCTTATCTTCTCTGAAGATATACAATGCTCTTGAATTTAAAAAGTTGAGGTTTTATAATTCAGATTCTGTTTTCTACTACAGTATGTATCATAGTTCTTTGAATTTTTGAATTTACAAAATAGAAAGATAAATTGACATAAAAATTAAACTATTAAATTTAATCATTGGATAAACTAAAAACAAAAAAAATTATATTATTTTTTTGTATATAGATAAATGCACAAATAAAGGAAATGTAGTTATGTGTTACGAATATATTAATGATTATTAGGTATATATTTGCATTGAAATTGATAAATTATGCATCGGATTTTTTACTTTTTTATTTTGATGTCAGTGGCAAGCTTCTGCAAGACATGTCACGATATCTAATCATAATTAATCAACACATTTTTTTTTTTACTGGTTAAGTGAACAATTTGCTTTCTATGGTTCTGTTCAGTTATTTTTGAACATTTATTTAAATATTTCAATTTGTCTTACGTAAGGTAAATTATTTTTTGTGATTTTTCTTTCTATTTGAATTGTTTACGAATACCCATGTATTTAAATTCATTTCAGAATTTTTTGAATCCAAATTATCAAGATTAGAAAATATCAAGACGTTCCATTTATAAGAATGAAAATACATCAACTGTTATCCAAATTAGGGTTTCTTCCTTAATGTTTGAACAGAACTTAAAATTTTTATTGTTATGTGAATAAATATTATTGTTGACCAATATATATATGTTAAATAAATATTATTAACAATGTTATATTTTACTTCAAGAATTTATATAGATTTTAGTGCCATACATACAATATATATATACGCAACCAAAGTATAAATTAGTCATTTTAAAAGCTGTTTAATTTTTAATAATTACCAAATATACGATTCTATATGTGTCCTTAATTTTCAATTATGTTTTGTACAATCCTTTGTTAAATATTAGCAACTTTTACATTACAGAGAGAAATTATGAATAAATAAATTCTTTGAGAAATTTTAACTTTGATCTTGAACTTGTCTTTAATGGTCTGGTAATTATACGTTATTTTTTTGTGAAATATTAATTAATTAATGAGAAATAAGTAAAAAAGAATAAAATGTAACTATACTAATAAGAAAATTATTTTTCCGTAGGTATAATTTTATTTATAAAACATATTTTAACACTTTAACCTTGATTTAATTATAAGTAATCTAAAAAATGTAATGAAAATATTTGAAGTTTAAAGGGATATGATTTTGATATTAATGCTTGTTTTTATTATTCCTAAGCTATAGTTTTCAAGTTAGTATAATAGAGTTTTCTTTAAAAATTTGTAATTGAAATTTTCTGGTTTTAAAATTAATTATTTTTTGCGAAACATTTTTAGAAACAATAAAGATAAATGTGAATTTGATTGTAATTTTTGCCATAAATAAATTCCTTTTTTTCAATATCCTAAGCAATTAATCTTTCTAGGAACAATTAATTATCTATATAAACAATTCAAATTTAATTTCCTTAGAGAATTTAAACTAAATTTCCTTAGAGAAATAGCGAAGACGTTAATTTATTTATTTGATTAAATTCTTAAAAAAAGCAGAGAAAAATGAGTATAAATTGATTATGATAGTTATAGATTTCATGATAAATGCTTTGATATTTAAAAATAGAAAATATTCACAATATTAGTTCAATGAAAATATTGGAATTCATATTTTAAAGATATAATAATTTTTTCAATTAATGTTTATATTCTGGTATCAATACGCAAATCTTTTGATTCCTTACAATTAAAATGGAATTTTATTTCGAGCAATCTTTTTCATGTGTGTTAATTATGAAAGATCTTATTAAATAGCCTTATAAAATTTTTGGTTTTTTTAAAACAATTGTTAAATATTAGTAAAAATTTTATGCAGATAACAATGAAACATTATTGTTTAACAAACAATCCAATAAAATACTGCATTTTAAATAGTTGGAAAAATCAGTTTCTGTTTTTACCAAATTTTATCAAATTACACTGTTGGCCACCATAAATGCAACACCTTTAAAGCAGTATGCAAATAACATGAAATTTTTAACATGCATTAGCAGAGGGGAGAAATGCAAACAATTAGAATTTCAGTGGAAATGCACATCATGCACGTTTGTGGCGCCACTTCAAACTACTATTTAAGGCTTGGTGATTTGGTTGATTTCAAGTTTGGCAGTTGAGTTTTTCTTGTGTTTTTTTAGAGACCAATTATGCCTCGTACGCAACAGGGATTATTTATACCAAGTATCCGAGTTTTACAGAGGAAAAAAAGTAGCCTACAGATATTGTGAATTATTTTTCAGGACAATCGGTAGTTGTGTTGGGAGAAACCAAACAACTGTAATGCGGATATGTGATCGTTGCATGCAGGAGGGTACAACGGACCAACATTTTCGATTGCATCCATCTGAATTCACCATTTCACGTAATAAAGGAAAATTTCTTGCATGGGTGTAACGGAACGCTCAGCCACATCACAAAGCATTGTACAGAACATTCAGCCTGTAACGCATCTTCTATTGTCTGCGCGTATCATTCGACGCTTTTTATAGCAGAGTGGTAAGTCCAAAAGACGTCTATTGCTTCGTCTACCCTTTATGAAGAACAACAGTCGTCTCTGCCACCAATGGTAAGATGAAAGAAGGATGTGGACGGCAACATTCCATGTTGCCGTCCACATCATTCTTTCTGCCTGTCTTTACTGACGAATCACGCTTCTGTCTGCAACATCACGGTTGTAGTCGGAGAAAGGGGACACCCAGATGAGTGTATGCTGAACAGATGCATTATGCACCGTCACACTAGTCATATACTGGTTATTATGGTATTGGGCGTTATTGGTTTTCACTGTCGCACACCTTTAGTACGCTTTGTCGGTACATTAAACATCCAGCTGTACCTCTACGAATTGTTAAAGTCAGTTGTTCTTTTTTTTCGCATTTAAATCTTGCTCACAGGCATAATTCAGCAGGATAATGTGTGACCACATGTGCCATGCTTTGTCAAATTGTTATTTGTGAATCGCGAAATTCAGTTGCTTCTCTGGCCAGCTAGATTTCCAAATGTTTCTTCATTAGAAAACATGTTTTCCATGGTTGCTCAACGATTGACCCAAATTACATCCCCAGCTGCCAAACCAGATTAAATTTGACAACGTGTGGAAATTGTTTTATCTGCTGTATCCCAAAAAGACATCCAAAGTTTCTTTGAATCAATGCCAAGGAGTGTGTCAGAGGTGGTCTCCTACAATGGCGGCTACTCTGGCTACTGATTTTGGCAGGAACCACGCTTCACAGAAGTCTATACATTTATTCATTTGATACTAATTCAACATGTCTTCTATTAAAAATAAATTTTGTTGTGATATCTTTTGTGCTTCTTGGTGTTGCAATTTGGGTGGCCAGCAGTGTAAATTATTTCAGTCTTATATTATATGAAGTTTGTGATTGCAGCAATTTTCTTTTAAAATTTCAGATATAATTTACCCTAATTTTTATAAAAAAATGTGCTTACAATTTTGAATTTGAAATTATTATTATGTTAAAATCATCTCTTCATGATGAGAATATATTATAATTTTATATTAAATAAAAAAATGCAAAGGAATTTTTTTGTCCAGGAAACTATAAATTAATTAGTTTTTATATGTAATTTTTAGGTCTCTATTAGATTTCAGTATAATAGTTCTTTCATTTTTTTTAAATGAAACTCAGTTTCATTTTAAAACAAAAACTCCGAATATTTCAAAAATATTTTCAATGAATCTCAACTTCATATGTAAGGATTTCTTTATAATTAACTTTGATTTATATTCCTTTGAGGTTTTCATTAGAAATTAAAATAACTGTCTAAGAAAGTAAGGATAGTTTTAATTCTAGGATACAAATTTGCTTACAAATAAATAAATGCCGATATAACCCTTTACAAAAGAGAATAAAAATAAAATATAATTATTTATTAAAAATATAATTATAAAATATAATATTCTGTGCTGCTTTTAAGAGTTATATGGCAATGCTTATCCGTGTGTAAAGATAAAGTTCCCTACGCATGTAAATTTTTATTGAAAAATGGATTTAAAAATTCCTGAAATACAAGTTAACCTTTAGTTGTATAAAGTGACATCGTGTCTAAAGAGATAAAAAATAAAATAACGTAATTATAAACTCATTCTTAAAAATTATTATGATGAATTTATGAATAATAGGACATTAATTATCCAACTTAAATGGGAAACGTCCCATAGATATAATAATATTTAATAAAAATAGATTTAAAATTTCTTAAGAAAAATTTTAACATTTTAATTACATAAAGAAATGAATTAATTTAGAGAATTATAAAAGAATAATATAATTATTTACCAGAAGTAATTACTGTGATAATTTTGAGAATAATATGTCAATACACTTATCCAAGTGAAAAGCAAAACTTCTCATCGTTATGTCAATATATATAAAAATTTGACCTAAGCATTCTTAATTATATGTTTAATATATTACACAAAATGATATCTTGACCTAAAAAAATGAAAACTAAAATAATATACTTATTTACCAAAAATAATTAAAATGATGATTTTAAGAATTCCATGGTAATACTTACTCATGTGAAAAGGAAAACTTCCCATACATATGTAAATTATATCAAAAATAGAGTTAAAAAATTCCTTATACGCAATTTTAATTAAATTTGAGACTACACATTGTAACAAAAATTAATGAATCATTGTCCCCGGCCTCGTATTCACCGAAACAATGGGCTTATTTGCATTTGTGAATGGGAATATATTTTAGGCATCCTTACGAAAAGTTTAAGATTACAATTTAGGGAAGCGAGATTGGATACATTGTTAAACAAATTAATATTCACATCATTAGTTAGTGACTTGTATTCTCCTTCCTTTTAAATAATGCTTAACTCATTATCTTCAAAATCTAACTTTGTTTTCAATTTAATATTCGGCTTTTCAAATAATCATTTTGAATGAACTTATTAAGGACGCAAAGAATCTATCATGGTTTGATATTGGATTTTAAATAAGTGTTAGATTACATTCTTACTATGAAATTTCTGGTTAAAGAAAAACTGTAATTGTGGCTAAAATTCATTATATGCTTTAACATTTCATTTTCTTAAGATACTTTTAGTTAAAGTAAATTAGGTAATCTGGCGTTCTTCTTGACGAAAGAATAATCATATGCACAGTTTCTGGAAAGTAATTTAATATATATTTTTGTCGTGTTAGAATTAATTCTTACATTTCTAAGTTTCTTGAATAAAATAATTTGTTCACCAAATATTACCCTTATATATATATATATATATATATATATATATATATATATATATATATATATATATATATATATATATATATATATATATATATATATATATATATATATATATATATATATATATATTAATACATCATGTTCATATAATCATATAATTAATATATAATCTTATATTGTATATAATCATATATATATAAATATCTAATTTATATATAATACTTGCAATTGATATAGCAGATTTTATTTAATATTTTATTTAATTATTTCATATATATATATAAATATAAGAATATATATATATATATATATATATATATATATATATATATATATATATATATATATATATATATATATATATATATATATATATATATATATATATAAATATAAATATAAGTATATATATATATATATATATATATATACACAAAGTTGTATCGAAATATTTAAGTAAAATATTAAATAAAATCTACTATATGAATTGTAAGTATTATATATAAATTAGTATATTTCAATATATAATTCTTTTCATTCTTTATCTTGGAAAAATTAACATAACGTTTTGGGTGAATATATTGATATAGATATAACAAAATGTAAATAAAAATGTATAATATAAATGTAACTCTAAAGAATCTCGATATGAGATTTTATGTAGCGAATAAAATTAAATGTTTTTATTTTTATGTATATTTAAAAACTTGCATAATTTAATTTTAATTTTAACCCTTTAATTTTGGAATGTTTAAACTTAAAATTAGTTAATAAATTGTGACAAAAACTAAAATCACTTATGTATATTAATTTATATAAAAATTTACAAAATTTCATGACAAAATTTAAAACAAAAGAAGAATTATGTATAAATAATAATAGAATAAAAAAATTATGCATCAAAATTTTCCTATCAAAACGTATCAATACCTTTACCTGCTTTCTTTTGGATACGTAATAACATTTTCTGAAATATGTAAAATTATATTATATATAACCATATATTTTGTTTTAAATTTATATGTGCTATTCTAAATATGTATGTCACACACAACAGTGTATATATAAGTTAAATATCTGAATTTATTTTATAAAATTTTACGTAATATTTAATTACACTGTATATACAGAGAGCGCTTCCTCGCATGCTAGATGTTGCTGAGCAGCTTGCTAGTAAAGATGGCAAACTCATCACTGCATCTTTTACTGAAATAATTATTTCTGAGGCCTATTCCTTGTTTTTGGAAAATACAAACAGCATTTGGAGAACTTTCCCTGGTCATTCTTGCTATGCCACTAATTCTCCTGGATTGTTCTTGCACAGCTTCTGATAAATTGTTGTGTAGACTGCTCTAGCTAGACTTATAGTCTCATGTTCAATTGAAATGAGAGGACATGTATTTTACCGCTCTTCTTCTATCGCGTTTCACCCTCTCACATCTTAGGTTGTATTGTTTCTTCTGTAAGGCGACTATTGAATGAGGGGATAAGCAACAACGACAAAAAAATAATGCTTTACTCTATTTTTACTAATTAAAACCGTGTACCTTATTAACTGACAGCTGTAAATACTATACATTAAATTTTGTTGGGAATTTAAGCTTTTATACAATTTTACTGCATTTCGAAATTGTTGAAAAAATTAAAATATATGAATTTGTCTAAAATTCATGAATTTTCTTAAGTGTACTTAGCAACTTTAATTCAAAGTATCGCGAGAAAAATAGTGATCAGAATTTATAATTAAAAGAATAATTTCTCACAATGAATTTCTTTTCATTTTCTTTCATTCATTTATGCAGTTATAAATATTGAGTATGCTTTACTTAGATGGAAATTTGGGAAATAAGTTATTATTTCCCAAATTTCCATCTAAGTAAATGTTTACTAGAAGCTGAAAAGTAATATATCCTAATGTTAATTCTTAAGGTGAATATATTCTTCATGATTTCAGCAGGCAGAAAAATTAAAATACAAGCTAATACACAGATACATGGGAGCATAAATTTTAAGAATTTTTTTAAATTTATTATCAAAATATAACATTTTAATTTTTAAATTTTTTTATTAATTTTTAAATCACTTGCATATAATATAAAAGTATTAAAAATAAGAAATACTTTCAATTTAATATATTAAAAAATGCTAATAATATTTTAAAAAATATATTATATATTTTCCAAAATATGTCATTTATAGAAAATGTGAATACAATCCATATTTTATAATAAATTAAAATATATATATAAAAAATAAAAAATATATATTTAGTTATTCAAGAAAATAATTTTTTGATATTGGTAGGTGTAAACTTTATGATTTTTAAATAAGAAGGGGTTTTGCAAACATGTGTAAATATCTATTAGAAAATTAATTAATAATGGCATTTACACTGATATTAAAAGAAAATAAAAATAAAATCCCTATATACAGATTAAAAAATGAAATTTTAATATTATAAGTACAAATGTCAAATATTAAATAGTTCTCTTGGATACTTTTGGGACAGAAAATAAATGTTCAATTTTTATTACAAAACAACACATTTACATTTATATGTAAAAGCCGTATAGCCTATGCGTTTAGATTTCTATCTCATGCTCATTCAAATTTGCCTTATTCAGATGTAACTTAAAAAGACTTTCAAACTCACGAGAAATAAATCACTTTTGTAAAGTTGACTCCGCAATATCAATAGATATGCAAATTATCTCATCCAGAGCTTTTGGAGCATACATTTTTCTCCTTTTCATTCTCTTGCCTTACGCAAGGTGTGAAATCTTGAATATTTATTAGATAGTCATGTAAGAGGCGAGAAGCGTTTGACGCCCCAATGCTGTCGTTTATTTAATGATAGTTCTAGGCAACAATGTCATTTATATAAATTTTTCCTCTCTTTTCTATTTTTTTCAGTTTTGCGTCGGGGGATTACATCATATTCTGTGTCTTAAAAGACAATAAATTACAATAGAAAGGACTTCAAGGAATTCACTTGTAACACGTTCTTCTATTTATTGAAAGCAAACTTTGAATTTTTTTTACGGAAAAGAATTATTTATGTAAATTATGCAGTAGCCTTAAAAGATAATATGTCTTAAATAAATGGGTAGCAAACATTTTTCCAATATTCATTTTATTACATGCATTTGAAATTTACAGTAAAAAAAAATTTGTTTTCAGTTACATTGAAATTTAAGAGTTGCGATTCCTTTATTCTAATTGCTGTATATGGAAATAAACTAATATTTTACAATGGAAATTTGTGTTATTTAGTGTTAGATGATTTGAAATTTTTGTTACAACTAATTTTTTAGCATTCAAAACTTATAATTTTTATCAATCATTATTATATGATTAATAAAATAGAAGTAAATCATCAAATTAAAAATTTTTTAAAAACTCTTAATATATAATTGCCAAATTTATTTTTTTTAAATTTTTTTCATCATACAGAAAATTTTGAATGAGAAACATTAACTATCATTTAAATATTTCTTAGAGAGAAATTATATTACAAGGAATGTACACAAGCTTATATAAATAAATACAGTCAAATATGTGTGCTAAACATGAAAGCAGAATCAAACTAATGGAAACAAAAAAATTAAAAATGAAATGCTATTTCTTCTTTGAGTCTGGGGTAATGTAACAACGTTTTACTAAGCCTAGCATTTTCTAAGTGAAATAAATATTAAATAATTGGACCTATAATTTTAGAAAAGAAATAAGTATAAATAATAATAAATATAATGATATACACACACACACACACACACACACACACACACACACACATATATATATATATATATATATATATATATTTATTTATATATATATATATATATATTTATATATATATATACATATATATATATATATATATATATATAGAGAGAGAGAGAGGGAGAGAGAGAGAGAGAGCATCTTTGACAGTAAAATAAGTAAAGTAAGTAATATAAAATTGGAATATTATTTCACTTTTTGAATTATAGTTATTAGAAACATAAACTTTATTTCTATTCACTTACTTTTGCAGAGCAGAATAATTACTTTTGTTATATGTTATTTAATGGAGAACATTAAATAATATGTAAATTATTAGCTCCAGCATTAGCCACTAAAATTATAGCACAGGAAGATGAGCAAACAACAAAATGGTATTTGTTAGACAAATGGGTTTTAGTAGAAACAAAAATTAATTTAAAAATTTCAAAAAAATTGATCTTTTGAAATATTCTTGGTACAAACATCTTCGGTAACAACAACAGCATTTACACTCCTAGTTACAGATTGCATAGATGTATACGTACATTTGCCCAAGAGTAACTATGACAGGTTGCCTGTATCCATCAAATATCATTACCATTCATTTCCATTCCATAAATCCGAGAGACTGATTCGTTGAATGATGCTAAATTGGTTTCCTGAAAATCATTGAATAAACATTTTTTTAAATTAGGGATAGTGTAAATGCCCTGGATAGCAAAACAGATGAATATCTTTTGTGTCAATTAGAGTTTGTACAATACAGGTGACATATAGTTACAAATTATCCATTTGGAAAGTAACATTTTCTAGCGGCCTGATTAAAAAGGCTTAATATTTTCAAAAATAAATTCACTCTGGAATGATAGTTTTAACATTAGATTAAGTTTTCATTTGTTTTGTCATTATCAAACGAAAATTCAAATATTAACAATATTTTATTATTTTATAGTTAAAGTGTGATTGAAAGTCTCATTTTGTAAAATAATTAATTTATAATATTATACGAATTTCAGACATATAGCTTTAGTGTTTTCATAATATTTAATAACTACACAGATAATACATAATTATAATTTTAAATAATTTGTGTCACTTCTAGTTATAATAAAAAATAACGACATTATTTTCAGAAAAAATTGATTAGAATATCTCGGATTTTTTTCTTCTAATAAAATAGAGATTTCTGAAATTATATTAAAGATAATTCCTTAATTACAATATTTTGATGTAAAATAAATTATTGGAGAAGTTGTTGTATGAAAATGTGAATAATATTTAAGCTAACATTCTAAATGCAATCACATTTGTGTTTAATAATTTAGCCTTTAACTCTGTCCGATAAGATGACATATCTTAATCATCACCAAAAAAAATTTCCAAATCATGTTTCTGGTATAAGGCAACTAATAACGTAAGAAATATTGTAACAAAATATAAATGGCTTTGTTTCTTGACGTATCTATAAAATTCAAAAGTCGCAATGTAAAAATTATTAATATGCTTATGGTAAATCATATAGGAAAGTTGGTTGAGGATATATAAAGAAATGTAAAGTGTTTTCTTCATTTATATAGCATACATTTTATAGTGTTAAACTATAATTCATTTGAGAACACAAATGTTTTTGCATTTAAACTTTTTGTTGACAAATTCTCTAAAATACTTCCATGAAAAATGGGTAAAACCGATGTTTTTACTTTGTGATGATAACGTCATAACACAAAGAGGACATTAGAATTTTCTCATTTTATTATTCATCCACAAGAAATTCTAAGTTCCTCTCAAAACTGGTTGATTCCATTGTCTCTATAAATAGGACATACGAGGGTCATTCTGAAATTTTTAAGATACAACCAGGTTTCTTAAGTTATACTTACAAAATTTTAGGTGTGTTCAAAGTAGTCTGCAGCATCAATGCACTTTTGAAGATTAATTTTCCACAGATTAAATACATCAATCCATTCATTTCTTGGAATAGATAAAAAATGCATTTATAGTTGCATCAATCTCTTCTTTTGAATGAAAACGACATCCGTGTAAGTTTTTTTTTTAAATTAAAGCTTAACCAAAAGTCGCACAATGCTAGATCAGGGGAATACGGTGGATGTTCGATGACTTTAATTTGTTTTTCTTTAAGAAACTCAACTGTTAATCTGGCTGTAGGTGATGATGCATTGTCATTGTGAAGCATTAATCCCCTCCTCCATTCAGTTCTTGTAGAATTTCTGGAAGACATTTAGTGGTATACCAGTTTGTTGTTACTGTCTTCTATCCTTCCAACTTGATGGCTTTGACCAATCTCGTGCTTCTGAAGAAAATTGCTTACATCACTTTTTTCAGAGCGCGTTGTTTTTTCACCATTGTCAGCGTTTTTTCACCATTGTCAGACTTATCTTCAAAGACTCATACTTTTTTTTGACGTGTTGGAATGTCAAAAAAGAGTATGTACGTTTCATCACCTGTTACAATTTTAGAATTGATGCGGTGGCCGCCAACATTTAGAAATTTAAGAGTTTCTTTACTGATTCTGACACGCTCCTCTTTTTGGTGCTCCATTAGATTATGGGGAACCCAAAGGCAAACTTATGTTTTCATATGTTATTTTTCATGAATGGTTTTGTATATGGCTGCGGATCCAATCTTAAGTTCTTTCTGTATCATTTGATAGGTACAGCAATTATTATCCAATAACATTTTTTGTATGGCAGACACCTTATCCGTAATTACTGCCGACGGCGGCCTTCCTGTGTGTTCTTCATCCTGAAGAAAATTGCGACTTCTTCTAAATTCTCTAAGCCATCTGAATACAGTAGCACAAGCTAGAGATTCATCACCAAATGCTAATTTCAACCGTTGTACGCATTCTTCTTGATTTAATCCTGCTTCAAAATCGTAGGAAATCAAAGCGTGAAAACGTTCTCGCGTCAACTCCATTTTCACTTCTGTTTAAAATTTATTCTACGCTAAGTAAGTTGAAGTAAGTCATTAAAAATCGTCTTCTGTTGCAAAATACTTTGTATTTTAAAATTAAACCATTGTTTTTATTTGGTAAATTCTCGTCTGCGTGTATCTCAAAAATTTCAGAGTAACCCTCGTATAAGAATAAACACATGAAAGTGGACTTGAATTGAGTACTCAAATCAATACTCCGCTTGAAATATCTGCTTGTTTGAAAATTTTGTTAAAACTAAATTTTTCTCTTTTTTGTGTTTTATATTAGACTTCAATAAACTCTTCTCTCAGATATTTTTACATTAATATTTAATTCATTCCATTTATTATAATATTCTTTAACTAAATATCTCTGTCTCTCCTTTCCCAATAGTGACTGTGCAAAGTTGTTCGTGTGTATTCAAAGCTAAATTATTTAAAAAATATATATTCTTTGTATAAAGATAAGAAAGAAATATTTGATGCAATATTTAGTGGATAAATCTTGCTTGACTTGTTTAAAGACATTTACTTTACCATTTAAATAAATATGATAAGGGGTAAATTGTGCTAAAATACTAACCATAAGCATTTTGGAAATTAGTATTTTAAATTAACATGTGGTAAAATAATGAAAAAATAACTTAACTAATTTCTATGTATGCATTTTAGTTTATACTTTTGTTTGTGTCTAAGAAAAAAATTAATAATTAAAAATGCTTAATTCTGTAATAAAATCTCATCTGTATTTCAAATGAGCAAATTCATTAAAATATCTATTTAGATACATATATAACTAAATGCATTTAAAACATAAATAATGTTAAAATGTAATTTTTTAACACTTTTTATGAATATTAGTTGCAAAAGTCTATTTATAATTTCATGATTATATTTGTTCAAGACAAAATAAAAATTAATTTCTAAACATTTTTAGTGTAAATAGTTTTAATAATAATGAAATAATCTGATGCATAGATTTAAAGGCAATAATATAAACACTGTCCATGAATATTCAATAAAGTTACAAATTAATTTTTGATATAATAATTTAATAATATGAATGCATAATGTAATTATATAAAATGACAAAAAATGTAAGTAATGTATTCTCATATTTATTTTCTTTAAGTTAGGTAGTAAATTATTCATGAAAATGAAATGCTGACTAAGAGTTGAAAAAAACAGAAAAATAAAATAAAACTGTATTTTCAGCATAATATAATCAGTTGCATATCATAACACTAACTAACAGATAAAGGAATACAATTGTCAATAAATATGCATGTCTTTTTCCATGAAAGTGATGCGTAACTATCTTTCATATATTTTTAGAAAGACAATTCTTATATGGCATACGGATTATAAATTCATAAATAAATTAAAATTACTAATTATTTATTCATAAACTTATTAGGGGTTTCAAACACAATCTAGTTTTAAAATATTGCAATATGGTTACATGATTTGCATTTATAATTCTCTTAAATAAGATGATAAAACTATACTTCAAAGCATCATTGAAACAATCTGTAATTACTTTGTGGGAAATTTTGTAAGATATGCTTCAAATATTTTTAAAAGGAAAATTTTTCAGAAAGAACAAAAAAAAAAATACTTTTCGAATATTCACACTCTTTTACATCCATTAATAAATTTTCATTAGCCCTACTAAGAAAATAAGCTCTTTTCTTTGATGAGACACTTTTTTTGCACAAAATTTCTTTTCTTTTTCACTAAAAAAATAACGGAAAAACTGTTTCAGAAAGTTAAAGGAAGCTAAAAAGGAATGAAAATTGCAATCAAAAAAGCAATGAAATAAGGTCACACACTTTGCTTTTTTTTAATGGAAGACTGATTATATGTTCTTTTTTTTTCATAAAAGAGGTTAATTCTTTGTGTCGCCTTTTTAAGCTATCATTATTCACATAAAAAATATGCATATTTTTTCATTTTCAGAATTTGCGCCTCAGATTTTATGCAGAGCTTTCACATATCGGAATTATCATTGGGAATTTCGCAAGCTCTGAGATTATCTTTTTTCCCCACTAAATTCCCTTAAGTATTTCTGAGTATTTTTTGAAAGAAACATATTTTTTTTTGGAATGCAATAAAAATTGATTAAGAAAAAAAAGTTTCTATAGACAAAATTGCTTTGTTGCTTTGGTTGCCTTCATATGTCTTAAATTATTAACTTAACAGCAATCAATATCTTGGAAAATAAGCATTCTCAAAATCAAGACAGAAAATATGCTTTTACGATACAGGTTTCAAAATAAGTTTATTAAAAATAATTTTTCATACACTTTTCTGTATTTATTTGCTATTTCTTTTCATTAGAACAGTATTTTAAATACACGTACAAGTTGTTGTTGTTGCTGCTTATGCCCAAGTGTCTGATGGAGTCACACCAAATCTAGGAATCCGTTGACTGAGAGGAAATCGATGACAAGGAGGGAAGAAAACATGTACAAGTTATTTTACTGAATAATTTTAAGTTAAATTACATGAATTCATATTATCTAAGGCAGTTTTTTTTATCAATGTTTTTATAAATTTTTTATTATCAATTTTTTATTTTTATCAATGTTTTGATCAATGTAAAAATTAAATATAATTTATTTTGTTGTACTTATATATATATATATATATATATATATATACATATATATATATATATATATATATATATATATATATATATATATATATATATATATATATATATATATATATATATATATATATATATATATATATATATATATATATATATATATATATATATATATATATATATATATATATATAAATATATATATATATATATATATATATATATATATATATATATATATATATATATATATATATATATATATATGTACATAAGTACAACATAAATTATTTTTAATTTTTAGTGAATATAGATTTTTATCACGTATATTTCCATACATGAAGTATTATTAATACACATGAAGGACAAACAGTAAATTTAAAAAAAAAATTCTATATAATTGTAACTGCATGAAAATAAACTATATTGTAAGAATATAAACTATATAATTGTGTCAATTTGTAATATCTAATCACTTATAACACACATCCCAATAAACATAGTAATGCCGGTTACAATAAGGACTTGAACTGGGGCTTACCGATACGAGAAGTACCATAGCGACACAGGTAAGAGGTACTACCTGTCAAAATATGCCCGCATGAAGCATATATGGGCCCATAGTTTGGTTTGGCTTTGGAACGGTATCGGTAAACCCAAAGTGACCGCTTGTTCAATATTTTACCGATGTCATTCCGTATATGGACCGAATTCTTTCTATAAAGAGCCCATCATCGGCCAACATAAATAACCAAACTTACGTAACTAAATAGAAGTTATATTTTTAAATTCAGGATTATTTTTTGTTTGTTTGTTTTTAATATGCGTTTACAATATTGAATACATTTTTGGTCAAATTGCAAGAGAATTTACTCTGTTTATCCATGTTGCATTCAAGATTTCGACCATAATAGCTATCTCGCGTGTACAGAAAAATCCTATTAAAAAGTCTCAGTTACTGTCTTAATATTATTAACAATTGCAAACAGAAAGTCCGTATTGTTTATTAAATATTATTTGTAATATTTATAAAATAATTATTTCAAATGTATTTCATTATATTTCTGTTTAACTGAATAAAATTTTTTAACATCTTTCAAAGTGTTAATACATATGAAAAAGCTTTTTGTTTTACATATTTTGATAGATATCAATTGCAGAAATAAAATGTTATTTTTAATATAATCAAATGTATATTTAAAATATTTTTTTTATTCCTGAGAATTAGTTTCCTTAATTTAATTGTACAATATAGCATAAATTTATCATTTTTATTCATCTAAGTTCTTATCATTCAAAATATTTGTTTACTTCAAAAAATATTTAAATATTAATTATTAAAATAATTTTCATTAAATAATTATTTCATCATAGCAGAAATAAAATAACTTTATTAATAATCAGTGTGACTATTAAATGCAATATTAAGACAAATAGACCCAATATAAAATAATTGTAATAAATTTTTTTATGCAAATTATTTATACTTCATGTTATAATTAAATATTGGAAATGGTTCATAATTATATGTATATATAATAAAAGTGTTAATTTTTAACAGCAGAAATACAATTCTTATATGAGGTATGAATTTATATTAAAAAATTCCACTTAAGTTTACGGAAAACAATTAGAAATTAGTTCAAATAAATCGCAGAATAAATACGCCCCTTTATATATATATATATATATATATATACATACATACATACATATATATATATATGTATATATATATATATATATATATATATATATATATATATATATATATTAGTTCTCTTAATTTATTCATTTTTTATACTCAGTATATCCATATTTATTGAAAATGAACAATTTTTGATTTGTAAAACTAAAAAAAAACTTAATAGAAAATAGCAATTTTTTCACTCAATGAATTTTTTTTTTTTATATAATAAAGAGAGGTATATTCGTACTTCTAGAAACATACACTTTTTGACATTGCTAAAACATGCACACATACACTTTACCAGTATCAAAAAGTGATACATAAAAATACACACAATTAAAATTTCAAAATATGTGAGTAATTACATAAAGTAAATTATAATTAAAATAAGTTGTTTGCAGGAAATTATATTTTAATAAATACTTCCTAACAGTTTTTATTGAAAAATTGCTTATAATTTATAATTACTTTTAAAATAATAAATAAAGGAAAAAATTAGACAAAAAAATTTGACTATAACATTTAATCAAAAAAAAAAAAAAAAAAAAAAAAGCAAAATTTTTCAAATAACAAAAATAACAAAGTTCATTTCTTAATTTATATAATAAATGTAAAATTTAATGTAGTATTGAGACTAGTATCGATATCATTATCTACAGTTTATTTGGCCAGTAAATGGGCCTACTGAGATCTACAAAGGAGAAATCATATTACTTTATAAATGTTCATAATTATAAATAATCATAAAATATAAAATACATTTGTTATTGCAATATGCAATCTTGTCAAAAATACTATTTTTGGTATATTTATTAAAATGTTAGAAACATTTTAATTGTTTTCTTAAAGCATTTTTTTTATATTTGTTTATTTTCTTCCAAAAATGTTTTATCCATTAATATTACAAGAAATTGGTAAGAAAAGTATTTTGCGTTGGAAACGAAATTAAATTTCTCTTTTACGAAACAAAATTATTTCTTTTTGTTTTCTTCAATTAATTCATGTTTAACATATGTGAAACTAAGTTAAATGTGCAATCACAAAAATGTTTAATGGCATACTTATTAAAATTTTGTACAGTTCTTTTATGATCTCATTAAATGTGTATTAATAAATAATCAATCACTTAATATACTAATAAATTCTTTTATTTATGATGTACACATAATAGTATTCTCATTTTCACTCAAATATGACATAAATTATTATAATTTATATGCTACTTTAGCAATCTGAAAAACTGCAATATTAATTATTATTTTAATAGAACTGTAGTACATTGAATAATACCCAATTTTTTATTTATTATGTTTTAATCAACATTTATTGTATTCTAATAATATTACTTTTTATGTTGCCACCTGTCAAACAAAACAATTAATTTGATTAATAAACTGTGCAAAACTTATTACCTACATATATTTTAAATAAACTCATAATATATGACTAAAATAAAATTTAAATAATCTGAAAAATATATTGCTAAATACTGCATTGTGTTTTATAAGCATGTTTACAAATAGTACATTTTACCAAACATATATTTACATATCTTCTACATTATGAAATTTAGATGCTATTAAATAATTGCTTTGAAATCTGAATCGAAAATTCTCAAATAAAATCAAACAGTTTATTAGAAAAAACATTGAATATATATGCAATTCAAATTCCATATTTTTAAACATAATTCGCTTAAGAATACTTTTAGCAAATCTAGATTTAATTATAAGAGTAATTAAATATGAAATATATCTTTTTTATATTTTATAAAAATATTGTTTCAAAATTTTTGTTTTCTAAATTAAATTTTTATTAGGACAGGTTTAGAAACTTTCATTGAAATGTTTGTTATAAAAAATAATTATACTAAATGTTCAAAAACAACCAAGTAATGTTCCAAACTTTTGACAATATTTTAATAACAGCATTTCAAATAGTATATTTAACTGGTTACGTAAGCTGGTTATGTATGTTTCTGGTGCTTAAGCTTCATTTCTTTCTGATTCGGATAAAGCCCGATGAAATTCTATTTGGATTATCAATATCCACATATACGCAATTCCATGTTCTTTTATTAATGCTATAAATAGACTGATTTTCTGAAAAATTATCAAATACAGTAAAATGGAAAAAAATTATCCTTAGAGAAATGAGATTTAATTTCTTTTGCAATTGTTGCATACGCAACAACGAGGTCTTGAATTCAGAGGAAATTCGATGGTGTCAATAACTTTAACAATTCAGCACCAGGACCGACATCGTAAATTAGATTCGGCCCAGAAATGGGAAACATGTGTCAAACCTATGTCGGCAGAAGACATTCCCTATTTGAAGGTAGTTAGGTACATTTGGACCCATGCTTGTTTCCTATATCATTCAAGTCAAAATAAAATTGATGTCGTTTTTAGATATGGAACTATTAACGTTACCAAATATACAGGCCGATGCCGACTCCTTCATGACACCACACACATAGTCTTATGTTGCCTATAAGATTATGTTTGCTTGGATGCTTTTATAGAAATTCTCCTTTGTTATGCTTTATTCATTAAATTGATGTGTATATGCATCGTAAAATGTAGAAAATGAAGATGATTGAAAATGAAATACTGTATAATTAATTTGAAGAAATTGTAAGTAATTCAAATCTTAACTATTAATATTTGTTGCATGAATGTATGAAATGTATTTCAAAGAAATTCTTTGGAGTCATTTATTTTTAGTTTTACTACAGTGCATTAACAGGTAAAAGTAGTTAAAATTCCCTTTACGTACATAATTGTTCCACAAGAGATGAATTTGATATAAGCAATAACTGTTCAATGAAATTATTAACTGTAATTAATTCAAAGAAATTTCATTTTGACCATACTTTGACTTTTAAAGTTTATTAGAAATGATTACAGACATCATTGATTGAGGTGGGAATTCAAAGCTGGACATATTGAACTCAGTTGTTTCCATAGCTGATTGTAATTAATCGATAAATATCAAAGTCAGTCAGGTGGGTTGAATAAAATTTACTGTATGATGAAACAATGTTTTGTTTCATAAGTGGATATTTGTAAATTGATTTTAATTCTGTTATTTAGGTTTCGTAAATCAAACATGTTTGTAAAACATGCAAATCACTCATTTCTACCGAATAGTGAATGAAAGATTCGTAAAATAGTTAATTTTAACTATAAATTTCAACGTTTAGCCTCATTACGATGTATAAATTGGTGTGCACAAAATTATGTTTCCAAGATGAAATCAATGCAAATAATTTGATTAAATTTTTAATTGTTTGATTTTCACGTTTATTTTTCTTAACAAAATAGAAATTGTAAGAAATTAAAAAAAAAATTATGTTAAAACAGTTTCATAAGATAATTTTGCGTAGTTTTTTTTTTTAAAAATGAATATATCAAAAGAAAACTATTTTTCATTTTGGCATGAAAATTAAGTAGAAACATAGAGGTCATCTTGAATCATATTTCAATACAGTACTTTTGTTTAAAATATTATATTAGTAAAAATGCTTATATAATAACTCAGTAAACTGTATTCAAAGCAAATTATAAATATCCTCCTATTATGAAATAACAAAATATAATATTTTTATAATATTTATTTAAGCCAAATATCATGAAAATCCTGAATGAAATTATAAAAATCGAGCTCACAGTTATTTTCAGTATCAATCTTCTATCAAATATAAAATGCCTCAAATCAACCTAAACTCGTTTTAAAACATTTAGTTATGAATTTAAAAATGTTTTTAATACTAAATGTCAATAAAATGAAAATTCAAATCTTTTTGAAGATGAATAGAATTAATTCATAATCATTTTCAAAAATTATAAAATTTCTTTAAGTAAATGATAAATTCTTCAAAAAATGTGAGATGCACCAAATATGCCAACTGAAGATGATTGATGATGATGAACTTATCATTTTCAAAGTAAAAAATTAATATGTAAAGGATCAGCTTTGCATCGTTAAATTTATTGAACATACAATAATATTTTTCTGTGCATTTTAGATATCTTATTAAAAGTTAGCTTTCAAAGATTATTGGATTTTTTAGTAAATTTATGATATTGTTTAAAGAACATCTTATTTTCTTATTTATCGAACAGAAATATGTATAAATATATATATATATATATATATATATATATATATATATATATATATATATATATATATATATATATATATATATATATATATATGTGTGTGTGTGTGTGTAATATATGACCACATACATATATCTTTACTTCTGATGCTAAATTATTTGTCCTTACTTGTGTATGTATACCGAATAATGTAGTTGTAAAATTGTTCTCCAAAGATTAGTCATTTACATTATTTTTTATCAATAATCATATTTCTAAAGTCATATTTCCCATGATTAGATTTACATATCTTTATTATATTGATTATTTAAATGTATGCAAAAATAAGTTTAGTCAATCAAATAATGATAGGGTCTTAATTTTTGTTTCATAATTACTTTACATTACTATTAATATAAAATAGAATTTCTAAAAGCAATTAGAATTAAAGATTGCATTTTCATGTCTTCAAATAAAAAATACACTAATTGAAAGCATTTACTTTTAGATCATTAGCTTATATATGAATTTGATGTTTGAATTTATGACTTTAAATGTGTATTAATTCAGAAGAAACTTCACTATATTATTTATTTTTAATAATGCTATGCAATTTTTAAACTATGTTTTAAAAAATTTTCCTTTTTTTTTTACAAAAATGCATAAATGGCTAACGTAATGCATTTTACATGGAGTTATCTGATTATAAATAAATGTTTTTCGTTACAGTTTTTTATGCAGGGATAAATGTTTTCCTCCTCCAAATTAGCAATTATCAAGCAAGTCACTTTTACTGTAAATATTTACTTTTATAAAATGTGCTTTTAAATAATAGTTTTTCACATAATAGTTAAACTATTTCATATATATAGCATGTCTTGTGAAATCATTAGTTATGTAGAAAATCTATTTATATTTACATCGACACTAGTTGGTCCATGTACAAATTATGATTCTGAAATAATGTTTTATTTAAGTTAAATAGACGCTTGAGTGTTACCGAGATTTATATTTCAAAACTTGGATATTTAAAAAATACAAAGTAAGTTTTTATCTGAGAAAAAGTTTCATTTTTCATCAGAAAAGCTTTTATTCACACAATTCATGCGGAAGGAAATTTTTCTTTTGAAATGCCATTTTTTTTAAAAAATTGAAACACTTCAATGGAAAAAAAGTATAAAGTATTTCTAGAATTTTTATCAGAACTAAAGACATTACATTTGACATTGTGTGATACTTTTAAGATATACAACCTTAAAAAAAGCATTTTAATGAGATCATATCCATTACTTTCAAAATTTAGTTTTAGATTTAGTTTTAGATTCCTAATACTTTAAGATGTAATGCATATCATGTAAAATTATATATATATATATATATATATATATATATATATATATATATATATATATATATATATATATATAGTGATGAGAAGAAGTGGTGTATATATTTATATATATATATATATATATGGGCATATCTTCCTTTAGATGCTTTCCCTGTCTAGATTTCCTATAATGTATTGTAGTTTATATTTTATCATATTGTATTCATTAATTTAATATAATTTTGCTTATATATATAAAGACAAGTTCAAGTCAATGAAATATTTTATAAGGTATATTTTAATGTACCGAAATTTAAAAAATAATATAAGTATCCATAAACTAAAAATGCTCTTTTAATGATAATTATTTACCAAAATAATTAAAAAAATATAGATCGGTAAAATCTTCCTACACAAATCAGTTTTAGTAATTTAATTGCATCATTATTAATTAGTTAATTATGGAATATATAATTGATTGTTTTATTTTATTTATTTATTTTTTGAAATTTAAAAGATTACTCACCATTTTCAATATTTTTGCATTAATAATTTTGTAATTTAAGTTAGTAAGTCCACGTACAAGCATTATATATTTATTTTGAATTATTTGAGTAGAATAATACCAATGACAGAAATTACAATACATATTCATGAAAAATTAAAGTAAAATTTAAAATATTATATAAACGGTTTTTAATTTGCATTCTAACCAAGTCCAAGTTCTTCAAATAAAACATTTAAATATTCTATCCCTGGATATTTGATGAGTATGATGAATTTCTGGTTTAGATTTTAGAAATATTCGTTTTAATAATTAATCCTATTTTTTTATGTTTTTCTTTATGAGAGTCTTCGAAATGTTTACTTAGATAATAAGATTCAGAGTTTTTAGAATGTAATGAAGCTATAATTTTGCTTTGTTGTGCTGTGTATCATATATTGTACCTTAATTTCTTATATTTTTGCAAGTAAATAATTTGGTGATCATATTTCTTGATTTACATCATTCATTTAAATAAATCTAGATAGACAGTAAAAATCATTGATAACTAATGTAAATAAAAATATCTTATTGGTGGATTGCATCAGTTTTGTCTTACAAAAACTTGAAAATAACCTGAGACATATATAGTGATTGGTTGTTTTAAAGGTTTTCTCCTTTGTGATGCACGACTGCATACTCAGTAGTTCTATATTAAATATACTAAACTATAAATAACCTACTAAAATTTATTAAGGAAAATTGATTCATACCTAACAGCAATGACTTTTAGGTCATCTGGTACAGTTTAGAATTTTATATGATATATCTCTAGTAGACAAATCAAGTTTTTATTTCCATAGCGTCCGTAATGAACAATCATATAAGCCAAACTGATGTCAACTAATTGATTTCTAAGTGAAATGTCTGTTAATAAAAAAAATTAAAAATAAATAATTATTCATTTTGATTACAAAATATGTACTGCTGTTTGTAACTATTAAATTAGGAAAAGAAGAAAGTGACTCACAGAAAATAAATAAAATATTATGGAAATGCTATCATTTTATTCTCGGTTCGTCAGACTGCAAAATTAAATACAAAAAGAAGTCTTATTTAAAAAAACTGTGCATTTATTCCATAAACTGTTTTTTTTTTTTTTTTTTTTTAACTTTAAATTCTTAAACTTCAAAACTGATCTCAAAAAGAACAAATGCAGGCCCAATTCTGTTCTTGCCAGACTATATCCATAAAATCGCATTATATCCACTTTCGGTAGTCATTTAATATTCACCAGAATTTATGGGCTGTGAAGTAACTGGGTAAAGAAGATCATATATTAATTCATAAATATAAGATCACATAGACATTTCCATTAATACAGTCTACCAAAGTGTATCAGTTGTCAATACTTTTAAAATACCATTCTCATATTCAATTCGGAAATCAATAAGCGGAGCTCCTGGAAGAACAAAAGTAGCCTCATAACTTAAAGTTCTATAACCTCTAATGATGCGAAGAATTCTCGTTGAATCTTTCTTAGATCTTAATCTTTGCAGCAAGAACATTTCCCAAGCATGTAGGAACAATAAACTGCTTATACATTAGTTTTTTTGATATCGTATCTTATTTCAAAAGTATTTACAAACGAAAAAGATCCAAATTTCTCTTCCTATATAAAAATATTTTTATGTTTATAAATATACTTTATATTTTACTTCTACATTTACATATAATTGTATTCACTAATTATACTTAAGAATAGAAAGAATGATTGCACATAATAATTAATGTTGTTTCCTTTTGTAATTAACAAAAAAAATGTTTTTTATATTAATTTCCTTGTTCTTTGGAATATTAATTTAAAGCTGTGCTTTATTTTGAGAAAGAAAAGGAATTTGATTTATATTTTAAACTCTTTTACCTTATTGTTGTGAAAAAATCTTCTGTCTAACATAATATGTTTTCTAAAATAAAATAGTGGCTTGTTTTAATAAGTGAAGGAAAACTTTCGCTGCATTTTTTTAGTTGTAATATCCGTCTTTGAGATCAATTACACGTGTTCATTGTGTAGCTGAGATCGCATTCATCGCGTTCTGCAAGCACAATCAAGTTGATATGTGTAGTTTTAGCACCTTTCCAAAGTTTCCTATTGTCCTCAGCAACTGCTCTTTGTGTTGCAGAATAGTGAGTAACTAGCAGCGGCTGACGTGACAGCTTCTTCCCCTTTTAGCTTGCAAAAGCATGTTCTCCTTTCTTTTCTTCTTCCTTTTAACGACACACTTTGTTGCCACCGCTGTAGATATAATATTATCTATATCCTTTCTCCCACGCACCGTGGCAATTCCAGCATTGCCATTATGACAACATTTTCTTAGTTTATTTACTGAACAGGTGGAGGATGGGAAGTATATTGGGATTACGATGTATAAATGTATCTATAAAAGAAGCGTAAATTTCGGGTTTCATAGCAATGCTCTTATGAGCGTTATGAGACCAAATGTTGGTAAACCGTAAATAGAAACGTATTTCTTAAATATATATGTAATAAATGGAGAATAAAATTTAATATAAGTTATATTTAATACTTGTTCTTATAGAATCTTAAAAAAATTCAGATGTTTCTCAGCACTTGATGTGTGTTACATTTGCATAACATTTTAACTTTTTAAATATTTTTTTTTAGTATTTGCTTCAGAAAAAATAGATTTAATTCTGATTCGATTGGATTTCTTCTAAACTTTTTTAAGAATTAATATTAATCTTTGATTAAGTTTTAAAAAGTCTTCTGATGAAAATTATAAATTTCAAGTGAAATTATAATTTATCTTTTATGAGTAATCATAAATCATTTTGATATTTTATCAAACTTTAATATATATAACCAAAGGCAATTATTAAATTCATAAGAGTAAAATAAAATCGTTTCAAATTCACCAAGAATGTTAAAAAAATAAATAGTTAAAAAAATAAATAATCACTAGAGATGATTGTTATTTTTCATCAATTGTAAAGAACTAGATATTAAATAAAATTAATTATACTGTATGCGTTAATTAAGTAAAAATATGTATAGATCATTTCCCACAAATAATTAAAAATTATTTGCGGCTTAACTTTTATAATTTTCTTATTTTTGTATTGATGTTTTATGTAATAATATAATTTCATTTTATTATAAAAAAATTTTTCTTTCCAAATGAAGTTTTTAATATGATTTATGGGAATTGAAAAAAAATGTTTTAAGATATATTTACCTAATGGTGAGAAAAGTTTTAAGCAAAATCACTAAATCAGGAATTTTGTTAATGTGATTTATCCAACTGTAGAAAATAATAGAAAAATTATGAACCTTCTAAAAGCATCTACAAATTTGAGGCATTTTGGTTAATGTTATTATCTGTAATTTTCTTTTTAATTTTACAAAAATGCTACGTTTATTATGTTCTATTTCTAAAATATTTATTTCCTTTACAATTGTTTCAGTACCATATGTCAGTATCCAAAAAATTCAATAAATGTGGAAATAATCAATACTAATCAAACAATAATGAAATCTCAGTAATGACTAATTATATCACACTTATATTATATCAAATGAAGCATAACTATTTAAGTATTCTCATATTATTTAGAAATGTCTAGATTTTTTTTTTGTACTTTCACAAATTTTTCTCATAATTTGTTTTTTCTTACTCTTTATTTTTCTTTTCAATACTGTATACTTAAATTATTTAAAATATTATTTTGAGTTACTTACAAAGAAACAAATAAATCACATCATACAACACATTATCTACAGGTATGGTTATAAAATTCATTTAATTATTTTTAAAGATAATATCAGTTTGCATCCTTTTAATTATAAAATGTTATAGACATCGCAGAAAATTATTTCTTTCCTCAAGTAATAATCAATGCATACACATATGACATATAAGAATTAAATAATTCATTATGTGTAGATTTAAAATTTAATTTCAAATACATTGTTTCAAATGTAATGGGTTCTCCGATTTATCAACTCATTATATTTTTACTTAGATTTTATATAAATAAATGTGAACATTCTACTTTTAATAACATACATAACTATGTCAAATCTTGGTTAGTTATTTTAATCGAAAAAGAGTTTATTTTAATCAAATACATCTTTAATTAACAATGAATCTTGAAGTAAATATTTATTTGTTTCTTAAAAAGATCAGTGTTTTTTCTTTTTTTTATTTTTTTTTTTTTTTACAGAATAATTTATAAAGGCAGCAATTACTAATGAAATATTAGAACAAAATTTGTGCAACTCCTTTTTACAATATCATGTAACATTATCATTAATATAAACATTTTCAAACAAAAATTAAGAATTCCATTTTAACTTAGTACAATCTAAAAACTACCACGATCAAAAAATCGTGGTAGTTTTTCTAAAATTAAAATAATGAGTTATAATGCACACCCACTTTAAGACATCTTTACTGAAGCCAAGTTCATATCATAGTTAGGAACAGTTATTTATCCCAAAAGAAAATATTTTTCAAGTAGACTATGTACTTGATTTACTGTTTGCGATACTTTTAAGAAAATCTGCTGTTAATCAAAGAGCCCATTGCAAATCAAATACACTGATCAAAACAATTGAAGTTGGGTTGGTTGTTTGGATTTTATGGCACAAGGTTTATTGAAGTTTGGAGTTGGAGAAATGTTAGGTTGATGGGTATATTAATGATAGACGTATTACGCTGTATCAGAGTATCAGATATAAATGACATTTGTTTTGAAGAAAAATATGTCGTGTTGAAATATTGTGTGCAAAATGAGAAAACGCAATTTGTGCATAAGATAAAAACAGATAGATAATGCGTTGTCTTTAAAAAATCGTCTATTGTTGGAGATATGGATTTCCCTGTAAACCCTCAATGTTAAACACCTGTCAGACATAAAGCCAACAAGAATATTAATGAGTGACAATGGTATTTTGTCGCCCTACTCCAAAATAGGTTTTTACAGTTGCTGCAGAGCTTTTTGGTGGAGGGTAAGTATCCAACAACTTGAATGTCCCACACATGTTTTACCGGATTTCCATACAGAGATGACTCTGACCATTGCATTTGTGCCTCCAAAAAAATGTCAACATGTTATCACGATGTGGCTTGCAAGTCAAAGTCAAGTCCATTAATATGAAGTCATCTGCAATTGCTACTGCATCAAAGACTACAATGGTTCTGAAGATCCCATACCTATATATATATATATATATATATATATATATATATATATATATATATATATATATATATATATATATATATATATATATATATATATATATATATATATATATATATATATATATGGGATCATGAATGAAGGTTCATAGTCTTTCATTTATGAACATATTGGCCTTCATCATAGACCATCAACCAGCCACCAAATCTCTGACACTTTTATGTATGAACACAGGATTATTTTTAGTGCCCTTAAGTCCATTATGAAGATGAGAAAAATAGGACTCTTGAATGAAAATAATATTGTGCCCTTCATTCTCTTACAATTCATATGCTCATTTACTCACTTCTTCTGGATATGTTGAAACTTTCTTATTAACATGACACACACCACTGTTGTGGTGCATGTAGATCAGTGAAATGTTTGTTATAGAAGATTGGCATTCATATTTCGGTGTCTTTGTTTTGTTAGCTTTAAATAATGGTCTTCATTGAGCGTTGTAGCGTGTCTACAGCATTGTCCAGATCTTCATCCTATATTTTCATCCTTTAGAGAAAGATTCAAATCCTGGTAATCACATATAGTAAAACTTTAAAGACGTCTGGTATATTGGATTGTTTTTGTCGTCCCTCTAACGAACAAGAACACTCTAAACTTCTGATTCAGTTAAAAGACTTAGTTGAAACATTCATTTCATCAAAACAGCATGATTACTGACTGTCGATCGTCATTTTCTTATTCGCCTCACACTAAGTTGACAGAACTAAATTTCACTCACTGCCACTAAAGCGTTATGTTTGAAGTTAAACTCAAAAATACATATTGTAAATTATAAAAATAATGAAAATATGTTTTTGTGATTCTCATATTCCATTCAGTGTAAAAAAATATTTTATCGTTATTTTATAAGAGCAACAGGTATTGATTCTTTTGAGAAAAGAATATAACACCGATAATTAGTTCACTTCACTAAAATATTCCAGTGTTTAAATAATGCCAAAGTGTTTTCAAGCTCTAATTAAGTAAGGAAGTTTAGTTATCTTCTATTTAAATTAAATTTTATTCTTTTACTAGGGATTTTAACATGGGCTTCCATATGTATAATTTTGTACATAATAACAATTATAAATCTGCTTACTCCCCTATTATAAAAAAGTTACTTATTGAAGTACCCTCCTTTATTTTTTTTATTTTATTTATTGTTTTTACTTTTTCACAAATATATGCGCTATTTTTCCTAAAATAATTATATTACACAAATGCATTAAAAAATGTCACTAATTTTGCAATGAAATAACATGAAATATATAGCATAATTTATAAAGTAATTACAAGTAAATTTAATTAATACTTTAATACCATATTAAAAATAACATTAGCGATTTGTTTGTTCATAAAGGAACCATATCGTTTTTCATTAGCTTTGATTTGCTGAAATTTTATTCCTGCTCAAGAATCTTCTGAAAATGCAACAATCAACTACTGCTCGAAAGAGTTGATTACTTTTGACTAGTTTTGAACAATTTTAAAGATAGACATTTAAAATATTTGCCTTCTTATTTACGTACCTATAGTCTGTTTTGAAAGCTTTAATTTCAAAGGATTCAAAAGGGATTAGACATTATTAGTACATTCACGAGTAAATTTTCTCTTTTCCACATGAGTTATTTTTCTTACATATATATATATATATATATATATATATATATATATATATATATATATATATATATATATATATATATATATATATATATATATATATATAAATTGTAAATTGTGCCCTAAAGTAAATTAAAATAATCATACATAGATTTCTTAAAGTTTTGGCAATTAATGAGTGATTTTCTTAATTTCAAGAAACAAAAAATTATTTATGATATCTTAAGTAATCATATATGATCTTAAGATCTAAAAATCTTAAAAAAGGATTTGATGGAAAGAAATAAAGTATTTTGACCTTTTATAAGATAATTCTAATATCAAATAATATTAAGCTATTTTTCAATTAAGAATTAAAAACTGAATTTTTAATACATTAAGTTTTGAATTTTTATTTGTTTATTGTTAAAAATTTCATTTATATTATGATAAGTTTATTATAATTAATTTTAAATTTGTGTTTATTTGAATTTGCCATCATAAATTTTTAGTTTTATAATACAATAAAATACAATAAAAAAGCATTAAAATCAGTTTTAATTTTAGAAAAATGAAATTTGAAATAAACAGAATTTTTTCATTTATTTTAATGTGTATTACCTGCAAAAAATATGTCGGCTGGTGATTATGTTGAAATAAAATGCATTGGAAATAAATATTGCATGTAATGCTAGATAATGAATATCATACAGTAAATGTAATTCTTATGACAGCAGTTCTCGCATTTTAAATGTTATATATATATTCTAAATAGTGATTATTATAATGAATTTTAAATTACAAAACTTTTTATCATAATTATTAATTTATAAAATTCCCTTTAATCATAAATCTAAAAGTGTTTTTAGTTTACGTCAAATATTGTATTATTTTTGATTAATGTAGAAGATAGCCATTAGACACAAAATGGTAAAATTTACGAAAATAAATTAAATATTCGATCATATTTATAAATATACATAATGTTTCTACTTTTTATAGAAGGTAAATACTATGAATCTATATGAAAAATATCATAACTATTAATTTATAAATTATGTATCTGATACATAAACGGATAACTAGCAATATTAATGAAGTTATGAATAAATATATTTTTTTGCAAACTGCTATCACAATAAAAGTAGGGTCTATTAACAGATACGGTCAGATGTACCCTTAATTACATCTTAACGAAATTTCGTGTTGTTAATGATTCCATTAAAAATGATTGTGAAATGAAAGCCCAATCTGCCGAATGTGCAAATTTTAACATCTGTTGGATACCAGTTAGAGATTACAGACAGTGGGTCTTAGAATAACCGACAAGAGATGAATAAGATTGAAGTCTGAAACATCACTATTCATATACAGTGTATTCTTTTCTAAGCAAAGTTTGCAAATGTAGTTCTGAGATTTTGTCATCCATAAAAATCAATTGGTCTATCATACGTCATGCTTTGAAATATTTTTTTTTAATTACGTCCTTATGTTGGCTCTTTCGAGCATAATAAGTCTTGCAGTCCAATAAAGAAAATAAATATCTCCAGGAATGGAGAGGTCTTGAAATGTGAAGAAGAGCGGGCTTCCTGGAGGGCACAACATTTATAAAGATGCTCGCCATCCATGTCAACATGTTCCCTACATAAAATGCAGTTGGGTGAAACCACAAGCCCTATGTGATATAGATGTTTCTGGAGAAAATCATGCCCAGTAAGTAACATGAAGCAGGAGACCCCTATAGATCTAGGTAGATCTCTGGGGATACATGAGGTCAGCAGGGTTCTCCAAGAGGCATCAACTGCTTTCTCTTTGTAATAAAATTTTCGCTGGTGATGCATGACCCGTTTTAGAATTAGTTTGACATTTCTCAGGCCAGTAGGAGTATCTGGAGGGTTTAAAAAAGAAGCCTCTTTCACGAGATTGTCTGCTTTTTCATTACCAGGCAAGCCGCAATGGCTAGGGATCCATTGTAAATTAATTTCCTTTCCCGCGGAGAGTAAAGTGTTAATGATGGTCTTACAGTTAAATTCTATAGATGAAGGTATGAGAGCATAATTTGTCACTGTATGAATGGCAGTCTGAAAGTCAACAAGAAGGACAATTTTCATTTCCGAGATATCTAAAATATTTTGGAGAGCCATGCAAATTGCATACATTTCTCCATCAAAATTGTCAGAGTTTTTTTTTTTTTTTTTCCCAAAGGCTCTTTGAGTTGGAAAAATTTGAAGAAGACACCAGCTCCCGCTCTCCCAGTACTTCTCTCAGCTGATCCGTCAGTATAAATGTGCATCCAATTGTCGAGTGAGTATCTCTCATTAATAGTAGCAAGAGCAGCAGCCCTGAGTTCTGTCTGAGGAGAGACTCCCTTCTGGACAGGAAGGACAAGGTCGAAGACAGGGGTGGCATATTTCAGCATGCCTGGGAAGACAGGGGGTCTGACTGTAAGGGCTCTTTTACTTGGAGTGCCAAGTGAGCTGGGAATTCTCTGGAGTTCCGATAAAAATTTTCGTTGTGTTTTTAGTCTCAGATTGCTTGCTCTGTAGTTAGTCTAAAAACCCTCCCTACGTAGTAACCGTTCACCAAGAATCAAAGTAGCAAAAACTCTCCTATCGTGCAAACAGTCAAGGCCAGTCTGAAGTTCCAGAGCTTGTATTGGAGTTGAGGAGGCTCCCCTAGTGATAAGCCTAAGAGCATTGTTTTGAGCAACATTGAGTTTCGATAAAACAGTATCTGAGGCAGTTATTAAAATTTCGGCTCCATAATCGAAAACCGGTCGGATGAAAGAGTTAAAAGTCATGACCAAAACATCCTGAGTGGCACCCCACTTAATACCAGCTAGTCTTTTTAATAAATTAAGTCGGCCTTAATAAATTTTTAATAAATTAAGGAGACATTTTCAGTGATTTTTGAGGCCTGTTTGTTCCAGGTGAGCCTTGGGTCTAAAAGAATACCGAATTATTTAACACAATCAGCTCTCTGGAGTGGTTTGTCATCAAAGTTTAAAATAATATGATGCTGTTTAGTACTCAAAGTAAAAAGCTCAAAATTGGTCTTGTCAATTTTGACAGAGAATTCATTGTCATTAGTCTATTTCAATAAAAAGTCCAGGGCAGAATTCATAACCCTCTCTTGTGTTTGAAAGTTGTTGCCAGTTGTCCAAAGGACCAGAACATCTGCATATAGCAAAACCTGAACATCAGGGCAGGTCTTCGAGATGTTGCATATGAGATCATTAATCATCAAATTGAACAAAACATGGCTTAAAACAGAACCCTGAGGGAGACCCTGAGCAGTTTGCCCCCAAACCCGATCTAGCATTTCCATAATTTACTTTAATAAAACGTTGTGAAAGGAAATCAAAGATCCATTTAAAGAGGTGGACAGAGATACCCATCTGACGAAGCTTCTTTAGTAACAGTTTTCGCCAAACACGGTCAAACGCTGATTTAAAGTCGATAAAGACTGCAAGAGTACTTTCTTTTCTATGAAAACCATCTTTGATTTGTTGACTGAGTCTGACTATTTGTTGCGTAGTATTAAAGCCCTTTCTAAACTCAGCTTGTCTCTCAGAGATAAAACCTTTACCGTCAAGAAAAAACTGTAATCTATCAACGATCATTCTCTCAATCAGCTTGCTCAATATACAGGTCGGAGAAATGAGTCGAAACAAATTCAGGTCAGATGGATCTTTATTTGGTTTCAGGATTGGAATAATGTCAGCTTTTCGCCATAAGGCCGGGAGTGTTCCACCTTAAGTTCTGATAATAAATTCTAAAAGTTTCGACTTGGCTTTCAGGCCGAGTTCTAGAATAAATTCTGGTAAAATCTTATCAGGTCCTGCACTCATGCCACGCTTTCGATGCCTTAAGGCATTCTTGAATTCTTCATTGGAGAAGGGAACAGAGAAGAGGCATGACTTGAGATCGCTTAAAGAGTTTGGCCTTATTTCGTCTTTCCAAATTTTTCTTTTGGTCTAAAATTACTAATTTTGCAAAAATGACTGCAAAAAGTATCAGCAATATCTTTGTCAGAGGTCAAAATCTTTCCATAAGCCTAAATTGGCTTTTTACAAGGTTGGGTCTTTTTTTCATTAAGAGCGGATAAAAATTTAAAGGCCTTAGTTCCATCTTTACGATAGTCCAAGTCAGTAAGAAATTTATTAAAACAAGCGCGTTTAGAGCTTAAATAATTCTTTTTCAGTAGGGATTGTTTTTGTCTAAAATTAATACAGTCTTTCAAGAGACCAGTGGATTCAGCAAGGATTCTTGCTCGATCTCTCTCTTCCTTCAGAGATTGGGGTTCAGCTTCCAAAAAGGTTTTGCTCATTTCCTGTGTCCTCTTGGAATGCAAGCTTTTGCGCACACCAGAATAGTAAAAATGATACGGTCAAGAGCTTTATCATTGTTGTAATCAAGCACACATTCTCCTAGGAGAGAGTCAGTAAAATCAGCATATTTTTGCCAATTTGAATTCTTTAAGTTCCATTTTGTAACAATGAGTTCCTCCTTGAGTTCAGGTTTATTGATCTTCTTGAAAAGAATCTTATGTCGTGCTCCACCTGGAGCAGAAAGAATATCATAATTAATAAGAGGAGTGAGATTAGGATGAGTCAATAAAAGGTCTGGGTGAGATGTTTCACCAGAAAAGGACAGAAAGGTAGGAAGACTACTATATATACAAACTACTAAGATATTACAAACTGTCCTTCTAAGGACAATAGACGACTGAGAATTCTTCAATAGAATTTCTTATTAAAAGCGAACTCAACTCCAAACTACATTGATGTCACATGATATTGATGCCTTTATGATAGTTGAAGCAAACCTTGTCTATAATGACTTAGTCAAATATAACTTCCCTGGTTATTACTTACAACTATTGCCTAAATCTAGGCGTAATGCTAGTGGTATTTTGGTTGGAACTATATAAAAATATTCTGACATCTAAGTTCAAAATAACTAGCGACCTTTCGTCCAACAACGGAGCGGAGATGGTCCGAATTGATGTTTGGATTCATCAGAATCATTTTGAAATTTATAGCCCACTTGGCAATTCCCGTTTTAACTTCAATAACATTAAAAATTTTAATAGAACAATTTTGTGTGGAGATTTTAACGCCATAGTTCACGTTGGAATTATGAAGATACAAATAGAGCAGGAAGAGCTATGGAGGACCTCTGGGATTCCAGTATGCTTGAAGTAATGTATAGAAACTGTGACATTCCCACTTATCTCCATTATAACAGTAGCACTTCTAATCCTGATTTAACTTTAGTCTCAAGTGATCTAACAGAAGAAGCGCGAACAGAGAAATAATTTATGATCCTGACCCTAGACATCGCATTATTGTTACTTCTTTCCAAATTAGAGAGAAAACCTCTAAACAACGTGATCATTTTAAAAATCGTTGGAATTTCAAAAACGCCAATTGGAAGGCTTATCAGAATGAACTGTAGGTCCTTTTCTGTAGCCCAGTTACTAATAGAAAAAGAAATTTGGACTCCGCCTTGTCACATTTCTTTAAAACGATATTTACAGTGGCCAAATGTTGGATTCCTAGAGGTAAACAATACAAATGTAAACCTTTTTGGAATGATGAGCTTACAGTGTTAAAAGAGCAATCGCTTTAGGCCCGTATTAAAACTGAAAAGTCAGGAGATGCAGAGGAAGTTAGAAACTGGGGAAAAAGTATTGCTCCGTCGTAAAGAAATTAATTTAGCAAAGTGCAAGAGTTTTGATATTTTTATAAATAATATTGATTGTTGTAAAGATGGAACTAAGGTTTTTAAATTTGAAAATAAATTGAAACGTGACGTCCCCCTTTCTCCAAGGGGCCCTATTGTTTTTTAAAGGAAAGACTCTTTGATATTTGTCAAGAATATTTCAAATTCTTTCAGGAGTTTTTATGCTTCAAATCAACATTTGAGTTGTGAACTTAAGAGAGATGAGAGACAAATGAGGAAGTTGATCAAGAATACCCATGAGAATATGGGTACTTGACATGAAATTTTTTGACAGAGGCTTTGATCTTCTGGAATTAAAAGAAGCAATTCTTTAAATTGGGGTAAAGCCCAGGCCCGGATAATATACCCCCAGAGTTTATTAAACATCTAGGATATAATGCTCAATTGACTCTTTTATCTATTTTTAATCAAAGTAGGAACTCTTATGTACCTACCATATGGAAAAAAGCCATTATAATTCCTATTTTGTAAAAAGATAAACCTTCCGATTATATTAAGAGCTACCGACCTATTGCTTTGACTAGTGTTTTATCGAAGACTATGGAAAAGATGATTGTCTCAAGATTAGCTTGGTTTTTGGAAAATAACAATCTTTTGTTCCATAGACAAGCTGGATTCAGACAATATCATTCCACGGCTCAGCAGGTCTCTTATGTTAGTCAAATCATTAAGAACTCTTTAGATAAACAATTTTCGGTCTTGGAAGCTTTTATAGATTTTGAATCAGCATATGATATGGTATGGCGATTGTTTACTCTTCAGAAATTGCAGAATCTGGGAATTAGCGGAAGGATGTTTGAATGAATTAGGATTTTCTAGCACAGCGTTTCTCTGCTGTTAGATATGGCTGTGGAATTTCTGGATTTAAACAGAGTGAGACTGGCCTTCTTCAGGGAACGATTATTAGTTAGATTCTTTTTAATGTTTTTATCAACGATTTACCGAATACTTTAGCACCATCGGTGGATTCTGCCCTTTTTTACTGATGAATTGGTTATCTGGAATAGTGCTTCAAAAAAGAACCAAGATGGGTTGAATCAGATCCTCAATGTCGCCCTGATAGAACTGGAGAGCTGGTGCCTAAAAAATGGCATGATGGTAAATCCGCTTAAAACCACTTGCCAGTTCTTCACTCTGAATAAACAGCCTTTTACCCCGAGTTTGACATATAAAGGTGTAGATAACCAATATAATTATTCTACTAGATACTTAGGTTGCACTCTCGATCCTCGTTTAAATTGAAGATATCATGCATAAAATCTGAAAAATAAAGCTGTTAGAAGACTTTCTGTCTTGAAACGTTTGGCTGGCTCAAGGTGGGACTTCAACAGAAAGACATTGTTAACTACTTACAAATTATATATCCGGCCAATTATTTGCTTTTGTTGTGAGATTCTCATCATAGCTCCAGAGAAAGTAGTTGATATTCTTGGTCTTCCAGAACCAAGCATTGTGAATTGTTACTGGAGCTGTGAAAACTACCCTTGTTCTTGGAATGCAACTCCTAACCGACTTGGAACCTGCTCATCATTTTATTAAAAGAATGGTGATCCTGCTGTACTAAAAACTTGTGCGTTTACCTGGCAACACTTTCTGCAGGAACTATAACAATGAGATCCCTAGAAATCTTAAGACTCAAATTGGCTTCATACAAACTGCCCAGAGAGATTCCTATGCTTTACATTTGAATAGATACTATTTAATTTTACTTCCTCCTACTTGTCCTATAGATTATCTGAATTTCAATATAAATCTTATCTTATTCAAAAAGTTGTTAAAAAAGAAGTGAGTGATTTACAACTAAGATCTTTCGCAATAGAGACTATTGAGGTTCGCTATCCTGAAAATTAGTGGTTGCATGTTTTCACTGATGGTTCGATGTTAGAAAGAACAGAGAGCACATGGTACAGAGCTTTTCAGTTATTTACCAAAGGGTCCTCTTTCCACAGCCTTTGGTGGTGAAATTGAAGCCATTACGGTGGCTATCCAACAGCTATCGATTCGCAGTCACTTTATTTTTTTTTTAAAGAGCGGTCATTTTGTCAGATTCTAAGACTGTGCTTTTGAATAATCAAAATAGTTCCTAAAGAATTTTAGAATGTAGAACTTTGCTTAAGGCTCTGGCACACGGAATTTCTTTCCAGTGGATCCCTTCCCATTGTGGTATTTTGGGCAATAAAAAGGCTGCTTCACTAGCTAAAAAAAGAGCCTTGATAGATCAATGTATGAATCGCCCTCTTTCATTTCATTCAACTAAATTGTTTGTTAACCTGACTCTCAGGAAGACTCTTAAACAAGATATGGTTCCATGTACGACGCACAAGAGATGGAAGATTTTGGGAGAGGAAAGAGTTGTTCCCCGTTTTTCCAAGAAAGACTGCTGTGACACTTTTTAGAGGTCTAACTGCACATGATTGTTTGCGGGACCATCTCTATAGGATTGAAGTGGTGGATTCCCCAGACTGTGTTTTGTGTGACTCTGGTCAACCAATGACTTTTGAACATTTAAATAATTGTGCGGTTATTTCTCAGTATGAAGACATTGTTGAAAGGTATTGGAGAGCCCGTGAAATAATGGCTTAGATGCTAATTTTCGGCATTTGTAAATAATAATAATAATAATAATATTGTGCTTTTATGAAAGTATTTCTCATAATAAAAATTCGTTAAAAATCACTTTGTGTTCAGTATCTTCACTCGCCACAGGCAATGTTATTAATCTTTATCCAAGAATACTGATTAGGACTACAAGTTCTGAGAAAAAACGCACGTCACTGATGTTTTAGTGTTAAGAGTTCTTTTAGTATGCCATATATGAGCTGTATCGTCATATTTGTCTCAATATCAAGATGCAGCTTTGAGTTCGAAAGATAGTTTCCCCTAGTCATTTCTCTAAGTCGCTTTGAATGAAAATCCACATATTATCCTTGCGATGGTGATGGGACACTTGTCTACATTGTTTAGTGTTTCTAATAATAGTACCCAGTGTTTGAAACTGTATCTGTAAGCTGGAAGCAATCATTCTTGAAATATTAAACGAGGGTGGAGCTTTAGCAAAAAATTCTCCAGGTTTTAGAATGTAATGTTCCTTTATCGCAATTCACTTCTTACACGATTCCATATAGTTATATAATTTTTTGTAGTTGAATAGTAGTTTCAGATTTTGTAACACACGTATTTATTATTTAAGGAAATTTTTAACTTAAAGTTCTTCTTTTTATTTTTCAAAGAGTACGATTACACAAATTTTTCATCAATAAACAATAATCATTAGACTCGCAATTTAAAATCATTTCGTAAATTGCACTCGAAAATATCAGTATTTAAAATAAATTGAAACTAATATCTCTATTTATTACACAAAAAATATTTGAAAGCTTAACTTTGAATAAAATTTACTTAATAGGTTAGATTAAATTACTTTGTTAGATTTTTACATTAATACTGCCAACCGAAGTTACTTAACTTCCACGTTCACGTGTTTTGAACTATTTTCTAAGAAGGAGATTGACATCTGAACTACCATCTTTTTCTAAAGATACATAAAGTAAGCAGAATATGATACTACAATGCTTTATTTTGAATATGTACTTTTATATCAAAAATCATTATCATCAAGTCATAAACATTAGTATTGAGAATGGAATCTTACATATGTGATATCAGTTTATAATCAAATTATAAAATATTTCATTGTTGAATTTAAAAGTAGTTCAATTTTAATAATATTTATCGAAATTGCATGATATGTTTTGAGTCATTTCTATCATTTTATGATAAGTATAAATGGAAAGATAAAAATATTATGAATTTTATTTATTTATTTATTGATTATAAAATACTCATTTTGTATAAAATATTTCATGAGTTGATAGTTATTAAACAGTATATTTTTCTACTCGAAAACTAATTAGTATAGGATCAATGGTATAAAGTGTATTCCAAGCTACTTTATACCATTGTCCTGATATAATGTGGTTATGGAATCCGTTTCGATGTTCTTAAGAACATCCAAAACCAAGGCGGAATTCAAACCCTCGAATAAAAGACGAATAAGCTAATAATTTCGCTTCCAGTTTTGCTTAAAATGGCTGTAAAATAATTAAAAATTGCATTCAAATATTTAAAAGGATTTGTTTAGAGTTTTGATATTTCTCACAAGCATGACATTTTCCTCAGTTTTAAATAAATAACCTTAAACTTCTCCAATTTTAGTTTTCACTGAGTCGTGCCATTTTTGAGGAAGAAAGTGAAAATAATATGTATTTATTAAAATAAGGAAATCTTAATACAATTAAAGAATATAATATTTTTTTTAAATGTTTATAATATTTTACGTTGTTTAATTAATTTCAGTCCGTGGAAATTTACGATTTTCATTAAAAATATGATGCATATATTTTTAGAATATTTTCTTCAAATCTTATATATCACATCTCTCTCTTTCCTGTTCGGAAAAAAAAACTTATTCCTTCTGTTGATGAGAAAATCTTAAATAAAGCAATGAGTAGAAAATCTCTAAAATTTGAACATGAATATACTTCAGTCCAGAAATTTATTTCAAAGTGATTTACGACTTCTGTCACTTTATTTTCTGAGCTAGAAATTTTCCCTTATGGTAATAATGCTTCAAAATGCTTTCATGCAAAAGTTCCGTTAAACTTAGAAATAGTAACTTTGCTTAGAAACAAAATAAAATAAAATGCTTCCAATCTCTAAACGAATACAATGTCGTCTTTTCTATCATCGATTCCTTATTCTTATGCTATTTTCATTCTTTTTTACTAGCTTACTTCTAGTTTCGAATTATTCTGCACTTAAGGGAAACACGATATTTTCCTTCCTTTTTTTCTCCCCATTTATTTATTTGCTTCCGGTGTTCCTCCACTATCTCCGGAACATTAGGCTGCGTCGTCCAATTTTACTTCCCCGTGACACTTTTTGGCGATTTGTCAGAAGAGACAAGGAACTAATCCGATTTTTTGAGATAATCCCATTCCATTGGTTCGTGCATCATTTTTAGGCGTGGATTATCTAAGTTGTTTTACTTTGGAATAAAGTTCAAAATAGAAATAAATGGCATCCTACCCAAGAGTTGTAAATATTTATAGGTAGCATTTCACTTCAAAGATGTTAGTTTCGATATCTTCAAATGAATTTTGATGCGAATGTTCTAACATATGACACCTCGTTTATTTTTTACTACTTATCGAATCTTTTTTTTATATTTTAACCACATAAAAATTGTGTTAGATTATTTGAAGAGTAGATCTTTACCTGCGAAAAAATGTGGTATTTTTTCTTTTATTCCTTCAGAGTTTTTATTTGTAACATTTTGATTCCAAAGATATCAAGAAAAAAATTACTACATAGAATCTAAAGTTTCTTTGAAAGTATTCTACTGTAATTTTGTACCGTGTGATGGATTCAACTAAAATATGCTTCTAACTAAGACTATACAATAGTATTTTATAATAATGCATTCCATACTGTCATAAAATTATGTAGAAATTTGTCAAACCATAAAAAAAAAACACCTTTTGGAATTTTTATGGAACAACATAAAGAAGGTGAACTATTATAATAACGTTTATTTTACAATAAATAATATATTTTTGAGAATGAATCTGCTATTTAAGATTGTGTATTACGTTATTAGAATTTGTCTTATTGTTATTCGTTCTATACATTAGACTTAAAAAATTAATTTAATTTAATTAGTTAAATAAGCAGAAATTTAAATCATTTTCATTAATATTTATATCAAAATTTGAGCACGATATCATTAATACATCTTTGAGTGAATTTTATCTTCAAAAGCAAGTTCTAAATATTTGACATTGCTATTAGAATAAAATAATATTCATGTTGTCTGCTTTTAAGATATATAATTACTTCAGATAAGTTTAAGTGATTTCATTTTTCAACAGTTGAGGATACAAGCTAAGTATAATAGTTTATTCTAGTCAGTGTAAATAATTTATAAGTTACTCATATGTTGCCAGCTAACTATTTGAAAAATATTTTAATTTTACTTTTTAGAATTAATCTTACGTTGCAAATCATTCATTATATAAAGTTCTTAAACAATAAATTAGAATAACGTCCAGATGTTTGTAGAATATCAGTAACCAGTTTAATTATGAATAAAAGTATGATTCACAGAAGAATAATAATGATGTGTGTTTAGAAATCGAAAATAAATATGAACACAATCTGGCAACATAAGTGGAGGTTAAAGTTACATTAAATTTTGATACCAGACATGGGTTTTTATTTTAAAACATTCATATTGTTTAACTCTGACTTTTAGTTTTCATTTATGGTAGCTAATATATTGAAGTTTCTTTCTTTTAATGTTATATGATTCCGATTCAAGTGGCATCTAGTAATCGGGAATAGAACAGGCTATCATCTATTAACATAATGTGCTTTTGCTATCACCTTAAAACCAGAAGAAGATAACTCCATCTATATAATTTCTAGCTCATTGAATCCATATAACTTATATTCTTACTTTGAAGTTGATTAAAAACATGCTCTTGATTCATAGAAAGATAAAGCTAACCTTCATAAAACAAAATATTTATCAGTAAAAAATAACATATCCTCAAGACCAGCGCAAAAATGTTAAAAGGGGAGTTCAAACGAATAAGTAAAAGCACATAAAAATTAATGTCAAAATAATTATACAATGGAAATAAAGACAATTTCATTTCAGTTCAAGCAATTGCTGAAGAGTAAAGCAGAACTGTGACACATGTCTGTGAAATAGGACATAGCCATCAACGCTTTAAAAATATTACACTGTTTTTTATAATGTAATCAAAATAAGGAAGTTGAATACATACATTGATATACTTCCCATCAAATTAGATGTTAAAATAGTGTAACAATATGAGAATTGACTATTCCATTCTTCAATACAGGAATACGTATAACTTGAAACTTTTACTCACAGCTGACCATTATGTGTAGGATTATACTATACAACTCGCGCGCGCGCGTCATTCAGTCTCTTCATTTATCAAATAACTGCAAATTATTTTATCTGTTCAAGTTATTTTATCTGTTACAGTTTCAAAGAAATAGACTTTAAAAATCCTATTATCGACAGTCTATGATGCTATTAATCCTGTTCAACGATGAATAAAGGATTTCATTTTTATCACTTTACATTTTAATTATTTAATTTGTTAAAACATTTTCTTACTATCAAGTGATGTTTATTTTCTTGAGTGTGTTATTGCTTCTATCTAACTGAGGTCAATTGCATAAGGGGTAATTTATGAAATATATTTTTCAAATTCTCAATAGAATATGATTTTGTGTAAATTAAGTTCAAAATAGATTAGTAGGAATTTATATTTTTTCCACATATGTTTAAATTAGTGGAAGCAATATTAATGATTTTCGTGAGAGAAGCCTGAAGTCCAGTATCCTTTCTTCTTTACAATTTAGAGAAACTTGAGCTAAGTGTTTTATTTAATAGTGATTAAATATTAATAATTTAATCTGCCCATTATGAATGAATTTTCAAATCAAACATATTACTTCATTAATGATTTATCACATTACTTCATTAATTTCACAATTTTAACTGAAAATAATTTACAGTTTTATGACATAATTAAAAATTATCAGGAGAGATGAGTTTGAATAAGAAATTGTTTTAACTTAATTAATGCTATACCATTATAAATTTGATATAATTTCCTAAATCATTTAGTTATTAGTATAGTATTACTATTCTCCTATACTTTTGAAAATAAATATATTTGCATAAAAAATAAAAAAAATTTAGTCAAACATTTAATCTAATAGCTAAGATCTTTTATCTAAGATTCGTCTTCACTTGCCGTAAATAACATACAAATTAATTACCGTCAGAAAACGTTATAACATTTGCAAAGTATTGATAATTGCATTAAATAAAGCATTTGAATTTTACTATTGTCAGTTTGCTTCTTAACTTATTATCATAAAATATTCTGTAGTAAAAAATTTCATCTTAAATACTTAAGAGCCTGTGATCTTTTTATTTCAATTCTTTTCCTTATTTAAAGCATGGAAATGATATAGAGAACTTATTATTTTGATTTTTCGTAGAGTACATTAAGTTTAAATTCTATAGAGAAAGTGTTTGTATTGATAAGTATATTTATACTACATTATTTTAAGCTCTCTATATACGCTTCCAAATTCCAAATATTTGTATATATATATATATATATATATATATATATATATATATATATATATATATATATATATATATATATATATATATATATATATATATATATATATATATATATATATATATATATATATATATATATATATATATATATATGTATATATATATATATATATATATATATATATATATATATATATATATATATATATATATATATATATATATATATATATATATATATATATATATATATATATATATATATATGAAGTTTTTATCATTAATAAGAATATCGTTAAAAATATATTTTTAACTATTTTAAAATGCTATTCAATATTTAACCTCCTTTTTTTATAGTAAGAAAATTTTAATGCTTGAAAAGAAACTACCGATTTTTTTTTTTAAAAAAAAAATTATTTTTCCATTTAATAAATCCAAATTATGATAACGGAAAATATTTCTTATATGTTTCAGCAAACATTGTGCTAGACACAGACATTTCGATTATTTTGTTATTAGAAAAGAAAGAAAATAATATCGTATTACCTAAATAAAAATATTTCTACTCAAATAATTTGAAAAAAAATATAAATGTAGAATTTTATTACTCGCATTAACAGTCTCTTCGTATAATCTTTCTTGCGAAATAAATTTAATGTACTGAGTTGAGAAAAAAAATGATCTAATATTCAGAATGAAATGAAGAAAAAAAGCTTTTTACGTCTAATTCATGTAAATCCTGGATCGAACTCTTATTTTATCCGTAGAAACAAATTACTCCAGTTTCTGTTCAACCTTCTCTTTCTCTCCCATTTTTGAAGATCGGAAAGCCAGGACATTCATTGGGGAGGATGGAATAAAAAAAGGAACAAAAAAAGAACAAAATGTAAAATAATAAAAAGGAATAGTAAAGAAAAGAAGTTTTAGCGATTTGGAAAGTGTGAGGGATTTTCTGACTAAAACCAAACAAGGAAATTAGAACATCCGGATAGCGAATGGAAGTAGTGGGTATTTTGCGTGGGTGGTGGAGTGCATTACGGAAAGAGTTTTGTTTATTTATTTTGGATTGTAACATGTTGTGCTTTTTAAGCTTCATTAAGGAGTATCTCTGCAGCTGTTGCCTTTTTCGTGACTTCTTGGAATTGGAGACGGGAGTAAAATGCGAACTATATATTGTTCTAACTAAGGTATTAAACTTTGATAAATGAGTGACAGTTGGATTAATTAGGTTCAATAGTTTTCTGAAGTAATACTTAGTGGAACTTCTTTTGGATTTAAGAAAATAATATTGTAGTATCAGTTGAAGTTTTTTAGTAAATACAGTTCAACTCAATGAATGAATTCGATTTATTTGTTTAGTTTGAATATTGCTGTTATTATGCATCAGTTAAATGTGGATTTTTTTCAACTGTTATTAGACGAAAAAATTAAAAACAAAACATACAAATGTCTCCTACTGTATGAAAAACTATCCAATAAAATATTTAATTTAATTTATAATGTCTGTTATGACAAATATACAATAACTCTAAATATTAAATATGCATGTTTTATTGTGAATGCTAGTGCCTAACTTTTCTAGTGGTCAGCGTGCATGACTGATGTTAAGGAGGTCCTGGGTTTGAATCCAGGTACAGGCATGAATGTAATTTCTCTCACTTGCCTTTGTCCTTTACTTGTATGAATGGGTTGTGAATGGTTGCCTAACTTATAAACGGGCACGTATTGTAAGTTTGAACTGAAGAAATTGGACTCCACACCAAAAACATGGTTCAGTTGGAAAAGTGAAGCAGCGCACCCCATAATCACAGCCTAACTAGCACGCGACAACCACAGCAATATTGTGAATGCTGTTTTCCATGAGCATTAGTATTTTTTAAGAAATTTAAATGTAATCTTTTAAATACATTAAATTGATTAAATTTTATACCATTATAATAAATACATTAAATTTTATACCATATGTTTCTTTCATATGGTATAAAATTTGGATTATGCAAAATAACAAATAACATTTTTGCATAACATTATTCTTAAACTGAAATCGTATATTCAATTTAAATTTTTAAGAGAAAATGAAAAATTAGCACAAAATATTTCATAGGAAAAAATTAAATATATATGCTTTTTTTTAACAATGTTCGTTCTCATTAACATATTAATAGAGTTAAGCTGATTCTTTCCATTTGTTAAAAATAAATTAAAACTCAAGGAAGGAAAATTGAATTAGTGTGGTGTTCTACAAAGGGAAATGAACATATTTGTAATGATATACATTAAAGTTTAAGAATATACGCACAAGTCTATAAATTAAAGATAATGCTGGAACCACCAACAGATACAATGTAAAAATTATACAAATGAGATTAATTCATAAAATTCTTGTATTAATCAAACGTGAAAGAACGAGAGAAATGCAGTATCTCTGTTGCTTGAAATGCAAAACATATCTCCATGGATCACATACTACATATCGCCCTGACAACAACTGAACACTGCATTGTTGGTATGATGGTTAAAACTTTGTTTCTTTCATATGGAAAATACAAATTATACAAAATCGAAGCATGCTGATGTTCATATTTTGAGCTGCATTTAGGGGAGATTATTCCATCATCAAACTATGCTCTACGAAATCACATACAAATGTAGGAGATACTGATGGGCTGAAATTCAATCGCTAAGCATTTGCAACACATGCAACATTGAATTGAAATCTATTGAGAATATTTGTATTTCCATTCGAGTGACATCCTCAGTGTGATGACAGTACTTGAGACGTTTAATTTCATCCACAAATAGGGATTTAGTGCCTGCCGAACTCCAAAACAAACAGGCATGTTGCTTTATGTTCCCCAAAGTGAACAGACATGTTATTTGGCCTGCCAGTGTTTCCATTTGAACATGCAGATCTGCTCTGGAGCTTAGCATAAAGCCTACTCAAACAAGCACTCCTATAAAATCATAACGTCTCTTTTCATTGTTGATGTCTCAGTGATACAGGATATTTGGCATTTTCCATATGAACGTCAGACAAATATCGGACTGCAAGCGAAGCCTCGACTGGTCGGATTACATAACAAACACACTGTGAAGTTGTTCATATTTTATGTTCTCTATTCCAGGTTAAATAATGGTAATAGTGAGTTGCTATGAGCGAAATACATTGGGCAGTATTGCGAGCATACAAAACATAATGTTTCCAATGTCAGTGAATATAGTTTGTTTTGAAATGTTCGCATACGTGGCTTAAAATGACTGACGGTACAGGTCCTCTAATGATCTCCATCTATTACTTTTGACGGTTACTGCCAAATACTGGTCGTCATTAGTCGAAGTCATTCGGGGTTGATTTTCACAATAACGTCCACAGACATTTCCATCATCTTAGAATTGTCGTCACAGCCTAGAGAGGACCGTTCCGGCGATTACACATTCTTCGACTACTACCTTCTGCATATGCTACCCTGTCTGTCGGCACATAATTCTTCAAAAGAAAACATAACCCACATGCTCATTCAATATTATTCCTATGTGACCTTGACACCGTGAGTCTTAAGACCATTTATGACCACTTGCTGTCACTGATCCTTATATATACCTCTTTTATGTTTTCCCCATTTTGGTGCACACTCAGCGTCATGAGTGGCCTTCATGTAATTTGTATGATATTCTTGACCAAGTGTGTTATATTTCGGCGGCTGGCATTTTCTTTTCGCGTACAATTTCTGTATATATATATATATATATATATATATTTACCGAAAAGAAAAATGAATACGTGTGAGTTTCATATGAATGCGTTAATTTACTTACAATTAAAACATAAATATTAATAGTAGTTTAATAAATATTATATAAAATTTTTAGTTACGTTAATTTAAATATTTATAGGCATTTGATTTAAGTCATTTTATCTCTGTCCGAATATAAAGTATCGGGCTTGATCACTGTTTAGCAGCGGGAGATTTTTTATTTTTTAGGAAAATGTCCATCAATGCTGGTTCTTTGGAGTTTTCCAGGATTGCTCTCTAATTTTAAGTCAATACGTACTAGAATCTATTGAAATTCTTCCCGCAATACAATTTATACTGGATAATAAAATGCCATACGATGGCCTTCAGGCTTTTAGCTGTCTTCTTATACGGTTTCAAGGTCATTGTAATAAATGTCTTAGGAAAAATATCTTATTTTACGCTTTTCTTTTCTGGCCCCATTCCACTTATAAAATATAAAAAATATCCTTGATGCCTTAATGAATCCTAGGACCACATTAGACAAATGTGGTCCAGCAATCTTAGTAAAGAATATTTTATTATATTACAATAAATAAGTTTTGATAAACTTTATTCATATTCAGTGATTAAATTGTAATTTTTTTTTGTCATCAAGACATTCTTTATGTTTTTTTTTAATTATTTATCAACATCTTCAAAGTTTAATGCAGCATTTTTTGCTAGAGATATTATGGGGTCAATTGATTATTTTCGGATACATTTCAAACAACGATAGCGTAAATGTAGGAAAGTTCCAAGTTACACAACTCATAACTGTTTATACATATTTCTTCAATAATGAGATTTTTTTCAATATCACTCCAAATGACAGTGGACAGATTTTAATAATATCTCCAATAAACTTTATGCATTTAATAAAGCTTTATTCATAGAATACTAAATTGTAATTAAAATTAATAACAACCCTAAATTATGTGTTAATTGTTGTTGAATCACCTAAATATATTTTGGGGCATTCGAAAGAAAAACTTATTAAATAACATATTGAAAGATAAGTTTATAACTTTCTTGTAAACTCGAAGTCCTAAATATCAAAATTCTCTTGTAGATTCACCCATACAGCTTTCTGTGCAAAATATATTTTTCTGCAAATTTTTTTTTTCTATAAGGCAGATAATAATGTCATATAACAATTACAACAGTACCACCAACTAAGTTTAATGATTTTTGTCTCTCACAGCCTGATATTTTAACTCTTTTATATCATTCTTAATTTTTAACTGTAATTTTGTGCACGAATTTCCTGAGCAGAGTTTAACTTCGTATATAAAATGGAACATGTTATGTTTGCTGAAATAAATTATGTAAGACATATTTAAAAACAAAATGTAATGTTTTCATAAATACAGCATTAAAATTTATAAAAAATATGATTTCTTCTTAAATAGTTGAATAGAATTTAATATTTTATTTCTATAAAATAAAATCTAAAAATAATATGGATACAGTTTTTTTTATATTTTTATTATTTAAAATTACATCAGTGTCACATTATAAATGGAAATCATTAATCATTTCAATAACATCTTCGTTTTGCAATATTTTTTCCTGCTTTTCAGAAGTTTTACAAAATGAAATCTAATTAAAAAAAATGGGTACATTATCAAAACAATACGAAATAATAAAAGTGAATATTTAAAAGTTTGATAGGTTGTAAAAAGATTTTTTTAAAAAATCTCTTCATATTCCATACATAAATCCCAATAACAAAATGTTATCAAAGTAATGCATGAAAATTAAAGTATGCTTCCATAACAAAATCACTCGAAACCGATAAGGCAAAGTAAAGTTACTCCAAATTTGATAAATTTTTTTTACCTTGTTAAAGATAAAAGATCCTAGCCTCCGTCGCTACTTTTCAAAAGGCAGAGCTTACAGTTAAATTAAGAAGCAAAAGAAGAGAGCTGTTTTCTTTGCAACCCGTAATCAGTCAAGTATGACATAATCTGAGTGAATTCTTTCTCTCCAAGGAACATGAATTTCTAGAATCTAGAGAAAAGAAATCTAAAATCCTTAGTGTGTTTGCTAATTAACTAAAACTTCATTTCCTTAAACCAGGTTTCAATGCAAAAATTTTCTTTAGATTTCTTTTATAAGATTAAAATAAACATTTTGACTTCATTAAAATTTGGATTCCATGCTAACTAATTTCATTGAGTTTGCGCAACAAAATGATTTTGTATTGAAAATTTAAAAAAAAATCTTGTCTTTTTCAAAAAATAATTTTTTTATTAAATAATTAGAAGCGTAAGCTTAAATTCATATTAATTAAGAAACCTTAGATTTATATTGATAGTAATATTAATATATAATCAAATGAAAAACGAGATTTTTTAAAAGCATAGATCAAATCAAATGCCCAGATTAAGTTTTCTATGATCCTAAAATAGAAAGAAAAGTTCACTGCATAATATTCTAAATTTAAATTAATTTTAATTAACTATGAAAACTAATCTGAAATATATAATAATAATAGTAAAATATTACGTTATTAATGTTTCACACACACACAAATTTTGTTACGTAAACAGTTTTTAACTATTTATTTTCTCAATTTTGTTCTAATATTGCTCAAATATAGAATTACTTTTTATATTTCTTTATTTTTGGAAATATTTGCCTTGTGAATAAAACAAACTAGCAAACAAGATTTACACTTTATCAATTAGTTTATTCATTTAATATAAATGTGTTATGATCTTGATGATAATATTGTTCATTTTTACGATATTAATCTAGACATTCAGATTAAAAATTTTAATAAGTAATATTATAGCTTACTATTTTTTATTTATATAGTGCATGAAAATTAAATAATTTTCTCTTTTTAGGGTAAACATAAAATTTTATCTACATTAAAAAATAGTGTCTTAAAATTTGTGACTTGTATACTAATTGATTTAATATATTATTTATATCCAAAATATTTGTTTCTAGAATTCATAGTTTACGTAATTAATTTAAATTGTAATTAAAGCAAGTTAATCGTTTCATTTAAGTTTATGTTTTCGAAACATAATGCAAGCACACATACACATTAAAAAATTCGTAGATTAAATTCAGATAAAAATAATGGTTCAAATGGAAATTAATTTTTTTTACACCAATTGACTTTTAACATATTTGCTTGCACTTAATGAAAATTGAAATAAATTAATTGTTGATATGTATGACAATGATGAAATTTATATGGATACATGACACCCTAAATTTTATGGATAAATGAATATTTTTCAGTCAAAGTCAACAAAGCAGATATCATATATATAAATCATACATAGATCAAGAGAGAGCAGTCTAAGCTCTAAAATCTTGTTTGTCTAAAAATGCAAAAAAAAAATTTAAGTATATAATTCGTGTAACAGTGGGAAATAATTTAATACCTCCGAAATACTTTTATATTGATTGATCAAGAATTAAGAATATCATTGATATAATTCTATGTGTTCTTTGAAATAATTAATTCAACTCTATATTTTTTTTCAATTAACTGAACTACTTCATTTTCAAATGATATGAGATAATAACAAAATCTGAGTGCGTATCCAATCAAATTTAAATTAGTGTTATATTTTAGATGTTTATTTCATTAATCATACTCTTTTAATGTTATAATTTAGCTTTGTTAGAAAAAATTTACTTCAATAAGAGAAAACAGAATAAAGATGAAATTCATTAAATTAACTTTAATTGATTCATTGATTTATACCAAAATTTACTTAAAAGTATTATTTAACTATTGATACGGTTGCTAGTTCAATATACAGTGAGTAGTGAAATATTTTTATTTAAAGTTCAAAAAAAAATTTACAACTTATTTTTGGAAGCTACGTATTTATAAGTAATATTTCACACTAATTCAATTTTTTTAATTCTATTTAAGAATTTAGAGTGTCTGTGTAAGGAATATTGTTTTTTATATTATGTTTGCTTTAATATATTATATTTAATTTTGAAAAAAACATCATTGTGGACTCATTTCTTTTTCACTATATGCTTGAAATGTTTCTTATAGAAAACGTTCTTGCAGTATAATCAATACTTTTCTTCATTAATTATTATTAAATTTACTGACAATGCAAGATTGTTCTACAAAAGAAGAGACATATCTTAAGCTATATGCTATACTTTATTTTAATAAATGATTTAGAATTATTTTAAATATTTATTAAAAATTTAAGCAAGTATCTTATTTTTTAATTCCAGTGTCACAGTACATCATCTCTTATGTTTTAGTAATATAATACCTTTTGGAGATTTTTAAAGTGTGTCTTCAGTTTGCTAAATTATATTTCAAAAAAGCTTACAAATATCAGATTGATTTCTGAAAAATTAATTTGAAACAGTATATAAAAATTAACTTAAACGCAGAAATGTGTGTGGTCAACGCAAGAAAAAAGAATATCGAGACTTTAAATATTAGTCATTTAAATTATGTATGGAAAAAAATCAAACATAGCTATTTGACATTAAAGTCATATTTATTTAAATCGATACATGATTATAAACACTTTTAAGAAATTTTGTCTTGGAATATAATTTTTATTTTAAAAACATAAATTTGGCTTAAATTTTAGAATTTTTAAATAGCTTAAAAAGTTATAATACAATACAAATTTAACTATAATTTTTTTTTTTTTTTTTTTTTTTTTTTTACCGTAATCAATTATATTTTAAAGATATACTTCTTTATTCAATTTTTCAAAGTAGCTTATTTCACTTAATGGATAATCCTTAATATTTAAATGTTGTTATTATTGATTAACCAAATATAATTTTAATATCTAATTTGTATTTCATGTTTTAAAATAAATAACTTTTTCAAACATATCAAATAAGTAATTACTTCTTATTAAAATAATAAATATATCCTGAAATGACAGCAATTGGTTTTAAAAGTATCAGTTTAAGTATTTTTAAGAAATAACTGCTTATTTATATCATTTAAAATTTAACAAATTCTTTTATTGGAAATTCTTTGACATTCGGCATAAAAAGTGCTAACACTAATGACCAGAAATCTTATTTTTTTGATACTTTTCTTAATATTTAAGAGCAATGAAGAATCTACCCCTATTAAAATACCTTCAAAATATTTACAGGTAAATCTGCTGGAGTGCAATTAACAATGTTTATCAACTCTAAATGAGAAAAAACAATTTAAAAATGCCTTGTGCTTTTTTATGCCAAGATTAATTTCTTAGCCTGGAGCATGTCTTTCAAAATATAACTGGAGAACTTAAGCAAATAAGAAAAAAGTTTCCTGAAGTTTCTGAAGTATCCTCAAGTTGAATTTAATTTCATTCACAGATTTCCGCACTGTTTATCTACATGGGAATTAAATATTCTGATTTTAATAAGGTAACCTTTTTTATTTTTTATTTGGCATCAACTACTGAAATGGAGAAAAAGTGCAAACTAAGCAAAAGAAAAATGTTATTTCATTTTACGTGAAATGTTTTAGTTTTTACGAAAAAAGCTTGAAATATTTAAATTATTTATATTTTATAGAAATGAAGTGCATTTACCCATTAGTTATACTTAATAAGTTTACATTATTTTAAGAAGGTTTCGCAAATGCTTAGTTAATTTTTTGATTAAAAACCCGTATTTAGTTTAAAAGAATAACCTACTTAAAGCATATTGATATTTTTAAAATGTAAAGAATCATAGATTGGTTTCTTACGGTTGGCTAATTTAAAATAAATAAATGGGCAAACTTTTAATTGTATTAGTATATTTATTTATTCATTTAACTACAAATTTATTGTTTTCTTGTCGGCAAATATACATAATATCAATAGATTTCTTCAAAAATATTCCTAGTTTTAATTTTAATTTTTTATTATGATGAAAAATTGAGTATTTAATTATTACGTGAAATATTTTTATTTTTACGAAAAAAGCTTGCAATATTCAAATTATTTATATTTTATAGAAATGAAGTGCATTTACTCATTAATTATACTTAATAAGTTTACGTTATTTTAAGAATGTTTTGCAAGTGCTTAGTTAATTTTTTTATTAAAAACCCGTATTTAGTTTAAAAAAATAACTTATTTAAAGCATATTGAAATTTTTAAATTTTAAAGAATCATAAATTACTTTCATACGGTTGGCTAAATTAAAATAAATAAATGGGCAAACTTTTAATTTTATTATTATATTTATTTATTCATTTAACTACAAATTTATTGTTTTCTTGTCGGCAAATATACATAATATCAATAGATTTCTTCAAAAATATTTCCTAATTGTAATTTAAATTTTTTATTATAATGAAAAATTAAGTACTTAATTATTGCGCAAAATATTTTAATTTTTACGAAAAAAGCTTGAAATATTCAAATTATTTATATTTTTTAGAAATGAAGTGCATTTACCCATTAACTATACTTAATAAGTTTACATTATTTTAAGAATATTTCGCAAGTGCTTAGTTAATTTTTTGATTAAAAACCCGTATTTAGTTAAAATAAATAACTTACTTAAAGCATATTGAAATTTCCAAATTTTAACGAATCATAAATTACTTTGATATGGTTTGCTAATTTAAAATAAATAAATGGGCAAACTTTTAGTTTTATTATTATATTTATTTATTCATTCAATTACAAATTTATTGTTTTCATGCCGGTAAATAGGTATAATATCAATAGATTTTTTAAAAAAATATTTCCCAATTGTAATTTTAATTTTTATTAAAATGATAAATTCGGTATTTAATTATTTATTTAATGTCACAAATAATAATTTATTATCATAATAATCTCTTGTATCAAATGAAAAATACATTTTAGAATACATAACTTATTTTATACTGCATACAATATTCTGGGGAAAATAAAAATCCCTCTTTTTATTATTCTTGGAAAATGATGTTTTAAAAATATATTTTTGATGCATTTTGTTAAAGGTTATAAAATAATGTTATTTTTTGAAACCTTTAACATATATACTTTCAAGATAATAATTCATTATTTTTCAATATTTATTATCAGAACTTTATTGATAATTCAGTCTTTAAACTTGCATCAATTAAGTATGAATATTTAAAGAGAATTTACTGATCTTAATCATGGTGGAAATTTGCTTTAATATTTGCGATTTTTATTCAAAGATTACCAAATGGTACAATAAGATACTAAAAAAGAACTAACAATGGTTACAATCAGACTTCAAAAGTTAAAAAAAAATATTCGCCGCATTAAGTAATAAGAATGTAATGAAGTATTATTTTTCTGCTCATCTCTAGTTTTTATATTACAGAAATACATATTGCAACATTTCTATCCTTACATTCGTTTTCAAAGAGTTTAGAAACAATTACATTGCTGAGAAGAACTATAACATTTAAATAATTGTGAAACCTGACTTTTATTCAGTTGGCCAGTAGTGCAAAGGAGTGAGGCTATTATATCACAGATTTATCTCACAATAATACATGTATTTCTTAAAACTGTCGAATATATTATACCTTTTAATTGAATTTATCTTATCGATCCATAAACTATAGACTAAAGTATTTATTAATGAGCGCATAGGGTCTTTTTTGGAATTTCACTTGTGTGGTATACTAAGAATATTATAAAAAATTGAAAGGTTGAAAACAAAGTAACTTTACAAAAAATAGGCATGAACTACTTATATATGATAATAAAGGGTAAACAAGAAATTTCTTTCCATTTTAATGATCCAAAAGAACATGACCTATGGAAAGTGTAACCTATTTTTATTCCTCGAATTAATCACCATCCAGCACTTGCTGTCAACGTGTCTCCAATCAAACGTATCGCAATCTCCTTGCTGTAAAACTCATGCACTCAAAATTGTCCGTGATTGCTCGTCACAAGTCTGTTTCATTAGTAAATATTTTTACAAGAAGATTCAAGGAATGGAAGAAGTGGGAATCTGACTGTGCAAGGTCAGGTGAGTAAGGATGATGTCATGAATCTCCCAAACAAGTATATGTAGGGTTTATCTGGCCACCCATATGAGACGTGGCCTCACGTTATCAGTTACGAAGAGTGCTCACTTACGATTAAAAGTAAAGTAAACACCAAGAGAGGTCCCTGTACCTATCCCTGAAAGAGTTTTACCAGATTTGATGGACCTGCTGGAGAGAACAGAAAACGGAACACAGTGCATACAAGACTACAATTATGCTTACAATCATATGGAGATACTGAAAGTTATTACATTTACACAGTAAAGATAGTAGTAAAGTATACTATTTTACACAAATTGGATTGCAATTGAGAGTTAATATGGGGACACATAAGAAGCATTCAAAATAGGTATATGACAAAATACATGGCAGTATGTGGTAAGACAGGCATATAAAATACAAATCAAATTGTATGCATTTAAGAAATAAAGAAAATAAATGGAAAAAAGAGGAAATTAAGAATGATAAAACAGAATTGAATACATATACTTGCGTTCACTACAAATTGATGAGGTAATAATGATTAATGAATAATTAATGCATATGTATGGATTTGGTTGTTGCGTGTATCGGCTCAAGGTAAGTTAGGTCATATGAAATTCTAAGCTATATATACACAAAGTTTAGATAGGTTATACATAATGCATTAAAATAAGTCAATACAACATGATAATAATTGTGATTAAGTAATTAAGAGCGCTGGAATGATGGTGATTTACGATTAAAAGTACTGGCTTCTTCTATTGTAATGACTGTTACCCACACTCTAATTGCTGTGAATACAGATTTGCAGTGATCTTTTGTTCCATTGGTAGCAGCTGAGAGTGAACCACCTGACTACTAATTTACCAGACATAAAGCATAATCTTATGTTAGTGCATAAGGGGTTTTGCTCTGAGCGGGGTAGTATCCTAAGATGAAAACCAATGTTTGGGACGCTTAGAAGTGTCATACAGAACCCATATTTTGACACTGGTCAGCACGTGGCTAAATATGGATTCACTAAGGTGGTGAGAAAGAACGATAATTGGACTGACACATGTTGTTTCTTATGAACTTTCAATAACATGAGACACGCCCACTTTCTCAGCCTGTATACTTTGACTAAGCAAGGGGGTGCACATGAAATCTAATTGTTTCACTGGAAATGTTAAACTGTCTAGCAAGTTCACCACACGTTTGATTGCTGTCCTTCTCCAGGGGTACCTGTAGGGATTTGTTATTCAAGGTTTGTGATCATCCACTACGAGTTTCATCAGAAAGGGACAAATTTACCGACATTGATTTTTTTAAACTAATGACCTGTCATACGTTCATTCAAATTTTTATCTCTAAGTGCTTGACATTTTTGGCTATTTGATGAAGCAGCTGATGTACCAAATAGCCAAAAATAGAGAAATCCACTTTGAAGTCGTTAAGATAAAAACAGTGAAAGATATCTCTCGATACGTCCATTTCTCTTAGCTACTGTACGAGTTACGATTGAGGAATGTGTGCGGGGGATCTTCTTTTATAGCGACTGATATTTCTACTTAACTGAACGGTGTCTCATTGGCATCATACACTAATTTGCATACTTATTACCTCTTCATTCAATGAAAAGCAAAAACGAAAATAATTTCATTGTTTAATTTGTAAATTATAGGTACATAAGATTTAGAAAAATAAATATTAAAATAAACTACCGTCTTCTAAAAATTGCTTTAATACGAACGAACTTGAAAAAATGTCTTTAGATTCTTAAGATTTGATTTTTTAACAGTTAGACTTTTAGTGCGCATAATTAATTTTTTGATTTTATATAACTGAAAGTATACGAAAATAGATTATTAATTCATGCGTTTCAATATTTCTCTTAGATAAACAAACAAATATTTCACAATCGTAGAAAAATACATTTTTACTAATGTTTAATTAGTTACACGTAAGATTTTATGATTGAAATTTAAGAAGCATTTTTCTACCTAAATTTGAAATCATATAGATTCCGTTTTTCAAGAGAATAATTATTAAAGTAAAATGATTGCTGAAAATGAAATTTTTTATAGAATAACATCCCTCGTAATATAGCATTTTATTTAAAACTTTATTGCGTTTTAAGTTAATTATTCCATTGTTGCTTAAATCTGGGTTTAATAATTTATTAAAAATTAAAATTTGAATTTGTTTTGTTTTAAAATTTTTATTACACATTGTTGTCTTAGAATTGCTTTGCATATTTATTTAACTGATAAAAAATTATTTTTTTAAACCATCAAATAATGAAATATCCAGAAAACTAAATAGTATTTGCATCGTTAACATGAATGTTGATATTAATGATAATTATTTTTATTAAAAATAGTTATAATCAAGTTTATAACTAACAACTATTTACATTAGAATCAAGCTTAAATTCGTAATATTATTAGAAAAAAATTATTTCGTAAATTGTTATATTTCATTTTGTCATATTTTTATGATTTAAGCGACGATTGTTTTATAAGCTCATATATATATATATATATATATATATATATATATATATATATATATATATATATATATATATATATATATATATATATATATATATATATATATATATATATATATATATATATATATATATATATATATATATATATATATATATATATATATATATATATATATATATATATATATATATATATATATATATATATATATATATATATATATATATATATATATATATATATATATATATATATATATATATATATATATATATATATATATATATATATATATATATATATATATATATATATATACATATATATATATATATATATATATATATATATATATATATATATATATATATATATATATATATATATATATATATATATATATATATATATATATATATAATATGCATGTATGCATGTATAGAAGAAGAAAGACATAAATGTCAATAGTTTGATAATTTGATATATAGAAAAATTCACTTTGTGAAAAATAGAAAGTTATGTAATTAAATTAATTTCTAAATAAAAATTTTTGCCGAAATTTTATAAGAAAATAAAATATTATAGAAAAAAAACTTGAGAACTATTTATGCAGCAGAGAATTTTTAACATTTCTATTAACGTTAATGCAATCATTTTATAAAAGTTAAACAGTCATTTAAATTGTGTAACGTTTATTATGTATACTTTTTTTATTAATAAATGTTGTTAATGCACAAGAATTTAAATTTTTAATCGCAGAAATCCACAAAATCATTTCAGTCACTGTTCTTTATTTTAAAATAATAACTTAATAAGATTAATCTTTTTCCTTGTAAGTAAATAAATTAAACATTTATGATTTTAACAGTATCTTAATCTTCACTTTTTAATTTTTTTTCTAAAATCCAAAAACATTAAATTTAAATAGCGTAGTTAGTTACAGTTATTTCTTACATTCTGAGAACATAATTTTATGCTGTAGACATATTATATTCTATTTATAGAAACAAGTTATTTTCATAGAAAACATCCTGAAATTTAAAAAAAATTAGATGCTTAGAAATATCTCTATATTATATAAAGCTCTTTACCTTAAATATTTAAAACTCTGCTTTTTTAATATATTATACATACGTTTTCTTTTCATTTGAGTTTATGTTACGATTTAGTTTAATATTATTTCATTTAAATATTATTTTCTAAGGATCAGTGTTTAACAACTATAAATTTTTCCAATTAAACTTGATTTAAATAAACTGTATTTTAATTTGAATTATTTTTAGACAATGTTTAAGGGATATTTCAGAGCTGAAAAAAGATTGTACATCTGTTATAATTAAGTAATTTAAAATAATGTTCATATTTAATCCAGAATGCCTTTAATAATTTACTTTATGTTACCATTTCTATTTAATGTTTAGAGCACAATTAATGAAACAATATATTCGGGAATAAATTAAATAATTTAAAATTTTATCTATTTATTTCTACTGAAAAAAATAGCTTGTTCATAAATTATTGGAAAAATATGAATAATTTAAACACCTACTTATAAGCCATCGGCATTTATAATATTATTATTTAATTGATATAATTATAATTATAATAATATAATATGATTTTTATTGGTATTTTAATATTATTAATTAATTTTTTCTATTTAATTACCTGATAATTATTTATTGTTATTCATGAATTTGTTAGAATTTATATAATTATTTTAATTGTATTGTAAAACATGAATTATTATTCAGGATACTTTTGTCTTTAATTTTGGTAAAATAAAAGAAACAAAAGCATCTTAACAAAATTACCTTGACGAAGTTCGCAACTTGAAGCTAACGAATTAGAGAGGATATAAAAGGAAAATACGTATGAAAATAAATAGCAAAATATGTTTTTATTTTACTATTTAATACAAAAGGATGCCAATATTCTTAGTTTAATTATATTTACCTGCTGTTTGCTTACATTTTTATAAGCATGCTTGATATTTTTTGTTAGAAATATAATTTAAAGAAGTATAATCCCACATGATTTTGTACAAAAATTATTGCTTAGCAACATATTATATTTAAATAATACCTGCCTCATCTAAAGTATCAAAATACCATTTTAATTAAGGTTTCTAGAGTGGAAACAATTTCAAAACCTCTTCATTTAAGAAAATCAGTACTGATTATCTGCGATGATTTTCATAGCTACTAAAATTTAATATTGGCTCTTTACATAATGTATCTCAAAGGATTTTCAGTATTACTGTTGTTTTATTATTACAAGAACTTTGCTGCATTGTAAGTTAATTATTTTTTCTATCAGTAAAAATTATTACCTTTAAGATTAAAAAAAACATTTTATGTTATTTCAAGGAAAGGAAATATTTAATCTATACTGATTGCTAAGGTAATTAAAAATGTTCTCATTTAATTCAGCTTTTAAAATCTATTCTAAAGTTAATGAAGATTTTATTCAATATAATTTTATGAGATTTAAGCAGATTAAATGTAATGGTATTTTCATGTCCACTATACAATGTAATTTGAAAGCATAATTCCAACTTAACTTATTTTTTACATACATGTATGTACGAAACTTTATATCAAATAATGCATTTGTATCTATGAAATTAAAAGAATGCTATATTATTTCCTTATATTTTAGACTCAACAATAAATATCTAACTCCTTATGATAGAATCTACTTTTACCTTTTAATAAAATGATTAATTTTAGATCAACGACTGAGCAACAGGAAAAAAAAATTAATACATTTCTGGTTTTGTGGAGAACAGAGATTAGTAAAAGGTAGTTAATAAGCATGTTTTATTAAAATATTTTAATACCATTTTTGAAAAAGTGAATTTTGATAGTTTCAAATAATCTAGACGCAAATGTTTTTAATGCATACTATTTTTATCTTAAAATGAATATAACTAAATATTTGAAAATAATTAATTAAAATATAATATCGATTTAAAACTTACCCCGAAAATAAATTATTATTAAAATATTTAATGAGACTTCTCAATTTATCATATTTTTCATACATGTAACCTCATTTCATTCGTACAAAAATTAGTATAATTATGATGATTTATGTAACTTTTTTTTTAACAAAAACTGTCTATCAGATAGGTTTTATTGATTTTTAAAATATCTATACTTTACTTTTTAATTTAAAAAATATGTTTCGAATCTCAGCTGCATATTTTTACAAAACATTTCATTATAATTGAAATATATTACATTTGTGAAAAAGTTACCGCATGTACCTATTTTCAAAGTAAACTCTTGTATCTGTCTGTTAGTATATCGATAATTTATAATTTAACACTTCAATTTCATATAAAATAAAGCTGATGTAATTATTTTTTATTGGACCAAATTTTGAGCAAAAGGAAAAATGAAAGCGTTAATCTGTCATATAAAATTAAAACCTCTCAAATTATGGATTTCACAAGGTAATATACAGTAATTTGAAAATAAATGAAGTTCACCATTTCATTTGAGACCTAATATTGTTTCACATGAAATATTAATCGGAAACATACCAAATATAGCTTTATTTCGTAAAACGTAAGCCAAAACTGATTCATTATGTATTTAGTTCTTAATATCCCTCAAATCCGTATAAGAAGTGAAATTTAGCAAATTTTCTCAATTTAAACTTTAATAATATTTAAGTCACGTTTTTACATCTTAGATCTGAATTCCAAATACTTTTCTCGATTTTTAGCAGTCACAACTCTAACAATTTTTATGCAAGAAAGACTTTCATCCAGAACAATGAGTGTTTTTATGATCTACTTAACACACAGATGCTGGAAAAGAAAGAAAAAAAGGAAAATTTTCTCGTGTCTCATAAGATTTCTAGAAACATTAAACCTGAAATAGTTCTTGTTTAGTATTTATGAAAAATATTTTTCGACGATTTGCGACGAAGTGTTTTAGTAAGCTTGTTCATTTGCTAAATTTTATTTATTTGAATCTTTGTGTTCAAGATTCATACTCTATAACTTTATAAAAATGTGTTAAAGAAACTGTTATTTTCATAATCGTTACCCGTTAGTTTATTTCCTATTATTATGAAATACACGTGTATAAAAGTCTTCTAGTTTATTGAATTGTGCAGAAAAATATTGCGCATTTCTTTATTTTTCAAAATTTAGCTTATTAATTATTATTAGAATGTAAAATACGTTGCTATATATATATATATATATATATATATATATATATATATATATATATATATATATATATATATATATATATATATATATATATATATATATAGTTTCTATGATAAATGAATTTTCAGTGAATAAATATGTATTTAATAATGCTATTTTAACCATAGAGAATATTAATTACGGAATTGTGAAGACATCTGACTATTTTTAATTATTATTTTATTCAAAGTTAAAATATGTAACTTGTATACGACAAAACAGATAAGTTATGCAAATATCAGTAAGCTATTAGAAATTTTGAAATAAATAGTTAAACCAGTTTAGACGATCTTTGATTAATGTGGAATATCATGAAAATTATACTTAATTAAAAAAGATATAATAAACATATATACACCTCTATGTATTTTATATATATAAATTGAAACCACTATTCTAATATTGAATACAAAGATTAAATATTAGTTTAAAAGGTACTTCGCATTTTTTTAAAGATTTTTAATTTGTATTAATAGTTGTGTTTGTATATGCTACGCTCTATGCATTGAAAGCAAGCTATATATTTTTGTGATTTTGTTTTCTTAATGCATTAAACATTTTTAAAAATAATTTTCAAAAGCACATTTATATCACATTTCCTTAAATCTTATTAGATGTTTCAAATCTAAATCTCTCTGCTACTCATGAGATTTCATATTACAATTCAATCTAAAATTTGCTTTCTTTTTACATTCTCCTTTGTTTAATATCTTTATTTTATGTTAAAACAATAAAAACTAAATGAATAAAATACTCATTTCTATATATCATAAAGAAATAAGTATTTTATATACATATAATTATGATTAGTTTGATAATATTTCATTTCTAAAGTAGATGGTATCACTAATGCAATATTAAGTTTTGTAAATTAATAAATTTCAGACATACGCACATAATAATACAATTTTACAAATAAAAACAGGTTTATTTGAGTTTTTGTTTAATTTTTCATCATATATTTCATGAGAAAGGATAAATTAATATACATTAAATATTATTGTGCAGAAAGTGAAGATAAATTAACATACCTACTATTCTTGAACAATTAAATCCAATGACTATTTCAAAATTTACCTCCTACGTACTTTTTTGCAGCTTTTATTTTATTATTACAATTTAGCATTTTTCCGCAATTTTACACCAAATTTAAAATTTACTTACAATAAGGTAATCACTAATATATGTTATAAAATGCTATTGATGTTAAAACATGATTATTTTGTTAATTAAACACAATTTTATTTCAATATAGGGATACAAAAGATGTCTCATTTACCGAATGTGGAAGTTATTTCGTTTTTAACATCATTAGACCATCACATTGCCACATTAATTGCTGGAGATTTTTCTCTTTTATTGATCAAATTTCATTTTAGCAAGCAATTTTATTTTTTATCTATTTCTGTTTCATGATCACTCAATAGACATTAATGCGTCGCTTTATATTTGGTATTTTTAAGAAGGATTTTATTTTTCGTAACTCTCAAATATAAAAGCAGATTTAGATGTAAAGATAGAAGTTGAAAAAAGAAGATGTCATTTCTTAATGAACATTTAGAAGCTGTCAATTACACACTCTCTTTACACGTACTAATTAGGAAGAGCTTTAATTAATTTGGAACGCAGTAAAGAATTCATTCGAGTTAAATGAGGAAAAAAAAAAGCCAAACCCATTTCAAGGATACTACCAGAATGAATTTTTACAACTTTTAGAATTTCTCTCAAAGATGATTTTTTTTAATTTAGAGTATATCTTAACAAAGATGTGTAAACAAAACTTTCGGTCCTCCTAAAGGAAAGAAATTTGACATTTAAAAGTAAAAATTTAAATAAACTTTAGTTGCCCATATTTTTTTGCATTGCGACGTAATATTAAAATAACAATATCATATATATTAATTCAATTTGTATTTATACCACATTGGACTTATTAGTTATATTAAATACAAACTTGAGACTGTAAAATTTCTTAAATATTCATTAAACAATTTTAGAAGTTAATATAAGTATTATTAAATTTATTAGTGATTAGTTTATTTTGTTAAATTTATAATTCATCAAAACAATGTACCTTAGCTAAAGATAATAATGTAAAATTAACTTGTTTTGCTATAAACATTAATAATTTTCAGACGTTAGCATAGAATTATAATCATTATATAATTAAAAATATATTTATTGGTGATTTTGTTTAATTATTTTAAAACATATTTTTTTCCCTAAGCCAAAAATTTAAATATTTCAATATCAGCTAAAAACACAAATCAAGTAAAATCGAAGATTTATAATGGAAACGAAATATTTCTGTAAATTTCATCGTATCTTATAAAAATGATTAATATATATATATATATATATATATATATATATATATATATATATATATATATATATATATATATATATATATATATATATGTATATAAACATATAAGTACTTGCGTGTGAGAGAAATTGAGTATCACAACTAATTAAATATTTTTTAAAGACTTAATTATTTTCATTTAATTTATCTTAATTTGCTATTTTAAAATATTTTAAAGTAAATGATTAAAAAAACTGGTTGAAAAAGTGTTAAGAATTATAAAAATAAATTTTTATCACTAAATTTATTTCAATAAGTATAGCATGTATAATTTACATTTACCACATGAATGAACTTAAAATATAAGGTAATTTTTTTCTAACAGATATTACAGTGTCTGTGTAAATTCAACTTCTACTGCTGCCCTTACTCAGCATCTTCGGAAATTTTCTAATAAATCTAACTTTTTTAAGAAATTCTTCTAAAATATACATTCAGCAAAAATGTTGAAGACCTGAAATGATGTTTGCTTTCACTATTTCACTTTTCTTGCTTTTATTTTCGCAGAATACTTAATGCTTACTAGCCTTTTCCTAAATTAAAGTGATTTTTTTCAGCAATGAAGAAATAAAAAAAACTGTAACCAAATAAAAAAGAAAGGGAGAAAGTAAAATATTTTTAAACTCTAGTCAAGTTTGAGTTGTGTTTTAATAACGTAATAAAATGAATTTATTCAATATTAATTATGCTCATAAATTTTAATGAGAATAACAATTTTGTATGCGCTTCTTGTTTAATGTTAATGTTGTAAAAAAATGTTGCTATATATATATATATATATATATATATATATATATATATATATATATATATATATATATATATATATATTAAATCAGTGTGCGTGAATATTTTACAAAGTTCTTAATTTTGAACTCGCATGTTTAAAAATATGCAGCAAATTCCAAAGTTTATTAAATTTTTTTAAGAAGAATCATTATTTTAATTTGAACATTAACTTCTGGAAATCAGATGCTCTTAATAGAAACTAAACTATTGCAGATCACTGGTAATAATACTGGGGTAATAAGCTCACATGTTAAAACTGCAGAGAACCTCATATTCTTACCAAGAAATTTTCCGTAAAAGCATTCTCACAAACAAGGCACAGTAATAGAAATTTTTAATTTATCTGACTTGGTGTGATTTATAATCATTTTATCGAACTTAGCTTATGCATTCTGCAGGCAGCAAATGAACAAGTAAATAAAAATCTTAAATTTGTCAAGGGACTTCTGTCTCTTTTCACTTTATCACACCCTATATTAATGATTGTGGTAAGTGTACAGAAACTGAAATTATAATTTTTTCATCATCCTTCATACTTAATAGAGCAAGAACTCACTGACTACAACATGTTTCACCAGTTTTGTAACATATACAAAACAATGCTGTTAAAATTAGACTTCTGGGTGTTCAAACCACTGAGGTGTTTTCTAGCTGAAAAAGTGTAATATTTCAAACTAATATTGTAAATCATATTCACTGTTCTACTGAAAAAATGGGTTTAAACTCGGTTTAATGCTACAAAGTGAGGCACATGTGCCGGCTGAGATTGGTGATTTTTGGCGGATTTTCTTATGTGCCTGGCAACCTCGTTTTTATTATGTCATTCAGATGCATTATTTATTATGTCTCTCGTTTTTATTATGTCATTCATGTGCATATTATGTCATTCATATAGCTATTATTTCACAGATTATAAGGAACCTGTAACCAAAGGGAAATCTACTTGATTAATTTTGTTAATAATCAAAAAACTTTTATTGAATTTCTGTAGCCCAGATAATGCATTTAATTATTATAATATTTCAGTTTTCTCCATTTACAATTTAATAGAACAAAAATATATTATATAATGAGTAAAATTATTTTGGCTTAGATGATAATCTATGGAAAACAACCAATATTGAGGAAAATTCAGTTAGTTTAATTATATATCAGATGAAGAGAGAGAATTATAGTAAGTGAAACATAAATATTTGTTTCAATTTCATCAAGAAGGTATAAATTTAGAAAAAAAAAATTCCCAATAATGTAGTTGTCTTTGAAGGTTGAAAAATTAAGTATTGTGGATGAAAAATGTTAATTTATTGCAATTTATTTTTTGAAAGTGACATTTTTGTTGTTATAAGTATTTTACCCTGTAGCTGGATACTTTTGTATTGCGAAGAATTTTCCTGGTAATAATATTAGATTTTTCTAATTAGCAACGGAACTGTTTTGTAACCTGTTCTGTTTATCCAGAAACTGAAATGCTGGAAATGCCATTTGAATACCTGCAATTAATTGTCATCTTTGACCAATGTACGAAGAATCAATGCATGTCACGTAACATAATTAGTAGTCTTAACTTGGACAAATAATGTCTAATACATTACCTTTTAGCTGAATGCTTGTGAAAAGAAAAATTCGCTTCTCTTTCAGAAAGATGATAAGGACTTTTTAAAATAATGTGTAATAGGAAAGTTGAAGGGATTTAACTTTTAGTGTAAAATAACTTAAGCTTAATATATTATACCGAGAAAATAAAATTTAGATAAAAAATAATAGTACTCAAAATTCTAAGGGAAACTCAAATGACGAATCAGTTTGTATTTTACTAAATAAAATTAATACCGCGTTGATTTGTGTAAAAACATTTATTGAAGAACATATGAGAAATACCTAATCTAATATATGAATTAACTTTTGGCTTGAGTTGCTTTGGCGACAACATTATTTTAAATGCAAACAATCGAGATCACTTCGTCAAGTTGATGATACTTGGTTGAACACTCTTTCTTAACAAAATAATTCCAATAAATGGTTAAATAATTTGAAAAACTTATTTCAAATGTAAAAATAAGCACTGAGTCAACTTTATAATTATTTTGGAATTGATTTTGTATCCTAATATGAAACATTCATTCATTATTACAATTATTAGCTATTACAATTTCTATCTAATATTTTATAAACAAATGTCAACTTTTAGAAAATATATCTGATTTGTAAAATTTGTCAAAATATTATAAATATATGTAACAAATTCGTCTAGAGAAGATATCTAGAAATTAATAACTTAATTAGAACAAGAATCTAATTTTTTGCTATTACAATCTGAATTTTAGATGGTGGAGAAAACGTTGAATCGATCAGATTGTAAAAGATGCATTCAAATATAATTACTTATGTACCTGGTTTTTCCAAAAATGAATCTCAGTATAAAAACATTTGGCATCCTTTTATAATTTATAATTGGTTTTTAAAGTTCACTTTCGCCGACAGTGATGTCTAGTGGTCAGAGTGTCTGACTGCGGATTGGGAGGTCCTGGGTTCGAATACCGGTTTGGGCATGGGTTTAATATCTCCCTCTATCTATTCTGTCTTTGTCCTTTCTGTGTATAAATGAGATGTGAATGGTTGCCTACCCTATAACCAGGTTCCTATGGCATGTGTGTACTGAAGCAGTAGGATTCCACACCAAATGTGGCTCAGTATGGAAAAGTGGATCAGAGCACCCCACGTTGTCAGCCTAGCTGGCACAAAACAAAAAAAATTCTCTTTGCAGTTTGGTAGCATAATAGCTTTTGGTTTAAAATTCACATTTTTGTGAACTTCAATGACATTCACATTTCAAAACAGGAAATAACTTCTATATCTCAACAAATCTCAAAAAAGTAATGAAATATTTATTTGTAAGAATATTTTATTCAGAGACGAAATAAAATTTATTGTGTGAGCGCACGCCTTACCATTTGAAGTGTAGATATCCATTATGAATATTATATTTTGAAATTAAGTGTCCTAATAATGTCATTCATGAAAACTTAGTTTCATGATGGCTTAAAATTTTATCATCTTCTGTTATTTTGTATCTAATCTTGTTTTTAGGAAATATATGAAATAAATATTGAGAATAATACTTTCAGGTTTTTCAAAATAACAGAAATTAATTAATTGTTTAATGTCTGTCTTAGTTGAATCACATATTAGAAGTTTTATCAACTAAACACGCCTGGTGAAACAAATAGGAGGAAATATTTGCAGAAAGAGAATCATTTTGGTTTAATTTGTTTTGTCAATCTGCAACCAGTTTTTGTTCCTAAAGGCAATTTATATGGTGGATCTCTTCCATTCGATCTGTGATTTAGAAAACAGAATTTTAACAGTTTTTAAGTGAACTTAATTTGATGAATGAGAAAAAATTTGTACTGACTTCAGATCTGTTACTCACATATTTTCATATGTATAGATACCAGCATCTATATTTTACTACCAATTATCATTTTCTTACCACAAATAACTTTTTTTACCAATTAAGAGAAATATTATTTTTATAAGGAAACTCTTTAAACAGAACTTCATGCTGGATTGAGTGATGAGGTTTCGATAGAATAGTATATATTTATTTCTGTTTAAAAGGAGAGAGAGAGAGAGACTCTAATTAAATGCAAAGAAATTTGCGTATATAACTATATATTATAATATTTTACTGAAGCTATATTTCATAAAAATTATCATGTAACAATCTGTTTTTCGTTATCGAACTTTTGCATATCATTCAATAATAAGTGAGAATTTTAATTCCTCTTGAAGAATCGAAATGTGGTAAAGTTAAAGCTTTTATTAACTTATGGTTCAAATTTAACAAATGATAGGCATCTTAAAAAATAAGTCTTGTAAAATCATTTTTCTGAAGAAACTTTATCTAAATGACTCTATCCACTTTACATATATTCAATTTTAAATTTCATCAAGATTATTTTCCAGCAAAAATTAAAAAAAAAACATTTCTTTTACATTTTTGTTATCCAAATCCCCGGATTCTTATGTTAATCATAATATTTTTTAAGTATATTAATATATATAAGTAACTGTAACCCTTTCATATAATTATACTATATTTGCAAAATAAATAAATAGGATAATGTAAATAACAGGATTATTTGAAACATTTTAATTTGAACTGAAAATCGAGGAAAAAATATTATTTATCTAAATAATCATTCACAAAATTTGCAGCGAATAATTATTTGAGAAATTGCTGGCGACTTGGTTCTTGCTGAGGAGAAATATTTTATTGAAGAAATAGAGGACATAATTTTATCTGGATTTATGCACAATTCATTCAGTAGGTCTTAATCAAAAATTAAAATTTTCTTTAATTGATTCAATTTAAATCACTACATGAAAGTATTAAGCATATATTGTGTTTAAAAACCCATTCATTGCAAAGCGTTTCTAATGTAATTATTTAAATAGATTGCATAACAAAATTCTTCTTTTATGCAATAAATGTGCATTTAAATTCATTAGATGAAGCTCTGGCAAATTCTTCCTAACTTTTTTAATGCGAGTATTTTTGGACAATAAATTGGTGCTGATTCATTTCAAACACTTTTTTAAAACAGATAAACATTTAAAATAAATTTTATTTTTAAGGAATATAAGAATCGTAATAAAATATTCTGGCAATTTAAGGAACAACATATTTTTCAAAGTTGACCATAAAAAAGATATTAAGAGCAAATTTTAAAGTTGATGTAAATCTTAAAAAGGAACTTATGTACATATGTGAAAAAACAATGGATAATCTTTTTATTAATTGAATAGAACAGGTACATATGAGTGAGAGAAAAATAGACACACATCAGGATTTTGTATTTAAGAGTGTAACTTTGCTCGCATACCCTTTGACAACTATCACTGAAGTCTCGCAATATCTGAAAGAAGCTGTTTGCCCGATTCGTTAAAGTGGGGAATAGATGGATGTAAATGTAGACATGTGAGGATAATACAGTGATGCATATTGATGTGCCTTTTATTGTAATAAACTGTCTCTGAAATCAATATCAACACGAAGCTTCTATGTCCAGAGGACAAATTCTGGTCAACTACACCTGTGTAAAACCGTTTTATAGGTTTCTCAGCTTGATAAAGAAGAAGCATTTCTGTGCTCGCAACTTATTTCAAGCAACTATCTACCATAAAAAAAGGATATTCGCTATTAAAGTGAGCAGACGTCTTCACCATGCTGGTCTATGCAAGGTGATCATTTGTATGGGTTCTTTCACCGTACGAAAGTTAATGGCATATTTATCTTGGTTAAGAGTAAGCGTTTCCGGTTTCACACAGACATGAGATTCTAAATTTCTGACAGACAAGTCTAGATTCACACTAGAGAGCAATTCAGAAGGTATGCTGATCTGGAGGAAACAAAGCACAAGATACCATCAATTCAACACTGGGAAAAGTACACAATTATAGCAGTTTGGGAATATATTTTACTATGGGATCTAACCTGCATGCGTTTCACGGAAGAACTGTAATTGCTGGTAAGTATTAGGATGGCATCCTTGATCTATATGCTCACTAATATGCCATTGGTATTTACAATGATTTCACTCAGATGGATGATAATATATGGCCGCATTGAACTATTGATGTTGAAGTATATGTTGTTGGTTTTGTTTTGGAATGATTGGAATGACCAGCTCGATTCGCAGACATGTATCTTATAGAACATCAGTGAGACTATCTAGCTTGATAGGTTAAAGATATCAGTGCTACTTGGAGGTCTGTTAGAAAGCTTGTAAACAGTTTGTTTCTGTCTAATCTTCCCATTTTGGCAATCGGGAACTTAACTGACATCATGAACAGTCGATGCAATGAATTCAAGATAAGGGTGGTCATATTCGTTATTAAAACATATTTTTGGTTTTTTTTTCTCTTTAACTTTAGCATATAACATTGTGATTCTTTTTTCCAAAAATAGAGTTTTTAAAAATCCTTTATGCATTTTTCTTATGTAAAATTCTGTAAAGCAATCAATGCATCCCAGCTCTGTGTACATGCCAACAAGAAAAAGTATTTCTACATTGATTCATTTGAGAGTTAGTTGAAAAATCAGCTGTTATTTAACTTTTGGAGGTAACCGTATATTTAATGAATTGATATATCGTAACATTAGTAATTTCTTATTTTCACAGTACTTACCTAAATAAAGTGCACAATAAAATTTTAAAAAAAATATGTAGTAGAACTAGATTAAAATTTTAATTCATGTTTAATATATTTAACTTTGAACTCTGCTTTCTAAAATTAAGTACATAATATTTTTCTAGTGGATATTCAGAAAATGTTTATAAAATATCATTTTCATCATAAAATAAAAAAAATAACTTAAAGCTATTACAATAATAAAAAATCACATTATATGTTAAAAAAAAGACTTTTTTAACTTATCAATTTCGTAAACTAGTTTTGGTTAAAATCATTTTGAATAATAGTCATAAATATATTGAAATTAATGCATGTTTAAACGTTCTTTAATCACAAGAGAAACAAAAGCCAGTAAATTGAATTTAGTTAAAATAAACTAATGGAAGGATAATAACAAATAAAATCATCAGGCAAATTAATATTTTTAATTTATTTATCTTATTCTGCTTCACTGCTTCGATGGAATGTTGATTCAATAATTAATTCACTTCGAAAAGAGGGATAAAACCATTATCTTCTTTCCCGGAACTACTGAGGTATAGTTTCGGAATGGAAGTATTTAATTGCAATTCCTTATCGCTTTACTGATGAATTGGCGGTGGAGAAGGAAGCAAGAAGAATAAAAAAAAAACTTTCCGCTTAGTCACAGGTCATTAATTATTTAAGCAGATATTTGCGAAATCCTATCTCATTGTCTAAATAGTATTGACTTCTATTTAACTATTTATTACTACTGGGTGAAAATGGAGGAAGTAATGTTTTGCAGTTAGGTAGTGCGTAATGAATTCGAATTAGGTTCTGGAAACTTAATGCAAGATCCTGACTAAAAAGCGGAAGTAGATTAACAGGAAATTAACTATATACTGAGATTGTTCTCAAAGTTCCATGAAAACTAATCATTAAATATATAGCGAACATATAAAATCATGTTAAATCTGCTGACATGACTTCACTATTATTTTTCAATAAATATCGAATATTCAGAAAGAGATTCGTTGATATATTAATTCTTCTATTACGATCCTTATTTGCTGTTAGTATTTTCATGCAAATGAGATATTACTTCTGGGTTAATGTATTTCATGTTGGCAAAGAATTGACAAATATAATTATTTAAAAAAATCAAATTTCAGAAATTGAATGTGAAATAATTTCAGATATTGAAAATGTACTCGATACTTCTATTAAGGATTTAGGATAATGTATAAATAAATAAAAAAAAATTGTAGTTGTAAAATACATTTGTGAAGAGATCGGTAGAAGATGCTAGATTACAATATTCTATTTTCTCAATAAAAGTACTGAAATATCTAAGCAATACTTATCCATGTAAATCTCTAAGAATAAACTTTAATATTTTGTTTTACTGCAAGGTATTTTATTTACTTATATAACCACATAAATTACTATCTACTTATTTATTTATACAATATTTGTTTTATTGATATCATTTCCATTCGAAAAATTGTGTCTTTTGTTCATTCGTTAATTTTACAATGAAAAAGCAAGATTATATATGTTTTTTTTTCGGTTTATTAAGTAAATGATTTGTGACATAGTCAAATAGTCAAAGTGAACCCATGGCATACACACACACACACATATATATATATATATATATATGAATGTATCTATCTATCTATATATATATATATATATATTTATATATATATATATATATATATATATATATATATATATATATATATATATATATATATATATATATATATATATATATATATATATATATATATATATATACATATATATATTTAATACATATATATATGCTATTAATAGACGGAATTGAAATAAACTGCAATATAACGCATTCTTAAAAAAAAAAAAACAGTATTATGTAAATGTAACTATCAGATAAATTGATATACTAACTATATGCATGTATATTATATCAAATTTTATTCTGAAAAGCATGGAACTGTAAGAAAATAAAATAAGCAAATTGCTAATTCAGTCCAGCAATGATTCCAGAAATTCATCATGTAAAATAACCAATATACAGTTAAAATTTAAACAAAAACAAGATCAATATTTGTTTAGTTTTTAATTTCATCTTCCATTCAGTTTATTCTGTAAAACTATATTTTTTATTGAAATGGTCAGATTTTTGTTTTAAGTTATTTTTTTAGAAAATGAGATAAGAGAAATATATATGCTCATTTCATTAGACGATATAGTCAAAAATATTTTTATTCAATTTAAGATTTGAAGAAAGACTTTTGCTTAAGTGTGTATTAAAATTAGCTTATCAAGTGTGATTCACTTTTAGTTAAGTAATAAAATAACCTGAAAATTTTATTTTACAAAAAATGAAAGTTAAAGTAACAAAAAACGCATAAAAGCTTTTGTTAGCCTTATTATAATTTACATTTTCAGTTAAATAATTATTAATATTTTGTTAAAGTATTGCTAAAACATTTAAAATGTGTATAATTCTAGTTTTCGTACACATAGATTAATTGTTAACTATCTCATTGTTTTTGAAGTATGCTGGTTAAAGAAAAAAAATCTGATTGTTTTTGTTTACAGGAAAAATGAATGTCTTAGTTAAATTATAAGTATATAAATCAAGTTAACTTATAAAATTTTAAAACACTTTTATGTTCATTTTATTTATAAAATTATCTGTTAATTATTTCACCTAATTATAATGCATGTTTTTCTCTAGTTGAGTCGCAAATTAAAAAAAGCGCTAAATTATTTCTATAGAAATATGCGTTTTACACATGTTAATGTAATTATATTAGTTTCGCGTATTTGCACAATTATAATACTACTCTCTTTCTTAAAATTTTGTACATTAAATGAATCATTAATTATGACACATAATTATAGGTTTCTAATTATTCAGGAATAACGATATCTATGGTTCAATGAATTACAACTCCAGTTACAGTGTGAATAAGGAAGCTGGAATATTCAAATTACAATAATAAATGAAAGAGATAATATTTGTGTTACTGAATTAATTTTTGGGTTTATTTTATAATTTTATATTTTTATATATCAATGTTTGATAATAAAACGTAATAAATTATTATCACAAATTCATTATTAAGTGAAATATTCTGATTCTCAAATTTGATTCGTCAACCGAAAAGGTGTGATTTCTTGCAAGAATATGTTTCTCAATCTGTTATCATTTTAAACAGTGCAGGGACGGTTTTTATTGTCATTCACAGATCTAGTTTAGGGATTCTAAAAATTTGAATTTGATTTCAGAAAGACAGTAAGAAAGGTGTTTCGTACTACGTTAAAAATATCAATTCAATTTAGCAAATATTCGATAATACTTAATTGACCATGAAACGTTTTGATCAGATAATTTGACATCTGGTTTGCTTTATAATTACATTCATAAAATTCGATCTCAATTTCGACAACATTTTGTGAAGTTCTCCAAAGTGGAAAGTATACATGATGTTAATTTAAAGCACCACTTTAAGTCTAAATAAGCCATTGTATATATAAAGTTTAAAAATTGTTATGGTCCTTTGAATATATAAGCATTTGACAGCATAACTGAAATATAACATTGATTCGCCAAGTAGTTACATTTCTCTTCTTTCTGTGCCTAAATCATCTAAGTCCGTCTTCATAAATTATTTATTATGAATGGATAATACTAATTGCTTATTTAATTAAAGTACCATAAGAAAGTTTTCATGATGATGATAACTGCAGTGTCACGTGAAGGAAATAATTGCTATATCAAGACATTATATTTCGAATAGAATTACAGCTTACTGAGAACTAAGTTAAAAGAAAATATTTTACTATTAGCTGTTATCTCAGGGATAACATTCCCAGGGAATGACTAACCACAAAGTGTACATTCTCGAGAACACGCTTAATCTATGAGGCCAGGTTTTCAATTTTTTTAAAATAATGTACCAAGATTATTTTTAGTACACTAAATTGATTTTGTGTCAAGGAACATATATTGTGCTTTTATTAAAGACATAAATGGTTACAAAAATGCCAATATTTTTCCTATTTTTTTGTACATGCATGTAATGTATTTGCGATCACTATAGATATTTTTATGACATTTAGAGCAACATATTCGCGTTTTTTTTGTATATTTTTCTGGGATTAATGGAACAAATTTTTCTTTAACCATATTTGTTTCTAAATTTTTCTAATTGGCTGACTTGATCCACTTGTAGAATAATACCTTATTGACTTTTCAATGAAAATTTAGAGGTGGTGATTGATGCGTGATTTGATTATGAATATATTTTTTCAGGATTTTCTCATTCTCTTATTCGAGATTTTACTTTTTTTACCAATAGAGAAAACTTGAAACAAAATGTTTTCATTTTTACTAAATTTGACTAATCGTGCTTTTTTGTGTGTGTATGAGAGAGAAAGAGAGAGAGAATAAATATCTATTTTGTCATTGATAGATTTACGTATTTAGGGATTTCGTCTTAAAAAGTTTTCTTCGCTTATCGATAAATTAAAGCATTTATAGATTCTTCAACAGTTGATAAATTTCTAGCATGGTTTCAAGCCATTTCAGTTCCTCTTTGTGCGATTATTATTTCTTTCTTCTATAAAAATCAGAAAAAGTTAAGTAAAATCTATATACACGAGCAAAAACGTCTTTCTTCAGAGACACTAACATAAAAAAATATATCAACCAAAAGAAAATTCTAAAATGCAGTAATTGCAATGGTTTGAAAGACGATGACTCTGAATAAGGCTACAGAATATCTAGAAAACTTTCCATAAGTCGACGTGGAGGTGTCTATCCTGATATTCAGGAATGTGTGGCATACACGACTCAATACCACTCACGGATTAATCGTCTAAGATATTACTGAGACATAAAAACTTCATGTTCATGTCTAATTACATTCACTAATCTGAATTTTTTAAATTATTTCTTATCAAAATATTTAAGTTAAGAAACAAGAAAATTCACAAAATTATTCAGTTGTTTCTTCTTGCCTTAACACCAACAAATGTTGGCATTGGTTTTGAACCTAAGGGTTTAATTTATATTTTTGAGTTTTTTCTAATGAATTTAGGGACATTAGAGTAACTTAATCAAAGTAACTTATAAATAATTTACTTAATAAAAGTAACTTATAACTTCTGCATTTTAGGTTGTTTTAAGATAATGTATTGATTTCCTACAATTTGCAATAAATCAAAAATTAAATGGAGAATAAATTTTGCTGCAAAACGGAAGTGATATTCCTTCATTTTTAATTACTGATCAAATGAAAATCCCTAGATGTTGAATAAATATCATTTTAATTAATTTTGTACTTAATCGTTTTTAATTGTCTGCTTTCCCACGAACGTAGAAAGAATAAAATAACAATGCAAAAAAAAGGAAGAGAATTACGTTTATGATTTCCCAAATTATTCAGAAAAATCTTATCCGACATAACGGACTCAGTGACACGTTGACACTCATTATACGCTTCAAATATAACCGACGTTGCTGCTTTCAGTCACGGAAGCAGTTGATAAGGAAGAAAAAGAAAGGTGATCAAAGCAGGAGAATTTGAGTGAATGATAAAGAATGAACGTCAGCTGCCCAAGACTCCATTCTTATTTGGATAGACGTCCAGAGCTTCAAACCGAGCTCTCTAATCACTTTACTTGACGTGCTCTTGAAATATCGGAAAATTCCCGTCTCTTTTTTTGACATGATCGTGCTGATGTTTTGAATGGATAGTTATAGCCTGTCTTTACAATGTAATCCACTTTAAGGATTTAATCTTAAAATATAATTGGAATATTTGGGGAGAATGACAGATGCGATAGTTTGTTTGAGTAAGCAATTATTTAAATTGTGGGAGGGTAAAACGTAATCTAACACACACACACACACACACACACACACATATATATATATATATATATATATATATATATATATATATATATATATATATATATATATATATATATATATATATATATATATATATATATATAGTTATATATATATATATATATATATATATATATATATATATATATATATATATATATATATATATATATATATATATATATATATATATATATATATATATATATATATATATATATATTGAGTCATTGATCAAGTATCATTAGTTTTGAGACCGACCCAAGTTTCACAAATATTTGATACAAAAATTTCTTGAATTGAAAAGAAATCATTCAATGATTACTAATTTAAAACATTAATGGTGAATATATTGAAATGTAGTTGCATTACTTATTATTTATTAGATACGAAAATATCATCCATAATTTTTAACTTTAATTTCTACCTAATTAAATATTAGTATACCTAATTAAATATATAAATATGACATCCGACTTTATCAAGCAACATTTCAGAATTCATTCCTATAACTGAGCAACAGTACTGAATTCAGTTTCGATTTCAATAATAACTCTCACTTTTTTGTTTTCAGAATACACAATTTAAAAAAAAGAAAGATGATTTTCTGGAAGAAACATCCATGCTGAAAGACATAGACCACTCTGCTCACTATGCTTTGCAGTTGAGGAAAGGAGAACGATAAGAATGGCGCCTATATTCTCACACATCCGTTCCGTGTCATAGCTCTTTCCCTAGTCAGTGGGCCATGAAGAGGTACACAATTTTCTTTCGCTATTGTTTGGCGACTTTGATTTTTCTATTCAAAGAAGAGAATGAGCACTGATCAGGCATTTTTCGATTTCTCAGTTCACGCAAATGTGACTATTCTGTTTTCGGAGATGAAATAATCTCCATTCCATTTTCATGCATTGATGAATTCGACCTATTATCAAAACGTGATAAGACGTAAAAAGTGCTGGGATTTTTTTTTCCTGTGTGTGTATTGAATTATTCAAATGGTACCTATAATTTTTAAGAAAGATTTTTTTCTTTGTATAAAATAAAAAGAATGTATATATTTCGATTTAAAGTACTCATGGATGAATAATTTTCTCACAGGCAATTGCTTTATTGAAACAATTGTCTTTCAGTCGTTTCAAATTTTGTTAAATAATGTATAATATTGTTATGTATATTTGAAGTTTTCCTATAGTATAGAAGGTCTTGTAGACAGATATTTCAAAATATTGTATTTATAATTAACAATATAAAATTTCTGGATTATTATCAATACTAAATCACTGAATTCTTATATTTATTTAACTACATTAAGGCGAGCTTGTTCTGTGCCATTAGTTTTTAAAGCCATATTACAGTATTGTTATCATATTTAATTGAATTTTTTGGAACTTAAAAATCTTTTTTTAGTATATGAGGCGCAATTTGATCAAAACGCATAGTTTTAAATGAATTTTAAATTACTTCAACAAACCATGCCTGAAGTAGTAAATGAACACTGTACGAGTAGAATACCAGGATTAGTATCGAAGTTATAGTAAGTACATTGTATAGTGCAAGTATAATCGAACGAGTAGAATACTACAATGTTACAGGACAATTTACAGACCATTCAGCTGTCAGTTGACTGATTTTGAATTTTTTTTAAATCTGCTTTATAGTTGCAAGCAAAAACTGACAGATTATGTAACTTTTATTTGAATTTTAAATTAAAAATCTGGTTTTTAAGCATTTCTTTTTTTCCATTTCTTATAGTATTATTTTTTGCTGATGATATATATAAATAAACTACTGATGATTTGAATTCAATTTCCATATTGAAGCATTAAGTAACTAAAAATCAATTTTATAAAATATATTTTGGAAAATCTGCACAAATTTATATATTTAATTTATGTTTGTTGTCTACTGTAAAATAATTACTACATGACATTTAAAATTTTAAAATTTATTTATCTTAGTAATAATTTGCATGCCTGCTCAGTTGCTTTAAGTTTATATATTTTAGCAATATTATCGAATTCTGTAAAATAATTTTAAATATCATCAATTTTAATATCTTAAAAATTTAACTACAAGCCAAAAAATGTAAAAGAATAACAACGACTACGAATTCTTCAAAAAAGTATTGAAAACCAGAAAAAATATTAAAACAATATATCATTAAAATGTATCCATAATTGAATCAGAATATTATCTTAAAGAGATGGTTTAAGACATAAGAACAGTTATTAGAATTTTTATGAGGCTTGAAAATATTTAATAAGTCAAAAACTTGTTACATAACGTAAATTTTAATAGCACGTTGATAAGTGGTTAAAACCTGTTAATATTATTTATCTTTTGATAAGTATTTGCCTAAAGTTAACAATTAAATTAATAATTTTGTCATTCTTTGCATTACTTGAAACTAGGGTTTCATAAGCAGCTTCTAATGGAATATTTTCGTAACTCTATAAAGAAAAGAATGAGATCAAAAGAAAATTTTAAATAGAGTTGTTGTCTGTTATTATTTAATACTTTTAAAAAATTTTTGAATTAAATTAAAAGTATGGAGAAACCTTCATACATTTCATTTTGTAACTTATCTACAGGAATCTACCAAATAATTTTGAAGTTATCATTAAAAAATTCCTAATTATACATAAGGTCTATTTATAAAATTATAGTACATATGTCATGTATAGCACAAAATAAAATATTGTAAATATGTCTATGTAAAAAGATTGCAAAGTAAATAACTCTAATATTGTAAGAATAAATTTCATTGTTTTATAAAAAAAACATATTTAATAATGCAGCTTTATTTGTTTGTCTTTAAGAAAAAAATGTACATTCATTACAAATAACATTATTCTTTTAGTTTTCATCATAGAAAGTGACTTAAAAATATTTTCTTTCTAAGTAACAACATAATTATTCTTTAATTAAATAATTTCTGAATCATTTCATGGAGTAAAAAGTTATAGAAATATATATATTCTATTATATATATATCTATATCTATATCTATATATATATATATATATATATATATATATATATAAGTTTCATTTCACAATTTCATAAAGAAAAAAATCCATAATTAAGTGATTGTATAATAAAACTCTTAATTATTCATTTACACAATTTAATGAATATATTAGAAATAAATATTATTTTTTATATATTTAATGAATTATTAAATTAGGAAAAAAATTTAGTCTTTTTATTTACCGTCATTTAAAAAAATGTGCAAATATATCTGTGAAAAGCAATTAATTCCTTTAAAACTAATCATTTGCTGTGAATAAAGTTAATAAATTTAAATTATATATAAGTGAAATTTACGGGGATATTGTAACATTTTACTGATTACTACAACAATTATTATACACAAATATCTGCTGTACAAAACACTTGATAACTTTGGTATGAAAAAATGCTTCTTTAATTAAATGATAACTTATATTGTTTAATAGAACACGTATTTAATAGATGGATGCTTTTTAGTTTTTCTTTGTTTTCTGGATAAAACTTCAGATAATTAAAAGTGAATTTAAGTATATTTTTTGGTGCAAATTTACGAAGTTCATTCTGTGTATTTTGAATACGGCACAAGGAAACTTAAAAAAATATTGCAGAATTTATTTCATATGAAATAATTAAATTAATCTAGGTAGTGCGTAAAAGTATTTTAATTTTAAGAATGAATTTTAAATTGTTATTTTTCATAAAACAAATGAAATAAATAATTTAATCTATTTTAAAATCAATTCATTAGGTTTTCATGGCGAAGATGCAAATATTATTTTTAATCATGCTTAATCTCTGTAGCTTTTTAAATGTATGCTTCAAAATAAAATAATTTTATTATGAAATTGGATGAACTAACAGATGCTAATATTTAGTTAACATTTTCTGCAAAGATTTAAAGATAAAATATTTGATAGCTACGTGTGAAAAACATAGTTGGGTAATGAATTTATTTTTCAAATTTCCAGAGAAATCTCAAGCAGGATTATGGATAAAATAGATGACAAATTTAAATATCCTATAAAGGTTTAGAAAAATACTAAATCTGTATTTAAAATGAGAATTTTATCACATAAGTAGCTTCTATTATAAATAATTATTAGAAAATAAAAAATAAACATTTTGTTTGCCAAAAAATATTGTTGAACAAGTGATTTTTATGAGAATAATTTAAAGGTATGTATTTTATTAACTATTTAATAACCACATAACATGCTTACATTTAAGCTATTTCTGGCTAGTATAAATTTTTAAAAAAGTAGCGTTTAAATATATCATTATCTAATTGAAATTCTTAAAATTTCTACTAATGATAAGAGTTTATGAAAAAAAAACTATACAAAATATATTTAATATGAAATTATCGTATATAATTATTATATTGTGGAATGTATTTAATTAATTTTTTAAATTCATTTTTTCTTTGGTCTTTAAGTAATAATTAGAATCTAATATATAAATTTCGGGTTCATTGTACTGTAGTGATTCATTACGTTCTTTCTAAGAAATGTTGTCTTTAACACATCTTTCAACATACATTTTCAAAGAAACACTTGACTTGTCGTAAAACACTTGCATTCGAAAAATAATATTTAAAATCGGGATATGAAGCTAAAATATCTAACGAATTTGTGTTTAATAACATTGAATAAATAAAGGGAACCTATTATATCAGCATACTTCATAGGAGTCGTTTAAACATTCTCTCAGGTATGAAACCAGACTCAAAGACACACACTCACACAGAGCACTTATTCTTATAATCTCATAGTATGGGGATGTAGTGTTTTAGCCCTTCAAATTGCTTTCTATCCTATGTAGAGCTTGTTTTGTCTCTGCAATAAACGTTATTTAATATAATACATCCATCTGATAAAAGTACAATATCAGCAATCATATACTTTAATACATTTTAAATACCTGATAGAGTTTGATTTTTATTGCAGATTAAATGTAGTTATAGAATGGATTATCGACGCATTTAATTACAGAGGGTATTAACACATTTTTAGAACAATTTCGATAACGAATTAAAAAACATAAATGTTTTAGATAAAGATTTTTGGCAATAGTTTATTATTTGAAATGAAAAATATCGTCTGCTACTTTTAAATATATTCTTCTTTCAAAATGTCGCATGTAAACATGCTGTGAACTGAAGGATATGTTTTTGCTCTTTCCGAAGATAAACATTCTTATTCCAGGATTCAAAAACGCTGTGAAATGCATGGTATTAAAATTTCTTAAGTGCACAATAAGCAATAGTATTAATCGGACAGGTAAAAACTGTCAGTCATTATTTCTACATAGAAAGAAGACTCCAAACGAATATCCGTAAAAGGTACGTATTGTTTCAACTATTTCTAAAGTGGAATCGCTGGTAACAAGAGAAAATCCGCCAACACAGAAATCAATCACAAAGCTTATATATACATCTGTAGAAACAATAAATACAATAATAAACCAGTATTAACAACACAAAATGCTAGAAAACATAATGTTCACCAGCTTTTGCCGGGACATTTTTAGCTCAACGCAAAACATTTTGTGGAATCCTGTATGAAAACCATAGCAGTAGATTAATGGAAAAACGTTGTGACCTTTGATGAATCATGGGTTCACCTAAATGACTGTAACAGAAAAAAAGGTCTTTTGATTATAGAAAATGAGGAGAAAAAATTTACAAACCCGTTTCCGTCAATGTAAAGAAGTTTCAGTAAGGGATTTATGATTGTCGCAGGTTTCTTTTACAATGGGGAATTAAAAATAAGAAGAGCGGAAAGAAATGTTAAAATCAACTCATCGTACTATCAGGAGAAGGTTTTACGCCCAATATTTACAATAGAAATTCCACTTCTTTATCTCAATGACTCTCAAAGAGAGAAACTTCATCAAGACAAAGCTATAAGTTATACTTCGAATAAGCGGCCGCGAAGTAGTTCTAAAAATGTGTTAATACCCTCTGTAATTATAGACGCCTTTAATTTACTTTGACATTCAATTTAACTGCAGTTTTTGCTTAAAACTTTTCTTTACATACATTGGTATTAAATAAACCTATTTTAAGCTTTTTTATAAAAATATGCTAAGTATCTGAATTGCAGCATTGAATTAAAAATTGTATAGAATTTAAAAATTTCTATTCTTTATATCTCACCAAAGTAATTTAGTCAATAATTCATATGATATAAAAACTTGTTTTTGTAATAAAATGTGAAAGTTTTGTAGGAAAATCCCTTAGAAAATTATTATTTATCATCAATGTGAAAAATTACATTGAGCTAAATTGCAAAATAAAAGAACTTTCATATTTAATAATTTTGTGATTAATTTAAGTAAAACAACTCATTATAAACTAACGTTGATAGAAAGTGAAGTTCATTTAAATCTACCTTTAGATTATCAAAAATATATAGATCTGCCAAAAATACAAATACGTAGTAATAATAAATTATGAAATAATATGATACTGGTAAAAATATTTTGATAAAAGTAAACTATAATGTGAATAAAATAAGTTAAGTGTCACTTATCCATCAAACAGAAAATCTAGTTTATAAGATAAACTTTATATGATCTAATTTATCAGTTAAATTTAGCTAAAGAAATTTCTTAAGAAATACAGCCTTAGAATAGGAAATTGCAAATCACATACAGATTTGTTTTTAAATAGAAATTCCGATTAGATATTTTGCTATTAAAATTAACAATTTACTTGTGTTGCAATTATCTAGCGCATAAATATTGATTTTAATACATGATATTATATTTGAACAAATTACCGGCTTATAACTTGGAAATGTAGATCCAAGTTATAAGCTGGTAATTTGCTCTAATATGTGAACAAAAGCATTGAAATCTTGTCTAATAGGCTTAACAATATTCATGAAAGTTAAAATACTAATTCAAAATCACATTAATGAAATAATGTTTATGAAAATATTTTAATTTTATGACTAACATTTAATTCAGTAGCATTTATCTTCCTTTCCGCATTACATTCTGCTGTTTCTTACCATATGTTATCATTATTTTTACAACTTGAAAATTAACCCTACTCTTCTTCGATCTAGGAACCAAAATATCGCATGTCCAACATGTGTCAAATTGCTGGATTAAATTTCAGTATTTCTACACATGAAAAAGAAACTCAGTAATGATATTGAGAACAATATAGAATGGAAGATTGATCTAGTTTGAATTTTTAGAATACTCTTCAATAGTGTGACATTTTCTGAAATGATTCCACAGTTTTTTTCTTCAATTATCTATATGCAGACATTTATGTGAGCTTCACGTATTATTGAAACTACATCCTAAAGATTATAAATGTGAATAAGCATCTTTAAATTTTTTTATAAATAATTTTTAAGTAATTGAAATTTGTATGTGAATTAATCCATAACTCTATGATTTGTTGTTTATACAAATAGTTGTTTTTAAATAAAATAAAAAATTTAACCGACATATTTTTATAAATTTTTCGCAACTCAAGTTTTTATAATAAAATAGTTTGCTTTATATTCTATTTCAATAATATTTAATAATGCTACTCCTAAATAATGTAAATAATTGAACCTTTACATGTACCTTAAAAAAATATTTTCATGGATTCTTGAAAACTGCTTTGCGCTTAACACAATGTGCAGTTTTATTTCAATTTAAATAATAATAAATTAGTTGAATCACTTGCTTTATCTGGACAGTTTTTCTTAATAGTATTTTAAAACAAAGATAACTTTGTGTATTTCGAACAAAAGTGCGAAAAATTTTATCACAAATTTGGGCACTTGAAAAAAATTATGATTGAAAATTGGGACGCGAATACTGAAAATTTTCAGAAACGCTGAGTTAGATGATAAATTATAAAATTTAACACTAATATATTCATCTCTCTGATTGCTTTCATTTCGATATCTCCTTCCACGCATTCAAGCATTTATACTCCTGCAAATGTTTTTCGATTAATCTTTTGTTTCAAAATGTGTTTTCTTTAAAGAAAATGCTTTTTATTTCTCCCCTATATAATGATACAAATGATAAATTATTTATTGATTTCCTTCCTATTCAAAAGAATGTCATTCAACAGATAGCTGTGTGTTCTTCTCATAAGTCTTCAAATTGTACACTCATATCGTTCATTTTACTATCATTTCTTTAATAAGCACATGAATACCCATTTCTTAAGATCACTTTCAGTTTGATTATTTGATTAAAATAATTTTAATTTAAATAAATAACAAAAACAAAATATATAATCCATTGATAATTTTTTTTACAAATATTTATTCTTTTTATATTTCTACAAATTTAAATATAGAAACTCAAGTTGAGTATCAAGATAACGTTTGGAATAAAATCTTTTTTATCTATATCCATTGGCCTAGTGTGTTTAGTGATTGATTCTTCTTAGAATTAAAATTTATCTAAATGTAAAATAGCCTGAGTCTTACAATTTGTAATCCTAAGAATTCTTAAGCCTCAATTTAAGAATTCAATGACTTACAATTTAGAGTTTATAAAAATTGTTTTTGTGCCATTTAATTCACTCGTGAAATGGGACTTCAAATCGACTTTGGTAGGCAACTAATAGTATTAAGATTTTTCATCATCACAATTTCCTCGATTGTTTTATAAATAAGGATGTAATATTTTCATTTCGGCTTCTAGGTTATTTTCTTTTTAAAGACTGTCATCATGTTGTTAGTTTAGTAAATTTTAACCGATGGTCAGGTGAATTTTTTTAAATACTCTAAATCTTGTAAAAAAATGTTTCACATTCACAATTTTATAAATTACTTTTAATATCTAAACATTATCTCAGATTCTCAGATAATATCTAAACAATTATCTGAGAGAGAGAGCAATTGATTCATACGTTGTCCAGAAAGCAATCAACGTATTTAAAATTACATTGTAAGCCACATTCTTTTGTTACGCAATCACTCAAATGAAATCAACACTTTTCAGACGACAATATTAACTTAAACTGAGAAGTGTCAACAGACATTTTATACGTTATTATAATTCGAATAAATTAAGGCAAAATAGTTTGCATAATATTCATTCTGTTTCACTCAAATACCAATCTCATTTAAGAGATTAAATTATTTTCATTGCAACAATTATCCCTTTAATTTGCTAAAATATCTTTCGTGACCCTAATATTTAAAACATATCATGAAATATATTTCCAATATACCTATCTTTATATGTACAGGGTGATTTTTTTAAAAGTGACAGTGTTTGCAGCATCTTGTAGCGCGATCTAATAGTCGAAATGGCAACAATCTAGGTATTTAGTCTAATTAAAATATAAAAAAAAAATATTCTGTAAAAACATTTTTAGTTCCAAAATTCACCGCTAGGGTATTTTGTGGCGCTTTACAATGTATAAAATGTGAGAAAAGAAAAATACTAACTCCTACAGTCGTACAATTAAACTATTAAGGTTTATTCACTACATTAACTGTCCCGGTGAGGAATTAGACCACCTGCAATATTAGCATCGTTCTCAGAAATAACACCGGGCTTTCTGCGCACAGCGTTCTCCACAGCTGTATGTCACATATCACAAGAGATATTCCGCACTGTTTTCGTTATGTTGCCTTTTAGAATAGAAAAATTTAGTACTCCACTTACATAAACGCGCGTTTCGTTAATGTGAGAATCATGGCCACCGGAGCTCGTTCATTTCAGCTGAGATTATTTGACGGAGCTGTCTACTTCTTACTTTTATAACCTCTATTACTGGCACTGTCATCACACAAGATTTGCATTTTTCTTTGATACCCTAGTTTTATTCGAATTCTCGTTCTACAATCTTTTCTTACAGAATCTTTTTTCCCATGTCTTGATTAATCTAAATATCAAGTTTAGAGTCATTTCGGCTGTCACTAGATGGCGCTACAGAACGCTCCAAATACTGTCACTTTAAAAAAGATCACCCTGTACACATATATATAGTTATAAATAGATTGACAGATTGGTTGGTTCTGCGTTCGGATATATCGTCTGAATTGTTGCTTGTTATTTTTCCAGGATACCTCCTTTCTGATACATGAATACATTCAACTGTTTATAAAAAAAAGTTTCTAGAAGCCATTGATACAGTGGACATTAACAAATTATAACAATATCAAGGGGTATTATTTACTACATGGTGTCAAATGTAATCACGTGTTTCTTCAGAGTTAATGCATCTGCGATGTAAGCTATGCAAAGCCGGTAATTAGATGCTACAGTTTTGCTTTTACATACAGTTTGATCAAGATCTGCATATCAGAACACTTGAGTGTTTTTTTTTTATGTATCATTCTTTCAAAAACATGAATGAAAGCACTGTGCAATATACGTGAATGTACTATGCAATGTACCATGAATGGACTTAAGTTATTAAAATGCCTTACAAAAATTTTAGAATGTTAGACTATGAATTACGTACTGTCCAAATCCATACCATTTTCAATAATCATACAAACATGTATATTTTATATGTAATTTACAAAATAGGTTTTAAAAAATAGATTTATTTGTAAAAAAAAATCCAGCAAACATTTGTATAAAGCACACAAACTTAAATTTTAAAAACATTCAAAAATATATTTTTAACTGAAACAGTTATTAATTCTTTCTCTTTCTAAGTAATTCATTAATAAATAATTACTTTAATGATAATTACTTCATAAATTATTTAATTTTTCTCATTAAAATCTAATAATATAATTCTCATGTTACTTTGAGGTATTCTTAAATATTTCTTATTTTAAGAAAATGTATGCTCAGTCAGAGGATGAGAGTTGAAATATTTAATAATAACAGAATGTTATTAAAATAGTTTTGTTTCCTTCGACCGTACATTGCACATCCATTAGCTTGAAATTCAGATAACAATCATGTGTTAAAACGAGAAGCAACGGTTTTCGATTATCGTTGCCGCGACTCTTGATTGCTTGTGGTCCCTGGGGTGGAGCTTTATTAATATCGTTGGCATTTCCCCATCGAAACAAATCAAATGATTGAGATGTTCAAGAATCGGTCACCCTTTATTGCACGCGGGCTCCTGCAAAGCCTTAAATCATTTGATATGGTAGTTACGTTGTATGAATTGTTTTAATTGAGCCTTTGGCATTTATTAGGCAAATCTCATAATTTCCAGGAATTTAAAAATGTCATATTGCGTACATGCATAGTGTTTACAAGAAATTGAATAACACTATGCATGTACGCATAGTGTTATTCAAAACTCTAAAACCACCCTAAATACCACTCATTTTAATAATATAATATAATAAAAAATAAATTTAATAACAGGTCTTCTGTTAAAATTACCTGTAAGCTGAAAATTTTGCATTAAAAAAATTTAATGATCCAAAAAGTAATTAATTTGATAAATAATTAGTTATTTAAAACAATAATTAATAATCTAAAAAATTGAACTTATTTTTATAGAAGATTTCCTAATGTTATGAGGAGAATTTTCTGAATTGGATGTATGAAAATTTGGTTTCATATAGGTTTTGAAAAATTTGATTGATAATATAAACAAGGTCTTAAAATGTTAGGATTGAAATAATAGTCATATTCAAAACTGTAATTTTATGTAACATATTTACTCATAAGATAACATTGCAACCAATTAAATCTACCTCTCATAAAACTATCTCGCACACTTTAAAAAATAAAATGTTGATCCTTTAGAAATTAAGAGAAAAGTAAAGAGAGTTATAATAAATAAAAATAAATGTGGGAAATTTTCTCAGGAAGTAATAACTCGGTATATTACTCGTAAAAAATCATTTTTATAAAGACGTTTCCATATAGATTACTCAAATGGCAATATTTAATACTGGCATGAATTACAAACAAATATTCAAATTTTCTTCGGTAGATCGTTCAGAGCACAAGCCGTGAAAACTTGTGATGCTACGGGTCGATTTTATACATCATAGAAAATGCAAAGTAAAAATTTCTAGAAAAATAGATTCAGTAATTAATTACTTTTTACCAACATTTATTATTAGTTGTCTTTTTAAAAATGTTACAGTGGAAATTTGTAGTTGATTTTTATGTTTGTGGAGCTCCATGCACAAAAACATAAAAATCAATTACAAATTGGTTTGGACTTGAATTGCATAAGCATCTTTAAAGCTTCATTTTGTTGTGTTAATTGTATATAGATAAATAATATGTAAGAATTGAAGGTCGCTATTATGAATGTAGAACATACAATTACAAAAACCTTACCTATAATCCTGAATAATCTAAAAAAAATCAAGAAGTTAACTAGAAAATTTGATGATCACCATATTTTTAGTTGTTCAAAAATTTTGTTTTGATAAGTGGACTAAGTGTATAGTAAAAAATATATTGATAAAAATCTGATGAAACTATTGATAAAAATTTAGTGCATTTATAAAAGAAAATAATTTGTATAGATTTAAAAAATATTTAATCAAAGCTAATTCAATTTGATTAAAAAAAGATTATTTTAAATTTAAATTTAAGAAACTATATATATAATATATTTATATATATATATATATATATATATATATATATATATATATATATATATATATATATATATATATATATATATATATATATATATATATATATATATATATATAAAGTTACTCTGAAATTTTTGAGATACGCGCAGACGAGAATTTACCAAATAAAAATAACGGATTAATTTTAAAATACAAAGTATTTTAACACAGAAGACGATTTTTTACTGACTTACTTCAACTTGCTTAGCGTAGAATAAATTATAAATAGAAGAGAAAATGGAGTTGTCGCGAGAACATTTCGCGCTATGATTTTCTACAATTTTAAAGCAGGATTAAATCAAGAAGAATGCGTACAACGGCTGAAATTAGCATTTGGTGATGAATCTCCAGCTCGTGCTACTGTATTCCGATGGCTTAGAGAATTTAGAAGAGGTCGCAATTTTCTTCAGGATGAAGAACACACAGGAAGGCCACCTTCGGTAGTAATCCCGGATAATGTGTTTGCCATACGAAAAATGTTAATGGATGATAATCGCTGTACCTATCAAATGATACAGAAGGAACTTAACATTGGAACCGCAGCCATACCAAAATCATTCATGAAGCCTTACATATGAAAAAAGTAGTTTGCCATTGGGTTCCCCATAATCTAACTGAGCACCAAAAAGAGGAGCGTGTCAGAATCAGTAAAGAAACTCGTAAACTGCTAAATGATGATGGCCACCGCAACATTTCTAAAATTGTAACAGGTCATGAAACGCACATACCGTTTTTCGACGTTCCAACATGTCAAAAAAGCAAAGTATGGGTCGTTGAAGATGATCCCACACCTACAATGGTGAAAAAATAACGCGAACTGAAAAAAGTGATGTAGGCTGTTTTTTCAGAAAAACGGGATTGGTCAAAGCCATCCAGTTGGAAGGACAGAAAACAGTGACAGCTAACTGGTATACCACGAAATATCTTCCAGAAATTCTACAAGAGCTGAATGTTAGGGTACTAATGCTTCACAATGAATAGCATCTTCACATACAGCCAGATTGAGTTTCTTAAACAAATTAAAGTGATCGAACATTCACTTGATCTAGCTATCGCCGTATTCACCCTATGTGCGACTTTTGATTATTCTTTATTCTAAAAAAGAACTTAAGTATACGTCGTTTTCATTCAGAAGTAGAGATTGATTGGTGGCTATAAATGCATTTTTTGCATCTATTTCAAGAAATGAATGGCTTGAGTCATTTAATCTGTGGAAAATTCGTCTACAAAAGTGAATTGATGATGGAGGAGACTACTTTGAACCCACCTAAAACCCACCTAAATTAAAGTAAAACTTTAAAAACCTAGTTGTAGACCGAAAATTTTAGAGTGACCCTCGTATATATGAAAAATTACTATGAAAGAATATGAAATTAAGAATGTTTTATCCTTGACTACAAACCATAGTTTTAGTTCATCAGTTCTGAAGGCTATATTAATTTAAAGCATGATAAAATACATAATTTGTTATAATGTATAAAATTTGTTTATCTTTTAATCTCAAAATTAAAAAAAAATTATAGTCAGAAAAGTATAGTGAACTATTTAAATATTATTATTTTTCAATAACTACATTATTTTAATTTATTGGGATATGCTGTTTTTGTAATTAATTAAATAATTTTAATTTGCTCTATGTCTTGAATGAAACTTTTTAGAGACAAATTTTATTTTCATTTATTAAAATATCTAGTTTATTTAAATTTTTACTATAGAAAATTGTTTATTTCAATTTTAAAAACTTGAGGTAAAAAAAATATTAAAAATCTTAAATTATGTAAAATATATTCTTTCAATATAAATTTTAACTCCTTAATTTCTCATTTACGAAACCATTTTCATACATTCGTTAAATGTTTTAAATGAATATTAAAATATGCATAATTAATAAGAAACACGTGTTAATATTTCATCATTTTTAGCCAGTGTAGGGAAAATTTCAGCTTACATAAAATTTTATTTTGAAGTAGGTAAAACTCTACCTTTTTATAAACTATTCTCACCTACAATACTTTACTTAAAATTCCTTGACTAAAATCCTTTCCTCTGAAAAAAATTCATTCGAATAAAATTGACGTAAATCGAAAAATAAAATGCAGTTCTCATAAATTTCCTCTAGTTTGGCAGCGATTGCTTTACCGTAGGGAGCTCTTAAGAGTTTAGATAAAAAATAGCAACCAGCTGATATGACACCGAAAAATAGACTCTAACCAATGAAACTCGACCCAATATATTTTAGGAATAAACCCTTGGAATGAAACCCCGTATGTCTTTGGGAATAAAGACAAGTAGAAATAAGTAAAAACATCAAACTGCCTCCTGTCTTTAGAGAATTGTTGGAAATCATAGATCAGCGGTGGCAACACCGACTGCAGGATTAGAGAAAAGCCCGCTACGAATAAAGTATATTCCTCTGTTATTTTTTTTCACTCCAGACGTAGCTTTGTTTGAGGGATAGATTCCATTTGTCTTGGTTTATTTGTGGTCATTCCATTCGCCTCCAGGTTTTCCATTTCTAGGTTTAAATTTAAGTGATTGTGGGGAATTATTAAACTTCTCTTCGTACCAAAATCTGAAACAAAAAGGTAGACATTCATATTTTACAATCTGAAAGATCTCCAAACGTCTCAGTAACTAAAATAAATAACCGCTTTAGCAAAATTGAAGGATGAAGCGATATTAGATTTGGAGTTATTAATAAGATATATAGCTGTCTTTCCTGTTATCTCTATGCCCCCTTGAAAATTTTTTTTTTCTTTGACTGGAACGATAACTTATATCTCTGTAAATAAAGATTTTTTTCTGGTTCTTTAAATAAGCTCGTTACATGATTTTGCTAAAATCAATGTAAAAATATTTGATTTGCAAATAAAAATATGAAATAATTTACTTATATTAAGTAAAGCTTAAGATTTTTATATCTTATGCTTTATAAACAAGTCGCTTTTATTTAGTATCTTTATTTCATAATTCAGAAAATAAGCTAATACATGTAGAGAATTAATATGTATCAAATGTTTGTGGATAATAATATAATGTATTTTTAAACTAAATAAATTAACTTTTCATAATTTCATTGAATTTGACATTCCTTTCTCTTCTGAGCTAGAAATAAATTATATTTGAAATGGACTGAAATATGAAGTTCATGAGATTAATTTGTTACTTATTTTAACGATTAGTGTGATAAATAAATTATATTATTATTTAAAATGCTATTACATAGTATAATTTTTTTTAAATTATACGAATAAATTTTTTATTTATAACTTATGTGTGTGTGTGTGTGTGTTAACTTAATATAATATAATTATACCATAAATATTATTTTATAACAATTTAATATTGTTAAATTACGCCTTACATTAATTAATTTTATTTAAGGAAAGTTTTAAAATTTGAGTATAAAGTATGTAAAATACCATTTTGTTACCATACAAAATAATATAAATAAACATTATAGAACATAAGTTTCATCATTATTAATCGAGTTAAATTCTTGAATATTTACAGGAAAGATTTATAGAGATATTTTGGGCTTATATACTTTAGATTATGAAAATTATAAATAAAAAGCATTAAAAAATTAGAGATACTTTAGGCAGTTTAGTAAGGAGAGAATGCTTATATATGTAAAATTAACATATGCTGCTATGTTAAGTAAGCTTCTGATAAAAGCAAAACACAAAAAAACTGTATTTTATAAATAAAATTAGTGATTCAAATTAAATATACAATTTAAAAAACATGAATGATATCAACAAGCAATTTCACAAGTTTCAACAACGAGATTTATGAATTTTATGCTACTATATTCTAAGAGATGGACTTTTTCATCATATGTAGAGTATATAGGTGTATGGGTATATACATTTGCTTGTACAATATGATAATAACAGAAAAAATTAAATTTGCTTATAATTAAACTAATTTTTTCAACACAATCCTTTTTATTGCTAAACATTTTATTGCCATTGCACATCAACTAAGTAATTTGTGATTCCTGTTGATTTATTTTCTTACCAATTTAAAAATTACCAATTATCCGACAGATTAAAATTTAGGTTTAAACATTAGGTTATCACTCTTATAAAAATATTTATTTGTTCGGGATTATATTTAAAAGAAAAAGTACTAAATCAACAGTGGTGTAAACTTCAGCAAAAGTTTAAAGCAGTATTATTTTAAAAGATAATATTATATCCCACAAGATTAACAGCGTTAATAAAATATTAAAAAATGAATTATCTCAGAGTTTTTTTTTTTTTTTTTTTTTTTTTTTAAATCACATTTATTTTAGGTTGGATTGAAGTATCATTTAGTTTTGAAAAATATATTGTCATTCATTTTCTTGCCTTGACATCAGTTTTTTCACAGAGGTGTTCTCATTTTAAATATTAAGTAGCTAATGAGGAAAAAGTTTCATCAATATGATAAATTTATTTTTTAATATCCCATTTAAGTTTTTTGATACATTATCCGATTTCTTTACTTTAAATATTCTTATACAAATTTTTAAATTGAAAAAACAGATTATTTTGCATTTATACAGTTAAATATAATATTTGATAATATTAAATCAATGAATTATATTTTATAATAAATAGATCTCTTAATAACATATTATTCCAATTATTTTATCATCATTTTCAATGCAGAATTGTTTGATAGGACCGCAACAAAATATATTGGGATGGTAACTAAATTAAAACCGCTTTTTTTAATAGAAAAACTCATTATGACATTGAATACTTTTGAACGAAATTGTACATCATTCGAAAGAGAATATATTGTTCTACCTAATTATATGCTTCATTGTTACAAATACAGTAAAACCTCGTTACAACAATATTTTAGGGACCAAATAAATATTTTGTTGTAGAGAGGCGTATTGTTATATGGAGGGCCTACATATTTTGAGCATTTATTAAGAGTTTTATATATATATATATATATATATATATATATATATATATATAATTATTATTAGTTTAAGGTGCATAACATAATACTTTAAAGTCTATATTCAGAAGAAAATAATTTGTAAAATACTAACAATAGTGGTTTAAATGCTAAAAAAATAAATAAATAAAATAAATTCAGAAAATAAGCACATAATTATTCAGATACCTAAAAACACTTTTTATTGAAAATAATCCATTATTTTTGTTTGTTTATTCATTTTTTTAACTGTTAAGTTCACCAATACTATATACATTGAATCTAGTGCACGAAAATGTTCTTCATTTTTCAACGGAAGGCTTGAAAAAAATTTCCGTAGAGAATTCACAGATTGAAGAGCTTCCTGGGATGACAATAAGGACTGCGATGACCTGTGTTATTATAATCATCTTCATGATTTTTTCCTATCTCATCAGTAACTCCTGCGAAAACCATAACATCATCTGCTGTTAAATAGTCTTCTATACTAATTTCAAACTTTTTACCGCTTGTTTCCTCAAGTTGGGATACGGATTTTTTGATGTGCAAAACACATTCTTGATCATCTGAGAGATCATTGTCTATGGAATTTTCATCATTATCAGATTTCTTATCTTCCATAACACCAAGACCGGCCTTTTTCCAGCAATTCCGAATGTTTTTTTCTGTTGCTTCCCACCAACTTCCAGAAATATTGTCACAAGCTTCCTTGACATTGTCACAAGCTTCCTTGACATTGTCACAAGCTTCCTTGACATTGTCAAAAGCTTCCTTGACATCTTCTACTTTATTTTCAAAGTTTACAAGTATGGGGTCCACCAACTATTTTTTTGTAATATCATTTGAAGCACTTAATTATGCCCATATCAAGAGGCTGTAAAATTGAAGTGCAATTGGCAGGGAAAAAAAGCGATTTAGCTTTGGAAATGACATGTGAGCACCGCAGTTATCTATCAACAAAACGATTTTTTTATTTCTCTTCTTCATTTCATTGTCTAATTCCTGTAACCAATCGGAAAAAAATTTAGACATCATCCAAGCCTTTTTATTTGCCTTATACTCCACGGGAAGACTTTTCACGTTCTTAAAGCACCTTCGCTTCAATGATTTACCAATGACAAGAGCTTGTATTCTATGCGTTCCTGTGCTATTTGTATATAGAAGAACAGACAGTCTCTGCTTTGATTTCTTCCCTCCATAACATTTTTCACCCTTGAATGCCAATGTTCGATTGGATAGGAGTTGGAAAAACAGCCCAGCTACATCTGCATTATAAATGTCTTCTGGAGCATACATTTTTAAGATTTCTTTCATCTTGTTTTCCGCCATTCATTTGCGTCGTTTATCGGAGCTGACTTTTTCTCTCCGTGAACTTCTTGGAAAGTTATTCTATGATGATCTCGAAAACGCATTAACCAACCATTGCTAGCTTTGAAAGTTTCGTTCCCTAGCATTGCTACAAGTTTCCGTGCTTTTGCACATAATAAAGGTTCATTTATTAGGACATTTGTTGCTCTCATCTCTTGAAACTATTTTAAAAAAACAGCATCAATGTTTTCATTTGTCGCAACTTTCAGTCGCTCTCGCTCTGGGTTAATTTCATTTGAAGTTATAACATCTTTGATTTGCTTTCTCTTCTTTAGGAACGTTGCAACTATATTTTGGAATAATCTATGTTTCTTAGCCACATCAATCTGCTTCATTCCCTTATCAATATCATTGATAACATTCAGTTTATCTCGAAAAGATAGTTGCTTTCGCCTTGCCATCTTGGGAAACAATATCGCGTGAAAGAAAGTTTAAACTAAATGTTTCGCGTAGAACTCAAATTCGTTAAAGACTATTACACAACCTTTGAACTCACTTTTCAGTATGTCACTTAATAACACCCCGCCTCCATCTCACCCTGTTCTTCTAACAAAGGGAACTTGTTCTGTGACATAGTGACCAGACGGGTCTAGATGTCCTTAAACCTTATCAGAATTCCAAAGCTTACTGGGAAATGAGACTAGGCATACATTTACACTTCACCCCCCCTCACCCACTCCAATTCCCAAAAGGGTGTTTTTTATCTGTTTTGAAATCTGAATAGCTATTTATTCAGGGATAAGTTGAATATCCACAATGAGTCTTAACCCTTTGCCTGCCGCGGGCGTAAATATACGCCGCTCTAAGCCGATGCGTAGACTGCCCCGGGCGTATTATACGGCTTTCCAAAGTACAGTTCTCTGCAATGTTCTCATATCAGTAAAGCTGCTAGACACATGTCAAAGCCATGTGTCTAGTTTTACTGATAACAAAATGTCCTTGACATTGTTTACGATGGACTTGCCTATTTCAAAGGGGTGATTTGGAGAGGGGAATATATTTCTTGGAACAGGTAAATCTGTTTTTGTTCCATACGCTGCAATTATTATTCGTGCTTCTTTTCGAGTAATTTGTAACTTTTTATTCTTTCTCTTTCATTTTCGTTAGAGAGTGTTATAAAATCTTTTTATTTTTTGTCTAATATGTCTGATAGTGATGACAATGAGCTAGATGACTATTTTCGTTCTTCATCAGGATCAGAAACGTTGGAATATGACATTACATCTGATGAAGAAGATTCCGATTGTGACTATTTGCAAGATGCCCAACGTTGGACACGATTAACTGAAAATTAGATTGAAAAAATCGTTTTACAGAGGTTTATTGTTCTAGAGAATATCGCAATATTGAGGGGAGATTAACATTAGTCTATATGCAAAATCATCGGGACCACAAAACATCATTGTAGTAGAGGGACTTATTGTTGTATCGGGTATCGTTGTAGCGAGAGTTCACTGTAGACATTTTCTTGCGTTATGTGGATCACATACAGATGTCACAATGATCTGTCTAAATTAAAAATACTGTGGGAATTTAACTGACAACCCAATATTTAGGTCTTATAACATGTTCCATATAATATTTTTCACAATCATGCAATACAGTTTCTGTTATAATACGCTTTTAATTTGAGAAGTAATACAGTACTCCTATAGTTCACAGAATAAATAAATTCTTCTATGGAAAATTATCTTAATGATTAAATTTCAGTTTTTAAATATGATTCTAATTGCTTATTCCGTAGATTCCATAGTTGTACCATCATATTTGCTTGATCAATAAGTCTGTTTAGTAATACTGTATTTTTAACTGTGTTTACAATAATTTCCATCGTGTATTTAAATTACCATCCTTCATAATTTAGCAAAACAGTTGTTCATGAAGGACTTCATTTCAAATTTTGTAAATTCCGCTTTTATCATTCAATAATTATCAATGCATACTTCAATAATATCCTGTCGAGAACTAAATGTTTTTCAATAAAAGTTATAAAAACAAAATCCTGGATGAAACTTTCATAGAAAACCAATGAAGAAACATATTGGAAATAATATGATGAAAAAAAAATCATTCATTGGAAGGAAAACTTATCTAAACTGTTTCCATAAAGACTAGTGTGAGAAATGTCTTCATTTATTCTAATTTTCAAGCGCCATTAATATACAAAAGTCTCCTCCCATTAAAACAGCTGCATCATCTAACACGATGTTAGAATTCTTCTGCAAGAGACATTTACCTCACAGAGTCGTAGAGACTCATCTGTAAGTAATAGAGTCATCACTTAGCAATTTCTAGAGTAGACGGTCTCAAAAAGAAAGGCAACGATGTTGCAATCGCACTGCCGAACAACTTCTCAACTTATCGGTAAACCATTAGCTGCAGCAAAATAGTTTCACTTTTCCGCATCACCTTATAATCGTCATTTTCTTTTCTTATTATATTTTTTAGTTATACTTCATCGACAGAGATAGTCGATTGCAACTGCCAGTTAATGCGCAGTTGACACATTAAATAAGTAAATTGGAAAACGATGTATTTGTGGTAAAATTTATTGGTAAAAACATTTGCAAGCTTTTAATTCTCTTTTAGATGTCTAGGCTGAAGCAGTTGTAATTAATGAAAAAGCTTTCATCTTTAATTGCATTTTAATATTTTTTTTCATTTATAAAAAAAATATATAATTTTGTAGAGCATTAAACTAAAATGTGAAATACTGTTAATTTTTATTTTCCAATATTAACGCGTAGAGATATAATAATGTTGAAAGGTAAAATTGATATGCATTAAGCACTTCTTAGTAATAATTATTTTGTAAATATTTTTATACTCACGCATTTGTAATGAAATTATAAACTTATATTATTTTATGCATATACTTAATTTCGGTTTTGGATGTTTTATTCAATTTTTGGAAATACAAAAATATTATTTGAAATCTTAATCAATAGTTCAAATCAGATAATATTTTATGAAAATTACAATTACCACAAATATTAATCAATTTTAAAGAAATTTAAGAAAGAGATAACTTTTTCCATATTTTAGCAACTAAATTAGAAAAAAGCCATACATACATTTTAAAAATAATAAACAATACATAGTCAATAATATGTATAAACTTATTTTTAATTAATTTCCTAAAATCATCTCTTTCGTTGAACACAAATAATTTTAATGTTTAAGTTACATTTTGATTTTCATATTTCTATTCAGTGCATTATTTAAATTAATTCATATTACATAAGGCATAGCATTTAATGATATATTGGGATCACTGGTCATCGAACACAAACCATAACAAAATTTTGACGAATAGATATAAGAATTACAATTGCTGTATTTCATGAAATTTTATCATTATATATTAAAAAATAGACCTTTGAGTGTGCAATGGACATCTTAGGAAAAGTACCATTCTTAACATCGGAAGTTAAAAGTATCCCATGTTCACTTATAATGGCTGAAGTGATGATCATAATATCTCCCAAGTAAAATAATGCTCTTATATGTGGATGCTTATACAATCTCATATGGATTATATATATATATATATATATATATATATATATAATCCAGATGAGATTGTAATAAATTATTTTAGGCTATAGTGACCTGTACTAACTCTAAATAACTTTATTCTTGATTTCTTAAAGTATTACAATAAAATATTTTATATTTTCTGGACATTGCTTTGGTTGTGGGCTGTTTACAAATATTAATTCTTCTAAATAGTGTCCAAATTGTTACATAGGAATTGAAGATTTACGATAGAAGTCTGTGGAAGAAACTTGATTAAATCGAAAAAATAATATATAATGAGAAAACCATCACCTGATTGTGGTGGCAGTAATTTATATTAATATCAACATATTCTGTACAAAAATAGTACTTATTTCCCATTAAAATAACTAGTCCACATTAAAAATCGCATGGAAAAATTTTTTTGAAATATTACAAAATGTAATGATTTTCTTACTTGTTGTTCATTAATTTTAGAAACTACAGTTGTATTTAATATTTAATTAATAAATATTAACACTCATTTGTCACTAAATTTGTCATATAAATTTAAACAATCATTTAAAATTCATATTACTAAATCTGTTTTTATGATAAATAAAATAATTTATAGATAACTGTACATTTTATCATGTTCGATAAAGGAATTAAATTTTTGTTACTTAATCCATATATATATAATCTTATGCATTTTTCATGCTTGATATCTCAAAGTTTTAAGCATTTTGCCAGTACCAAGCATTTAATAGCTTTAGTTGATGATAGTATCAGTTGATTAAAAATAAAATCATATAATATTCAGTAGATTCCATTGCTACTTGAAAATGTGGAAAAATTCCTCAAAAGAAATTATCATGGTACATGTGTCGAAGTACCAAATGAAATGTTTCTCTCTTAGTGTTTTACGAAATACATTCATATACATTTTTAATCAAGTTTATTAAGAATATTCAATTGCTGAAATACTTCAACACGTATCACTATTTAAATTAAAATTTGTTATAAATTCTTTCTTTGTACAAATTCGTTACCTAAGAATTGACATGTTAAATTTGATCTTTGTTAGATTATGTGTATTTCGTCATTTTAGCATCATCACAAATTTTATTTTGGTAACCTTTAAATATTTGCTTACATTTACTTATTTTGATGCTTGTTTCTAACATATATATATATATATATATATAGGAATATGTTTATAAAATGTATTATCACTTTGCATATGCATATATGATTAGAATATATATGTGTATATATATATATATATATATATATATATATATATATATATATACATAATATCTTATTATCTTAATCCTCAATTAATTTTCATTTTAATTATATAATAACTACGAATTTTAAGCAATTACGATATAATTTTACTTGAACGTATATATGTAGAAACATTCAATTTATTTTATAAGGCTGTATTAAATCTCTTCATTATTTTCATATTGATTAATCTCTTAATTTTTCTTACCTATTAGGTGATATTGTTATTTAATGTTTACTAATTAATTTTTAAAAAAGTAATATAAATTAATTCATCTAAACAAATGTTATAAACTCTATTAATTACTCATATAACTTCGAAAACTGCCTAATACATTTCCCTAAGCCATTTTGAGCATATGTTAATTATTTTTATTTAAACCTAGTTTTTATTTTCCAAATTCAGAAAAAGTAATTTTATGCTTTTTTTCAAGGAAAAATTCAAACATATTTCGAATAACAATCATTTAAACTCAAAACATATAAATAACAGCTAAGTATCTAATAATGTACTAAGATTATTGGAAAATAAAGGATTGTATAAATTAAGATAGATTAAAGAGTCTGTTATAATAAGTAAAGCAAAAAAGATTATCTATTTTTCGACATATAAAGTCATCAACCGCAACCAATACCGAGGACAGAGGAGAAAAAGTACGCCTGAGGTGATATTTCGGTTATAACTAGCGGCTAGCCGTGATGATAAAGAAAATAGCACTAAAAATATCGCTCTAGCAAATAGCCCTTTTGTTGGACACCAGATGGCTGGAATTGATTGCTGAAGCGAAAATCGCCGGCGCCATGAGTGGTGATAGAATTCTTGGTTGATCGTTATTTGGGAGAAATTTCACCTCATTTTGGACGAAAAGTTCTTCGCCGGCTCAGGTATTTTTTCAGCGTTACTCTTGGACCATCAAATGGCTGAATCACGTGCTGCTTCGAAAAAATGTCCCTCGGATGATAAACTTGTGATTACATGCTCATTTTTGTAGCATATAAAAATTTCAATCACGGATAAAATGAGCCGTGATTTTGAGTAACGAGGAATACAAAATGGCGTTATTTGCTGATAAAATCAAAACATTATCCAATATTCCGATTTTTATCTCTTATGGATTTACAAGTCTGAACAACAACATTTTTTAAGCATTGATTAAGTGAAAATTGCACTGGAATTTCCATCATGTGAAATTATGTTTTCAAAACCAACTTAAACTAAATCTAATTTTAATAAATATTACATTGGTTTCAGAAGTTCAAGTGAAATACATTTTTATACTCCTATATAGATTAACCCCAATTTTTTAGCATTTTAAAATTCCTTAGTTAGAGTTTTTTTTTCTTCGTCTTTTTTAGTAAACATGTATGTATTACAGATTTAACTTTTTATTCAATAGTTAAGCTATAATATCAGTTACTACAAAATTTACTTCATAAATGCATGTTTAATAAATAAAGTATAAATATATTCAACACAAGTTCAATAAAATAAGTTACAGTTCACTTTTCAACAAATTAAAAATTATGAAAAGTTCAAAACCATCTAGCTGTTAATAATTTGTGCAGTAATGAATGATTTTACATAAGACATATACTGAGCGTGATGTGTTTCAAACAGATTAAATTAAATAAACAATCTAAAATGTATTAAGGGATATTTATCAATTATCTATATGAATATATGTATTCCCTAATAAAACAACTGTAGATATGATTAAATTAATCATTACTTTTAAAAATATCTATTACAACACTCTTGGTTTATGTACATTATTCCTTGTGTTGGCCGATAGACAATGAACAAAACTTAATAATATAATAAAACTATGATTTAAATTTAACAAGTATTATAATGTAATTTGATACTAAATTAGCTCAAATGTTTTATAAATGTATACTTTTGAATGTTTGTTTTATGGCGTATATAAAAGTGGATGCCAATTAATGAATTATATAAACTAAGGTGATATTATTATGTACATAAATCTAGCATTTATTATCTCTTAATACCCAGATGAAAGCGTGAAAATATTTATAAATTTGTTTATTTTTAAGCTTTGTTTCAATGCAAGTAAGTTTCAAGAAAATTATAAGAAATTTATTAATATTATTTAATATCACTCTTTATAACAAGAAAAAGAAATACTTTACAGAAGATACCAGTAAACTGTAATGTTTTTAAAATATAATTTACAGAACTACATTCTTTTTATTATTGGAAAATTTTATGACAAAGGATTATTTATGGAAAATTCAAAAAACGTCAAAAGTTGTTCACATTGTGATTCCTTAATATCAAACTTTAATCAGAAAAAGTGGTTAATTAACGTCATTCGATTAATTCGTAAAAGGAAGACGCTTACCATAATCAAAGTACAGTTAAATGACTATTAAATCCGATAAGATTTTTTTCATTCATATTTAAATAAAAAGTTGCAATTAATTTGTTCCTTTGAACGATGTACTATGGATTAAAATAATGTAGATGTTCTATAGGTGCACCAACACCATTTTGGACATAATAGCTCTCCTGTTAGTATATTGTGTGAGATACATATTGTTATGATATTCTACATATCTTCATCTGCCTCATCTTCTAATGTTCTGTCATTACGTATTTACTTTTTTAATAACACTTCATATTAAAATTGAAGTGCTGGGCATTTTGTATTCCTAAAAACAAATTTTAAAGTACATAATTTAATTTAAAAAATGCTAAAAATGATTCAAAATGAATAGTTTCCAATATAAATTTTGTTCTGAGAAGCAAGAAAAAGTTTTTGCTAATAAATTATTCTCTAAATAAGGTCCAACTCATTAAACATACATAATTTATTAGTTCGATGAATTATATTTGATAAATTATAATTTCCTTACAATGGAACTGTGCAGCCAACGACAACTTTCACGAATTTTGCAAATATGCATTCCAATAATTTTCCAGGAATTGTTTTGAATGTTTATCAAACCATACAAAAAATTTAATATTGCAATGGAGAGTTTAAATTGGATGAGACTGGAGTTATAAAATTTTTATTTGCTATATTAATTATGTTGTCAATTTAAAATATATCGAGCTTAGAATACATGGGATGAAACATCATAAAAAGTAATTCAATGATTTAATTTATTGAACATTTTAATTAGAAAATGATTACATTTTGAATACTAATTAAACAAATTTTAATGATTTAAGTATGAAAACACACGTCCGCCATTTTGTTCAGTGGTCAGCGTGACTGATTATGGATAGGAAGTCCTGAGTTCGAATTCCGGTTCAGGCATGGATGTACTTTCTCTCTCTGTATCCTGTCTTTGTCCTTTCCCTGTGTGTGAATGGTTGCCTACCCTATAAACGGGTCTCTATGGCATGTGTGTGCACTGAAGAAGTTGAAACCCACACCAAACACGGTTCAGTTTTAAAAGTGGAGCAGTGCACCCCTATTTGCCAGCCTAGGTGACTCAGGAGAACATCATGAAAACACACAAAATCTTACGTTATTGTTGTTTTGTTACATATGATACTTGGACGAGCCAAGCTCGCTAGCCGACGTTTACAAAATGAAGTCAGAAAGGAGCGTCTTTCGTTTAATAAGAGCACCACGAAGGGGAAAGTACGACTTAAGTCTTTCATTAATTTCTACAAGGATTAAAAATATGGTATTAAATTTTCATTATTTTACTATTTCTTACTGTCACGTGTAATTACTAAATGACTTTAAATGAGATGTTAAAATAATTTAAGTAATTTAAGAATTAATTATAATATTAAGAACAAATACATAAATAATAGTAAATTCTGATTAAATTATTTTCTAGATAAATAGGGAAAGAATTGTTATTAATCGAAGATTAAAATTTAATATTTATTATTATAGGAGTCAAAATATAATTTTTTAAGCATGAGTTACCACTTTATTCGATATCAATGCAAAGTGTAATACGAAGTACTATTTGTGCATGTCTAACATGATTTCATCTAACAAATATATATATATATATATATCTATATATATATATATATATATATATATATATATATATATATATATATATATAAATATATATATATATATATATATATAAATATATATATATATATATATATATATATATATATATATATATATATATATATATATATATATATATATATATATATATATATATATATATATATATATATATATATATATAAATATATATATATATATATATATATATATATATATATATATATATATATATATATATATATATATATATATATATATATATATATATATATATATATATATATATATATATATAATATATATATATATATATATATATATATATATATATATATATATATATATATATATATATATATATATATATATATATATATATATATATATATATATATATATATATATATATATATATATATATCAGATTTTGACATTTTAAATCATACGGATGTGAAGACGATATAAAAGGGTTAAAATTTATTTGAAGATGTGTATTTATTTTTCTTATTTTCCTTCTTCTAATCACACTCTGTCGTGAGTTATTTCTATGAAAGTTGCCATTACTTATGCTTTTCTATCACGTAATCATTTTGCAGAAAATTTCCTTTCTTGTTAAACAGTTTTAAAATTCTGACGGTATATTTTTATCATTCGAAAAAAAAATATATGATGCTCACTGACTTTTAACGCGATTCTCTATTCAATTTTGAAATGTTTTATCAAAAAATATCTAGTTATTTTGCACCAAAATTCTTAAGAAATTTAGTGTCGTTAAATGAATTAAAATTGAAAGCTTCTAATTCAAAATATTTTAATTTACTCAATTTAAACTTGTAAAATGTTTCGAATTAAAAGAGTGTAAGTGTCTTGATTTATTGTGTTGAGGATAAAAAGTACATCTATGATATAATTTAATGGAGATAACAATTTTAGAAAATAAAATATGACATGCATTTTTACTGATAAAACAAGTGTGTAAATTAATTATATAAAAAAGGAAAAACATATATTTTTACTTAAATTATAATACTCATTTCAAAAAATTTATGTTTTAAAATAAAATGTAAGGATATTTTTATGTAAATATTTTATTTTTATGTATGGATATTTTTATGTAAGTGTAAACAGTTTTCGTTAAATATATTATAAACGCTATCTCAACCGAATGTTTGATTTTTTTTTATGTCATTGCTTTATTTTATGGATGTGAACAAACTTTTATGTATTCAAATATATCTAATAAATATGTATTATCTTTCAATTATTTTATTCATATTTCAGTTAATGAAATGTATTCAGATCTGTGAAGTTTCACGAAATAAATTATAAGCTACAATAATGTATTTATATAATTTACTAAATAACAAAATATATATTCATTTATTTTTTTTAAAAGCAGACCTCATTTGCTAAACTAATAACTCTGTATGCTAAATTGCTTTTCAAAAGATTACGTGATTTCAAATATAAGAATAGAAAACATCTTTTAAATTGTTACTTAATAAAAATATTTCCCACAATCTGTGGTTGAATCTGTAAAATCACATGTAGTTCAATTTCTTGAAAATTCGTTTTGATGTTATTTGTTCATGTAAGAAAATTATATTTTCAACATATTCATTGATGCTTGAATGCTGAAATATCTTATTATTGTTACGAATTTTGTATTTTTCAAAAATGTCTGCTGCAATTTACAACTAAGATTGTTTAAATTACTCTGAAAGGTAATTTAAATTTTAAATGCGTATATTCTTTCAAATTATGAACTGTGCATAATGTTGCTTATGGATACTTTTATTTCTGCCTTTTCTCTCATATTTAATTATAATTCTTCCTAAAATACTTGGCTTGCAAGTTGGAATTAGTAATTTACATATTATTTAAAACTTATAAAGTATTAAGAAATACTTTGTTATTTTATCTAGAAAATTATACTAATATATGTATTGGAATCTTCAAATCAGGAGTGAAAATATCTGAGTAATTTATATAAATTATTTGTTATTCATGATATTAAGATCTGCTAAATGCTAAAAGATTTACACAAGTATTTACTTCACAACAACTTAGATTTGAATTTCAATACATTTATATCATAATTGAATTCGTTGCTTGCAAACAAAATATTTCAAGAAAACTATCAAAAAATCATCATAAATATATTTTCAAAATAATTTTAAAACATGCTGCTTTTTATATTTCTTGTTATAATTATATTAAAACAAAAATCTTTTATTCATTAAATGTGAATCAGAGATATTTCTTGAAATCAAATCCATTACATTTATATATTCATATATAGTTAACTACAAAGTGTCAATCATACTTATGATTTGTAATTTCTAATTTATCGTATAATAAACTATAATGCTATTCAAATTTCAAACTGCATGTAGTAGATTACGATTTTTATTATTAAAGTAATATTCTTTCCCGATAAATTTATTTTGTGAGATAAATGTAAAATAATTCACATGTTATTTTAGCATAGCGTTCGATATTTTTTTTCAAAAATGATTGCTATTATTTTAGTTTAGATATCTGGAAAAAATCTACTTAATTCGCATTCTATTCCTAATAAATTGTTTACAAGAAAAAATAATATGCCAATGTTTGATTCTAAACTCTATGATGCAACTAAAACGTTTGACTAGTCAAGAAGAGGAAAATCCAAGATGAAATAACCCATGGAAAATCCAATAAGTTAAGACTAGTATACTTACCCCACCCAATATCTTTGCATTTTTTTTCACGAAAAAATAATGTGATTGATTGCTCTCTTTTATCTCACATTAGATATATTAATTAAGAAATAACGCAAATAAATTTGAAAATTTCATTTAATATATATCATTAATTAGTCAGATAAAAGAAAGCAAAATTAATTTATAAACAGATTTTTTCATCAATCAGTTTATAATTTTATTTGATGTTAATTTAATGTTATTTTAACAAATATATATGCGTTTCTTAACACACTTCAGTATGTATATTTAAATAATTCAAATACGTATAAAATGAATTCCTTATATATATTATATTTGCATAAGCTTGAGAAATTCATGGAAATTTTTCTAATATTTTTATATGTATAGGAATTTAAGACAGTAAAATTAAAATGCGTGAAATACTTTCTAAATTGTATAAAAAATGTCTCATAAGTTTGATTGTAAAATTCAATTAAATTCTAAACATAAACTGTAGATATGTATGAAATTAACTAGTATTAATAAATATATATATATGAAATCAATATAATTTATAAAATAGCATACTTGAAATCAATGAGAAAAAATATCTTGTGTTGCGTTTTCAAGCTGAATAACTGTATTTTTACTATGCAAATGGTCAATAATTTTTTTAAAATTTTGCTATTATAAAATGCAAAATTTCTGTAATAATAAATGCTTTTCTTTTAATGTTTAATAAATTAAGCATTTATTTTTCAAAAATTTTAATTTTCAGTATTCAAATATAAGGAAATTAAATTCTTACTTTGAAAATGCCTTTTACAGAATCACATTTTAAACACTGAACATAAATTATCTCTCAGATGAATAAATTGCTGATTCCAATACAAACATTATTGAATCTTAGTTTGAATTATGTTTTAGGGACTAGAAAAATTTCAATTAAGCCATGATATTGCAAAATGTTTGCATAGATTGAATAGTACTCTAAGATCCAAAATCCAAGAGTATTTCCTCATTCTAAATTTATAAAAAATATTGCAATTTAATAAAAATTAATTTAAAAATTTCAAAATAGTTTCTTAATCAATAATTTTTGTAATTTTGTCACATCAACTTAAAATTATATTTTGTCACTAAATATAATTAATAATAAATGACAAATTTCAATTATTAGCTTGTAAAGATTATTAGTTTATAAAGATGTTTTATTAAAAATATTTACTTCCACAAATATTCACATTTGTCTAACATTGTCATTAGTAAAAAACATTAGTAACATTAGTAAAAAATTTTAAATATAATTTATCTATGTTTTTATATTAAAATAAAACACTTTTTATTTTACATTGTATAATAATCATTGAAGCAAATTTATTAAAATATATTAGAACTTGCAAATAGGACCAAGTGGCTTAGGACATAGAAGATAAACAAGACATTTCTTGCCATTTTTAATGACCCTAAAGAACTTTGCCAACAGTAAGTGTAGCTATTTGTTAGGCTTCCAAGTAATCACCATCTGCATTCAGTACTTCTGCGACATGTCTCTAGATGTGCAATCCCCTTCCGGCAAAATTAATGGGTTTGGAAGCTCGTGAGTACTTGCTGCAAGCTTGCTTCATTTTTAAAGAGTTTCCTCGAAGATAATTGTTCAGGGAATGGAAGAGGTCATAATCTGATGGAGCTAGTTCAAGTGAGTATGTAGGATGTCACAAAGTCTCATAACCAAATCACTGTATGTTATTTCTGGCCACTTGCAGGACATACAACGGTATTTCTGGACCCGCGGGACATCACGTTATCGGCGAAGAATAGTACAGCCTTGCGATGAACCAGCGCTGGCTCCTTCTTTTGCAATGCCTGCTGCACGCGTTCCAATTGTTGTGAGTAGAGGTCCGTAGTGACCATTAGGATTGTTGATAGCAGTTTATTATGAAGCACTTGATGATAGACCTTCAAACACCAGCTTCATCATCGATGCACAATTTCCCCAACTTGAATTTGTGAAACTAGTGACTTGCTGTAACAGTGCTATGCGCACAATACTATAACCAAAACGTATTCAGCGACTTGATGCAGCATCAGATAAGCACCCTTGGATGTCATGAAGCAAGGAGTACCGAGCGAGCACCATTGACACTTCCCTTTCTCTTCGACACCGTACGAGTTAAGATTGATGAATGTGTGCGGTGAACATGCTTTTATAATGACTGACATTTCTATTCTCGACTTAAAGGAGTCTCAATTATGTCATAAATTAATTTGCATGGTTATTCTCTCTTCACTGGATGGCAACGTGAAAAAGTTTACGAACTTTTTTGCTTACATATTTTCATGTACGTATTTTCAGAATTACAAACTGATTACACATATATAAATGAGTTGATGATAAAAACTATTCAACGTCATTATCTGTTATTAAATACTTTTGTTCACTTACAACATGGATTCAAGTACGGGCACTTGACGTTATTTCAAATCCTCAGAAAGAAATAAAGCAATATGGAGAGAACTTTCTTAACAGATAAATACTTTTTAAACCTTATAGAATATTAACATTAGATTTTTCACGAGTTTTGGTCTAACAAAACAAATTGATTTTCATCTGGTTCAATAAACATTTCATATGATTTCTACTATGATTCTTTGAACTTGATTCATTTGATTTACTAAGTGCAAGTCTGGCTTCAAAAAGATGATTAAATCAACCAATGAAAAAAAATCAATTTCAAGTTTCAAATTTCAAGTCTGAAATTCAAAAAGTCTGAAAAAGTGAATTAATGTTTGAAAAAAAATATGCATACAAGACATAAACTGAATTTGCTTATTAAGCGTATAAGGATTTATTTCCTATTTTGGAGACAGAATGTTTTTCCGTATATATTGCAAAATATTATTGTGTAGAAATTGTGATTCACAAAGAGATTAGATATTAAGTAGAACCAGGTACTCATTTAAATTAAAAACTACATTACCACTTTATTTTGTAAACATATGAATATTTTATAGATGTTATCATAAACGATCAATAAACACGATATGAAAATTTAATTGAAGTTACTCTATTGTATAGTCAACCGATGTTAATTTCTATTATATTGATATTTTTTTCTCCTTGAGAGAGACAAAACATTATACACTAATATATATGTCACACACACACACACACTATTATCTTAGTAATAATTAATTACTAATATATATGTCAATCATTAGTTAGAGTTACATTATAAATTTACCCTTTTATATTCAACAAATAGAATTTCAATGGTAAACATATATTTTATAATAGGAATGTTATAAAATACATATTAAGTGACCGGAAAAGTTCTAAATTCATTCATTTTAAAGAAAGACAAACTAATTAAATTATTCCTTATAATATGTATGAGATTCTCTATACATAATGTTTTAGGAAACATATTTATTTTTAGCGATGTACTCTTTTAAGTATTTTACAAGATTTTAAACAAGATCATACACTTTTTTATCTACATAATTACCAATTTTTCTTGAAGTTTTAAGAACATCATTCTAAAATCTTTGCTAAATTTGCATTTATTCGATTCGGAATTTTCATAAAATATTCATAAATTTTTATTTGCCATTTTTGAAATTTCTCAAACTTTAAATTCGTAGTTTGTCGATTTCCTTAAAGACGAAAAAAATGAAAAGTGTTGTTCGAAATTTTTTCACTTGCATTATAAACGTGTTTTAAAGGGAGGCCACACAAATTCTTTTTTAAGAACAAACTTATCAGAATTTACAATTTTATGAATAGAATGCTTAATTTATGTTAATAATCATAAATTTGTGTATGTTTTTATCCAGAACTGGTATATTTTACATTAATTGATTTAGTAATCTATGACCAATTTAAAAATTTCAATTCTATAAATTGGTAAAATTTATGAAATATATGCATAAATATAGAAGCGCGTATTCTGAGTACTGTTTTGCATTAAATTGTAACACCGCTTACGTTATCACAAACTGTGTTTCCCATGAGTTCCAAACTTCTCACTGACATTCACAAAACTAAACAAGTTGGCAGCACATTGACATTTCTCGCACGATACAGAGGAGAGGCGGAGGATTTTTTAAGCCAAATTGGGATAGGTGATGTGACGTGCGTCTACCATGCCACAATAATTGAAACAACAGTCAATAGATTAGAGACACAATGAATCTCCGCTAAATAAAAGTTCAAAACGACAATATCTGCACAATAAGTTATAATTACTGTGTTCTGGGATTTGAAAAGAGTTTTTCTAATTAAACTATGGTGTGAATTTTAAAAAAATGGAGATGAAAGATGGGAAAAATTGTGTTACTCCATGACGATGCTTGACCCGAAGCTGCTTGTGACACTAAAAGCAACAAAAATACCATTGTAAGCAGTACGATAAACTTTGTAATCAGATGGAGCCAAATGAGGCCTGTTTGTCCAAATGTGGCACCATCCAATTACCATTTATTCCTGCACACAAAACACGAGCTCTACGGCTAGCTCTTTGGCTCCGAGGATCAGATGAAAAACTCTGCGGAAGCGTCGTTATCATCATAGGAGAGAAATGTGTATAAAGAACGTACAGAGAAGCTGGTAACACGCTACAAGTGTCTTAAAATTAGTAGAAACCGTATAGAAAAACAGTTTTCGAATACGCTAAGTATTATAATTAAAGATATGGTGCTATTGCAATTTTTTTTAAATCTGTATTTTTTGTACCGATTTGTTGATATTTTAAATTCATTTACCATTAATTATTGTATTAACAAAAATCGGATGATAAAAGCTTACTTGGCTCCCTAAAATAAATGATTAAATTACTCAGTTTTTTAAAATAAATTAGCATGTCATTTCTGATCATGTCCACTATACGAAAACAATATGGTTATTTTCATTGTCCTGTAACTTGGGTAGAGCAAATTTCTGCATACATCTTAACAAAATTTAAAGTACAAGCTATCCCGTAAGGTAAACTATGTAATTAAAAAGTAGTAAAAGTGTATATATATATATATATATATATATAATATATATGAGAGAGATAAGATGAAAAGAAACAAAAACGTTAAATTGCAATTTACTTAAAAAAATTACTTAAAAATTTATTGAAAAATTTCAAAATTTATAAAATTTTTAATTTATATTACTTATTAAAGTAGTAAATTTTTATTTTTCTGTAAATATAAGAAAAGAACTAAACTTATTCATTAAATGAAAAATAGAATGTTTCTTTCCATCTTCGACACTACAATAATGAAAAGATGCTTGAGTTTATGTAATTTATATGCTGTAATATTTTTTAAGTCATTACCGCAATGAAACTCATCGTTGAAAAACAGTGTTTGTAACAGAATAACATGTTGAAAAAATTATATTTAGCAATATATCTTTATGCAACATTTATCATTTCCAGTTTCATAAAAATATTCCCGAAGTAAAAAAAAAAAAAAAAAATTACCTTCCAACATCCTTTTAAGTTGGAATAAACAATTTTTAACTTTAAATAAAATGACAAAAGATTAATGAACTTTCCATCACAAAATTATTTTGAATATGCAAATCTTTTATTGATCGAAAAATCGAGAATAAATTTGATTGGTGCTGAAAGGACTGTTTTGAGTCATATATCATTTAAAATATCTTGACTTTATTACCTGTTTGAAGAGGGAAAATTGATTGAATCGGACAATGATTTTTTTTTGTTTTTGTTTATCAAGATATTTAAATTTGCCTATTGAAAATTTCCACATGGGTACTGAAATTTATCATTAGATTGTGTTTCTTTAATTATCGATTAATCTGAAAAATGTATGCTATAATGTTGGACATTTTATTCATGATATTTTATTTGATATTATCAAATAAATGTACTGTACGATTTATAAAATACATATTATCAATAAACGTCACAATATTGATTCAAAATAACATAATAATATACATAATGTAATGTATTTTGATATCAGATTCGAAATATGCTTCAATAAAATTTATGATGATTTCTCAATCATTACTCATAAGTAATAATAGGTTTTCTACATGAAGTATAAATATTGATGTGTACATATGTTTTGTGGATTAGGTTTTTAATGAAGGTATTGAAAATAGAGAGCAGAAGTATCAATATTTATGATCAACCAGTACCAAAAATGCATTTTTTAGTAATAAATAACATATGAAAAATGCTTACAAAATTAATTTTAAACATTTATTAATAGAAAAATATCTGCCAAAGTTTCTCCATATAAAAATATACGAAATATATATTTTTAATTAGTTTTTATTAAATAATAAATGAAAATATAGTCCTTAATGATATTCGACTTGCAGAAATTAAAATATTAGCAGTATACTAGAAGCTTTTTGATTGGAAGTTTTTTTTAAATATATTCCGGGTAACCAACCGGACAACACTATGCATATAATAGTGTTATATGTATAGTGTGTTGCCTAGACTGGTTTATATATGCGTATAGTATTATATAAGACTTTCCTTCTTAGATATTATCAAATCTTCCTAGGTAAATCTTTCATTGTCATATATCCATTTTTCTTGATGACTGCTTATATTATAAAATTACTAATTTTTTAAAATGATTTGTTTTTGAACCAGTTATAATTATAACTGGTTCAAATTACTTTTTAATGAAAAAAATGTGTGACACCAGAAAAATATTACCATAAAAAAATTAAATTATTGTTTTGAACGTTTGACGGTGAAATACATTATATATTCCTAGAATCAAAAATATAATTTGAATAGAAATCAAACAATGTTAAAGTAATTAGATTAGCAAACAGCGTAATTAATGTTATGACTCCTGATGGTTGAGTTAACCACAAATATTTAGCTATTTAAATGATAATTTAGTCTTACTTATACAATTAGTTAATTAATATGAAAAAAATGTATTATTTTGAATGTTTAGTTAGAAAGAGTCATTAAATAAAAATTGTTTTATGGATTTTTGTAACTATTTTAACATATAGATTAAACTACCAGTTATTTAATATACTTTTAGTTCAGCGATAACATTATTTTATTATTGCATTGTACTTATTACAATTTACAACTGTCGCCATTAATAAATATTATGGTTTAAATTATAAATATTCATTCTGAATATTCATAAAAGTACTTGCACTTGTCATTATTTACATGATATTCAACTTCAGTATTTTTTTAATTAAAATCATTATTTCGAATTAAGAATAAAATATTTGAGAGTTTTGTATTAAGCTATCCTAGTATAAAGTTTGCATGAAGCTCTTAATATCTACATTTTCAACACTTCAATGATTTTTTAAATGTCACACTGAAAGATTTTAATCTCTCATGAATTTTCATTAATATCATAACATAAATTATTTTCAGAACACGTAAATTAAGTACAGAGTTAATTTATAAGTGTATAAGTTAGATAAAAGAATAAAAGTACAAAATCTCCTGATTTATATGAAAAAGGATGTCATTTTCCTGCGGTAGATAGTATTAAAGAACTTTATGTAATAAAGAATAGGTATTTTTTTTCATAATTAATAATTGAACCCCCAAATACTTCATAATTTTCTTTTTTAAAGTTAATTTGAGCAGATTTTTGTATTTTTATAAAACAAACATATTAATAAGTAAAATGGTTATATGTTTAGATTTCATTTTGTAGACACTTAGATGTTTATTACAGCTTTCTTTATCAAAATTAGATTAGCTTAAGCATATACAAGAATAACTCTTGTACAAAAATGTATTGGCTTTTAAGGGAGAAAATGCAATGTTATTATTCCAAAATATATCAAAATATACTGGTTAATGCTTTAAAATTCTAGCGCACTTAATATAAAATACCATTTTTAAATTGTAGACAATATTAATAATCACTATTGAAAAATTATTCATTTTTTATAAACATCCTTATATTAAATTCTAATTTTAGTGTTGAAATGTATATAATGTATATAAATTATATGGTTTTTAAGAGTCATCTGATTATAATAGGAAATTCAAAAATGGAGTTTTAACGGTGACATTATTAAAAAGTTTAACTATATTAAAATGCGGTACAAAGAAATATAATAAATAAAAATTAGAGAAATGTATTCGACAAAAATTTGCTCTTTCTGATATATCATGAAAAAATATGTTATGAAATATCTCAATAAATCAAATCAACATAGCATATTAGATGGTCACCGTTTTCCCCATCGTGGTCCAAATTTATAATCTGTATTATATAACAGATGCTTTAAAAAGTGACACATTTCCATTGATAAAAAAATATGAAAATTTTAATAAGCATACAAATAATCAAGAGATAATGCATACTTTACACATAAATTTATTTTGCGCCAAATGCATAGTTATTGGAAACGAAAATAAGTTATTACTTTTAAAGAAACAGTATTTGCTATATAAAAATCTTCCAAATTATGTCATTATTTTCTTAATTACAATTTATTATAATTTAAAATTTACCATTTTTATATCAGTTAATCATACATATTCCATTATCACAGCTCAATTATAAAAACTCTACTAAAGTAAAAGGGATCTGCTGAAGCCTATGATATTCATTCAAATAAATCCCTTTAAAAATACATAACTTTCTCATATTTTTAAGTTCATTTTTTTTCTAAATGTCTTGAGTTGGAAAACGGAATTTACAAAGTAAGAAATATGTGTACTAATATTCACGAGATTCAAACACTAAAACTTTCTCCTTACAAAACTTTAATTAAAACATTTCTAATTAAAGGTTACCGGCTAAATATTTAATTTTATAAAAATATCCAAAAATTAATTTATTTATTTAAACATTGTGAAATCATCGCAGATTCTTCCTGAAAAAAAAACCTGAGTGTGCTTTTATCTCTGAAAGATGCTCCTAAACCAACCGGAGAATTAGTGTAATCCTTAGCAGAAGTACCACAAATCTCTCGCAGCAAGAACATCTACTACCACATCCTGCAAGAAAGCATCATTTATTTTTATATTTCTATACATTAGGTAAGAAAAAATTATATCATGGTGCATGTTCAGATATAAATGTATGCTTCGTGGCCCGGAATCCTCGATCTATAAGGGCGTACTTAGCAACGCTTATGCATAATGCATGAAGAATTTTCGATCGCTGGAAACTGAAAAAAAAATCGTATTAGGGTGATATCGAATACGGATAAATGCTGGAGGAACATGAAGGAGGCCCCAAACAAGCTTTCTCCAGAAAAAAAAAGTTGTACCTCCTCCGCTATTCCTTCTCGCCACCATCTCATTGCTTACAATTTCCTTCGCTACCTCCACCACGATCAGGAGAAGAGAAGCTTAAGTGAAACGTCTCATATTTCTAATCTTGAATTAAATATATTTAAAGGGATTATTTTTTGCTTATTTCTTTCGTCTGGTGTTCTGCCAAAAAAAATTTGGTTGTATTGTTTTTCAAATAGGCTTGTATTAACAGTTGTGCTTCAAATCGAATGTAATTTTAAGTGATGGTAAGCGGCACGTGTCAAAATTTACATTTTACAGCAGTGATTGCTTAAGCTACCTTAACTATCTTTTGTTCTAGAATACGTAAAATTTTTGAAAGCATAAATTTTTATTGTTTTGTAGTTTAAATAAGTTTGTACTTTCTTGTACCCCATGCATATTAAATTAATCCAATATAGATTTTTCAATATATATATTTATAATTATATATAATTAGTTTAAATACACATGAAAAATTATTTATGACAGTATAGAAACTATTTCTTCAAACACTTTTTTTGTAAAATATTCATGAGATTTTAAATCCATTTCTAAGAAACTAATTAATGTTTCTCTTATTAATTCAAACATTTAGTTATGAGATTTGCTTTTAAAAATCCTTTAACGTTGCAATAAAACTAAGTTTCATACAATTAGTCTTCACTTGATTTTATTTGCTTCAAAATTATTATACTAACATTTTATTGACAAACTCTTCCTCAAATGATTACATCTATATCTTCCATTTATAGCTATCTATTTATTTATCTATTTACCTATTGACACGTATATATATGTACACATTCCTATTCAAGAAATTTAAATATGTATTAAATAAATCATAAATTGAATAAACATGCAGAGTTGGAACTATTGAAAATTATCAACATCAATATGAAAAAAATTATAAGTAAAGGTTTTATATATTTTATCACTTGAAATTATCTTACATTTTATTATTATTGAATATAATAAATACAAATTAAAATGGTTATGAATGTTTTAATATTTAGATTTTATTAACCATAGAAGAATAATTATTTAACAAGAAAAGGACAAAATTGCATAGGACAACAATTCATTAGTTAATAAAAATTCAGTGCACATTTTAAAACAAATATATGAAATGCAATCTAATAAAACAATTCAGATAAGATTTATGGGGATGTTAATGCTAGAGAATTTAGAATAATGTTAATTAAAATTAAATTTTAAAAGAGTTCCAATTTAAGTAACTGAAGCTGTAGTTTACTATAAATATAGATGAATATTATTCAAAAATTGTGAAACAGGTGTGCAAAGAAGATTAACAGAATGGAAAATACTTTTAAGTTCTTGTTTGAGTAATAAAATAAAGACATTTCTATAAAAACTTAATAATGTAATCTGATTGTCTATTTCTTTTATAAGTAATCACACTTATTTAATGAAATTACAGAAGTTTAAAATAAGATATATCTCTGTTCTAATATTTCATCATTTGAGGACTAAAAAATGATACTCTCTACGATTATGAGAGATTTATTAAATTATATATATATATCTTTTGGCAATAAAGAAGATAAGTTGTATTTTAATTGTAAATAATTGCATACCAATTGTTTACTATTAATAAAAAATATTAAATAATACAAGGAATTACATACACGTATTTGTAATACTTATTAATATAAAAAATATTAAGTTAGTGGTTTAACATTATGGAAATTATATATATTGTAAATTATATTAAAATATTTACTGATAGAAAAATGCTGAAAATTTGAGATTATCAAGCTATGTATTATTGCTTAAGTAACTTTTTTTAAATTCCAGAATTGTTTTTTATATAAAATTTATGAGGAGCATATATCGGCTTCAGAATTACCGTACCCTAACATAAACTTTTTTAAATTGCAAAATGTGAATTACTTAGGAGATCATGTTATTACATTGTGAGTGGGTGTTTCATTATAAAAACAAATTGTTAATTCCTTACATTATGAGTTTGTTTTTAAACTTAATACCTTAAAACTATTCTCTATTTTATGCTTTTATTATTTTTTTTATGAAAGGACCAGTCATTTTAAGCAAATCTCATTTAAACTTAAAATATTGTAAACGAAATTCACTCATTTTTGTGAGTTAAAATGAAAAAGATTTAAGGAAATAATTCGATATTGTATTGTGCAATATGTACATAAACACATTTTATTTGATTAATATCAAAATTTGTGTTGAATATCATAAAAAAATTATTTTTAATAAAATACTAATTCTTTTAAAGTATTTTTTCATTAATTTTATTCACATAACTACAAAATCTCAACATGTTTAAATTTTAATTTTCTACCTCACAAAATGCAAACTAATTTTAAAAAAATTTTATTTCAATTTAATTCAGAACAAATTTTTCTTACCAAAATTACTAATATTTTTTATTAAATAATTTTTGGAAATATTAAAATACAGTAAAGTTTATAACTGAAATATAGAGATGTAAATTAATAATACACTATTATATAATTTAACAGTTAAGATATTTAAATATTTGTGAAAAAATTTCTTATTAACTTAAAATAATTTTGATTAATTTTATCGATTTAATTTTGTTTATACGCACGCTTTTGTATTTATTTATAAGTAGACTACTTAATAATAACTGAATAAAGTCACTGAAAAATTAAATTTTGTGAAAAAATTGCATTGCTGATAAATGTTTGTTTATATAAGAAAAGTGATTTTACAGTTATTTAAAATGAATATAAATTAATTTTTTTATTTTGTACATCAGAGCAGCAAAACATACACAAGGACAAGTTACATAAAAAGAAATAAAAAATATTTCCGTTACCATTTCTGTTCAAACATATCTTTTTTTGCTTTAAGTTATTGTATAAAAATAATGATAGTTTTCTTAATGATAAATGCATTGTTAATTTTCAGAGATGGTCTTTTCTTTCTTATTTACCAAAAATATAATTTGATTAAAAATAATTTTAAAATGCTGATGAAAATTCCTATCTCAGTGAATACATTCGTTTGAAAATAAATATATAATAACAATAGATATTTTTTATATTTGTATTTATATGTTGATTGTTTATCTTCAGTTTTATTGTAGTGCCCTTGTATATGTTTTAATGTTTCATTTGTAGCTTAATGTGGTTTTCGGGTGTTTAACTATTATCTTTAGCTATGACAAAAAAAGAAAAAAAAACTTAGTGCCAATGTGTTCAACTCACCCTAACTTAACAGCCTATATTGGCATTTTATTACATTTTTCAATTTATTTTGTTTTTATAATATCAAATTTCAATCATATATATATATATATATATATATATATATATATATATATATATATATATATATATATATATATATATATATATATATATATTTATTTATTTACTTTTGTTGATATATCACAAGGAAGGAAAATATTTAGTGTTACAAGGATATTTCAATATCCATTAAAATCAAATATATTTTATTCAGATAATTTGCAATAAGATTCGTTGAGTATAAACATATACCTTAGGCCACTATCATCAAAATTTTGGTGAGATATATCTCTTAAGCTTATGCAAAACGCAGCTGAGAGAAGGAAGAAATAGAGTTCAAACTATAAAAATGTAATGCCAACCTACAAAACTGTATACCATTGAGTTTTATTTACATGCGTTGTATTAAAGTAGAGTATCCGCTATGTCGCTCTTTTGCAGAAGGTGAAAATCGAATTTGAAACATCTTTGAAATACTGAAAAAAAAATCTATTTATTTGTCATTTGCAACTTCTCGTGGTTTTCAAATGAGGCAAAGGAGAAAATAAGAGTTCTAGCATGAAAATGACATTTTCTATCCTTATTTGCATTACGTTTTTTTTTAAAAAAAAATACATCGCAAGTTTCTTTAAGCTTTTATATATAAAAATTCCCGGCTGATATTGAATTTAAAAAAAAAAGAATTCTAGAATTGTTCTATATAACACTGAAATTTAAAAAAAAATTAATACCAAATACTTTTCGAAATTTTTAACCTATCAAGTATGTTTCTGATTATGTAGTTAAATGCATAATTCATGAACATGCAGTCACAATCTGCATTTCAAAGTACAACAAGATTATTCCTTATGAACTGAATAAAAAATTAGGATTGAAGTCAAAAGATTTGATTTATAATAACCTTTATAAAATACTCACTTACGTTGCTGAATTCAAATAGATTAAAGTATTCTAAGTTTTCAACTATGACCATTTACATTTAACGTTAAAGGCCACACTAAAATGACGCATTTTAATTGTTCCCAACTTTAGTATTTTATGATAATTATGGAAAGCGTCACACTCACACACAGGTCACAGATTAAACTAAATCTTTACCGATACTGGTTCCAATAATTGAAATGAGAATTGGTACCTTTAAAGTCGTAACTAAGGTAAATTGGAAGCTGCAATTGTTAGCCATCGTATGCTCAATCAAAATTGAAGATAGCTTTCGCAGTCCTTTGAATAGGGCAAACCTTCTGTTACCTCGTGCATATGGAAACAAGGCCTTCCGTCTTCGCTTAAATTTGCAATTAATTCCTTCCAGTGACTCTAAGTTTGAATTGAAAATTGCATTCGCATGTTGAAATTAGTTACCTGTTCTTTGTTACTTTAAATGGAATTCATCAGCGAAAACTTCCTCTAAATGGAAAATATTGTTACAACAAACAGTTAATTCAGGAATTAGCTCAGTACAGTTTTCTCGCAAAAGTTAATATATATATATATAAATTTTATATAGATCTCGCCTAGTAATTTTAAAAGTTATGTTTTTTTGAAATATTTAATAGTATGCAATAAATTTCATTGAAAATTGTACTTCTACAAATATCTAATTTTTCAAGAACTTGTTTTCATACACTGTAGTTTTATTTTTGATTCATGAAAACAAATTGTAAAAAATCATTTCCATTTTTTGCATTTTTATAGATTTTAAGACAATAAAATAGAACATTGTGTTATTTGTAGATTTATGTATTGTGTTTATAAATGTTTTTTGTCTAAGTCCTTCTATAAGGAAACTATAATGCTTATAAAACTTTATTTTTAAGACTTGCTTATATTTGAGACTTAGAATCACTATGGTATATGGGTTAATAGATTTAGTATAAGCAACCATTTTTGATTGAGTGAAAAGTATTCTATAACACATAATTATTTGAATTAATATTGATTTATCATAAAAAATTTGATAGATAAATATTACTACATTTTAAATTTTTTTCCATTTTAGTAATTTTTATGTAATTTTTTAAAATAAAAATATATAAAATACTTTTTTAAATCCAGAACTCAGTCTTTGAATAATGTGCTTTCAACAATTATCCAAGTAAAAATCTCAGCGAGTCACAAGACTCTTATTATCCGAAGAAAGTAATACGTATAAAAGAAAGTGACGCTGGTGAATGAGTTTCAATGAAGTTTCGTGATAAAACACACGGCCTCTAAATTGAACCCCTAACAACTTATTTGAAGTTTCCAATTACAGATTTCTGCAAATCGAGAAACTCCTTTCGTTGCGCGAAAGGGAAGCAGAGTTCATTATAGAAAATCAATATATTCGCTATGGTATTAAGAAATTCGAGAAAAACTTAGAAAAAGAAGTATAAAAGAGTTTTTCAAGTATTCTTAAGTCAAATTATTATACACAGTTACTGAATAAAAATACCTGAAAATTTCTAGTGAATAAGGGCATAAAAATATAATAAATTCGCATAATTTTTATAATATTTCTCTACCTGTCATTTCTTAAGTTATAATATGGAATGGTCTATATTACACATTTTAAAATGAAATTTTTGTCATGATGGAATTTAACGAATATATTTGGTACACATGAAAAAGCAGCAATAGAAAAACGCAGTTATAAGAGTATAATAACAAATTATTTAGTTTAATAAATTATACCACGTGTTCCAAATATTTTTGAAAGCTAAAAATACAAGAATAAATTTTGAATGAATTTTAACATAATTTATTAATTACTAAGAAATCACCACTATGTATTAAAAAGTATCATCAATTTTTATTTGCTTTTATAATATATATATTTATATAATATATATATATATATATATGCTATGAAATATACAACTTTAAGAAAACATTTTGTATTGATGAGTTTTGTTTCCAAGTGTTAAAAAAAATTTTATAAAATGATATAATATCTCTGAATTCAAATATCTTAATCTTAAATACCATAATCAAGACATTAAATAGCAAAATCAAGTAAAGCATATTTAAGTAACTTACCTTAAGCATTACTGTTTTATCATGTATGATATTGAAATCAGCACAAAACACATTGTAATAGCATACATTTTTATAGTGTTTTGCAAAAAGATTTCTAATCAATTATCTTAACTGTTGTAAGCATACATTATTTCATTAAAATATAAGATAAATTTTTGCGCTTTTATACATGTAATTGAAAAAAATCCAGAAAATTGTGTATTCAGGATTTTGTGTTTCTCTAATTCACAGGAAAAAATTGTTTGTAATAAAAAAACACATGTTTAATAGAAACTATACAAATATTGATAAAAATATGTGTCATAATAAAATTCTATAATATCTACAATTTGTGTTTTAATATTGAAAGTTTAATTAAATATCTCAACTCTTAAAACTCCTTATAATTTTTCCTTAACATTAAAAATAAAAACAAACATTTATATTCAACATTAAATTTTATGGAGCACATTTCTGATTGGGCTAATATGAGATCTTGCTCAAATATATTCTGCTATGTTTGAAAATCCTATAGATTGCAAACCTAAATATATGTGGGAACATTACAAAAGCATTGACTGTCACAGCTCTCTTGCATTGAATCTCAGTGAAAGATACTGAGGATAATGCCATCACCACGCTTCACGCTTCTTTACTTGATAGGCATTCAGTGACATCAGCCATACGTAGTTAGGTGGGAGTGTTTCGCTTTTCCCACTTTTCTTTGCTTTTATTCAGAGATTTTTTCCGCTGAAAAGTAGGGGTGTGTGTTCAGAAATGGGTTCTTAATGGTCCTTTTTTCTCGTTAAGGACCGAACTCCCAAGGCATTAGACACCGTGGACAGATTAAATAAGGTAGGGGGTCTCCCTAAATTTAATTTGGATGCGTAACATCAGAGAATGACATTTACATTCAGTGTAGAAGGCTTCCATCGTTGGTACTGTGATAACGTTCTATGTGTAGGTAAATATATTAACAAGTAAATCTTTCCAATAAGATATCATATAAACTTTATTTGAAGCATTGTGTACAGGAATTTTTATCGAAATAAATGGTTATGAAAGTGGCATATTGAATTTCAAATATTGTTATATGATATACAGATTATTAAATAATTTTAGTCTTATCAAAGTGGAAATTTAAGAATCATCTATTTTTAACTGAAAATAAAGAGTAAATTTCCTTATTTCATAAATAACTAAGAATATTAATATATAAAAAATGTATATTAAGTAACATTTCATTTATGCGATTATCTATCAATTTACGTAAAATTATATTTCTGCTTAGATAATACTTCAGAATAGAATTTTACTTTATTATTTTATGTTAATCCAATGAAACGACTAAGTTTAAGAAATTTTTCGAATAATGTAATTTATTTTAAATATAGGCAGGCTTTTGTAATACCATAGAAATGTAATTACAATTAAAGCGCAAAAAAGCTTTAAGTTAATCATTATACATTTTAAGTATAAGTAAACAAACGAAAAATCAAATCATTTCTACATATTTATTTACAATTCAAGATATTGTTAATAATAACTTGCCTTATTATTGTTTTATGTCTCATATCTTTACAAAAGTGTTTGAATTGAAATAGAATTTTCTTTCCCCTTATTTCTTGTTTGAAAAATAGAAATATTTCTTACAATTATACGTTTACACAAGTATTTACAATATTTTTGTAATACCTTGAATTTTAACTAAAAATAAGTATAATGTTTTCATTTAGTAATTTTTTCACGTTAATTTACTTATATATATATATATATATATATATATATATATATATATATATATATATATATATATATATATATATATATATATATAAAATTGGATTTATAAAATTCAAAATTAATAATCAATAACTCACAATCAAAATAAAATACAATTGAAAACTAGGAAAATCTCATTTCCCTTTTCTTATTCCAAGAAATCCAATGCTATACACATATAAACACAACAAACTATCCAATAATGCAAAACATTTACTTTCTAAGCAAACTTGGTTTTTAAATCATTCATTCATGAAACATTAAAAGTGGCCTAACCTATTTTCTGCAAATAAGTTAAAACATGCATGAGGCTATTCTTTTTCAAAAAACAGATTCTTTCAAAGGAACAGAACATTTTAAAATTTTCCCCATGACTTAAAGTAAACAGCAAATCATCAATGTTCTCTCTGGAAATTCGGTAGGACAAACAGAATTGTCAATTCCTCCTCAGAACGTCAGCAGCCAAGCAAATAGCATAACTCTGATTCAACCAATAACAAACCTTCCACTGGCTCCACATACAAAATCTCGACACTGGATATCGGATCGATGAATACTATCGACAACTGCCTCCAAAAAAGGTTCATTCTATATCGGATTGGAGTAGTGGCATAGTAAGAGCAAGTACTGACTGACAAGTGTACTTGAATCCAATTTTCTTCAGCACGTTTATCTTTGTTGGGGAAATTTGTAGAGAATGTTTTTTTTTTTTTTTTTTTTTTTAAGTGTATATGACAAGATTCCATTTGAGATGAACATTAATAAATTTTACTCTAATTAAAGTCATAAAAAATGAGCAAAGTGCTTATTATTAGTAATAATATTACTAAAGAAAATACGGTACGATATAAATATGTTTCATAAATTTGCTATTAGCACTGAATGTTTATTAAAATATCTTATGGGCAATATATTGTTTTCAGTAACAGTAAACCTTTTAATCTAATCCAAAATATTTTGTCCACGATTTAATCTAAGAGAACTTAAATATAATAATATAAAGAATTTATTTTTTTATTGAATATAGTATTATATAAAATATATAGCTCTCGGGAAAAGAAAAACACAAATTATTTTATATTGATGCTTTATAATTTTTATTCTACTACAAGAATTTAAATTTCTTTAATCTATCTATACTCTCTCTCTCTCTCTATGAACTGAAAACAATATATAATTTATTGATGAAATAGTATATAATTTTCAAAAATAATTTAAAATATATTTAATTTAATTAATTTTTTCATACATTTTTAATATTTTAGACAATATGCATTTATGCCTATGTTTCTTTAGTAAAAGTTGAACTAAGCGATATTTAAAATCTCGAATATCAGAAATATATTTTATTTCTGATTAAATTAAAAGTACGTTTTATTTCTATTTAATGTAAAACTTTAATAATTTATTACAAAACCAAATTTTTCTCCTAATTAAAGGAAATAATTGTAGCTTGTAAAAAAATTCAATTGAAAAATTAACTCTTACTTTTAATAAATGAAATGATTTTCTTATCCGTTTGGGAAATATTGAAAGCAGTATTATGATTAATATTCCCTTTTATTTCTTCTGAGATTTTAAATTTAATAATGCAAAAAAATGATGAAAGTAAGTAGCAAATTTAGCAAAATTGGCAAATTTTAGATTACAAAAGATGAGAATTTTATATGCACTGTAAGAGTTTCAAATATATATATATATATATATATATATATATATATATATATATATATATATATATATATATATCAACGTTTTAAATATCTAAATGAAAGTAAAACACGAAACTGAAAATTTGCTGATTTAAAATACTAAACTGATAGAGATCTTTAAATATACATTACGGAAATTCAAAGTTTAAGTGTAAATATTCAAATATTTTTATTTTACGCGCTTCACGTTTAGAATACAGTACTATATATAATATCTAACTTACTTTAATTTACTTTGTTTCCTTTAAAACGATATATAGTATATTTTTTATATATCAGAGTCAAAATGTTGATATAGATGGTAAATGAATATGCATTTCATTGGAGTAATTTTTGGTATACTTCTCTGAAAGATGAAGTACAAAAATTGAGTTAAGTAGCTTACTTCAATTTGAATGAAAACACAACCAGTTCTAAGTATTTCGAAATGAATTGCATTTATAAAGTAGAAATATACCTGTATGACACAAGCGTATTTATATTGTGTATCTTCTTCATTTTAGAAAAGCTTCATATGTGTTTGTAAATTATCTTTCATCTAAGAAATATTAAGCTCATATTTTAATTGATGTTTAAAACAGTTAAATGGAAATCAAGCGCAATATATATATATATATATATATATATATATATATATATATATATATATATATATATATATATATATATATATATATGTAAGTTCGTTTGTATGAAACACTTCTTAGACACACCGCTAGACATCTAAAATATGTTTCATTTCATTCAGAAGTATACAAAAAATACACTGATCGTGATCGTGATAAAAATACACTTATCGTGATGAACAAAACCATGCCTATTGTAGTCGTTTGTACAATACGATATGTGCAGAGCTAGGTAAAATTATATGGTAGGTAGGCATGTTATTGCTGATAATTTTTCATTCTATGTTTGGTGGCTGATAGTTTAAGATACTTGTGAATCACATTTAAGATAATCGCAAATTTATAATCAATTTGACTAGGTTTAAGGAAAGGAAAGTGAAGTATTTTCATCAATCAATGGAGAATTAGAGACATACGTATTGAAGATAAGTCAGCCTAACAAAAGCCACAGGAGAGGTCAAATCAAAGTTCTAAAGTGAAAGCCAAATGTGAAAGTTCTAAAGTTTCTCGATTTTCGACATTAAGATTAAAACCTCTTAGATAGTTGGAGAAATTCGCAAAAATCAAAAACTTTATCTTCGGGATTTGAAATGAATAACTGCTAAGAGAAGACCATTACCTCAACCATCTTCTGTCCTGATGAAAGATGTTGAATAATGATATCATATAAAATTTTAAACGCCATTTATTTCACTGCGATAACATCTGTAGGGTTAAAATATTAAAGTTGCATGTATGGGGGCTTATTGGGAATGCTATTTGCATCATTTGAAATTAATGATATCATGAGAAAAGTAACATTTACTGTCATTAAAATTCACATCTAAAAGCTGATGTACACAGGACAGCAGTAGTTTACCCATAACTAGGAGAGGATATTTTATAGAACTTTCAATTGATTCCATCCAGTTGTACTTCAGAAGCATCGCCAAAGTTGAAAACAGAGTTCACAGTATAATTTGATATTACTTTTACTTTGGACTGTCGTTTGGCAATAGCATTAAGTTCTTTTTTTGGTTTTTCTTCTAGCCGCGGAAGACAAGTGACTTCTAATTTTGAAATTGTTTTAATAATTTTTCAAATTTCAGGAAAATAACATTGGAAATTTCCTCGTGTTAAATTTGAATAGCTGAGAATTTTTTGTCCACTCGTCAAATTTTGAAATATGGACATTAGCAGGACAAGGATCACTATTTTGATATGAGCCACAAAATAAGAACAAATCTTATTGAGTCTTACATTCCTTAGTTGTATGACACCACATTGATGAACACCTCATTGACATAACACCATATTACACCACACTAACGAACTTTATTTTCAAAAATATTCGAATTTAAATTGAGAAAGTATTTTATGTACGTACACTCTTACCAACATTGATTCTGACAGATCAGATGATTTTTTTTATTGAAACATCTGATTTGAAATACAATTTGTGGAGTTACAGGTACATTCAATACAAATTCAAATCTGCAAACGTTTATTGTAATTTTATAATCAGTTCGTGGATTTTAATATGATGAACTTTTTCTATGTCATTCTTGTTGGAAATAGAGTTTAAAAGTTCAGATTCTAACTGTGAGGGACGTTTAGGAATAGAGCATATCTTGATGTAGGATACAAAAGCACTGTGAAATATGAAACTGGCTTCTGAAGCTAATAGTATAGCTAGAAATGCAACACCAGCATAATCTGCTATAATACTCGATGTACACTTAGGTATGCGATATTTACAGTCTGCGAAGAACGTGTCACCATGCACGTTTGTCATGGTAAATAGATCATCATACAGGTATTAAAAATGACTTTAAAGCAATTTTGTCGAAATTTCCGAATTTAAAAAAAAAATCAAATGAACGGAAATAAGTTATTTGAGGCTTTTTCAAAGCTAATAAAATGTTCAAAGAAATAAGTATTAACCACAAAATCAATAGCAAATTTTCTCTCAGGCCATTCTTATATGGAGAGTATTCTAAATATAGATTTGAAAGATTTAAAGTTACATGATAATTGTACCAAATTTCTAATTTGGTGTTAAAGTTTACAGTTTTTATTAATTTACAAATTGATTAATACTAACTTGAATAATATCGCTACTATTATATCGAAAATTAACCGAATTCAGTTTTTCTATGTAACAATCAAATCTCTAATAGTTAAAGTGATACAAAAGAAGTCATTTAATAAAATTGTCATACTCAGTTTTATAAATTGTAAGCAAAGTAATGTGTTCTAATGTTATCTTCGTATTTTTAATTAGTATTATAGATTAGGTTTTGCGTTTTAGAATTCGGTATATAAATATATGATATTGTCACTCAAAAGTATCTTTTTGTATGAGTTAGGGGTAATTAGGCGAAGAACTATATTTTAATAATAATTATAAATTACTATAAACAGCCAAATCTAAAATGATGAACCAATGAATAAACTACTGAACATCTAATTGTTCATTTAACCAATTGACTGCTGGCATTAAATCGAAATAAGTTCAAAATTTATATTTAAAACGCGAAAATAATAATTTTAAAAAATATTACATTTGCTTGTTTCATGAGAGGTATCTAGAGTTGTTTGAATTTTTAAAGATAACAATTAAAAAGGAAAGAAAAAGAAAAAACTTATTCTGAATTCATTCTGAACCTTATTTTGAAGAGCTATATTAATGTTTACAAAATTTTCGTTGTATGATAAAAACAATTTGATTCTCAAATATGTTAATTTAATTTATATTATTTGAGAAATATTTACTGTGATTTCCTAATGTTCTCTTCTCCTACTTCGTCGTATAGCACAAAACATTTTTATATTTTATTACTAACATATCTACTCCAATAACTATAACGCTGATTTTTTTTAAAAATTTGTAACGATTTGAAACATAATTAATAAAAATTTTTTCTTATTTATTTAATTATATAATATTCAAATTTCAGTAATTTATGCATTATTTAATCTTTTAATGTAAATTATTCAAAAATATTATTCGTAGGATACATAAATCTCCAATTCAGAAATTTTTTGAATCAGGAAATCTTCAATGATTCATGTGCGAATATATTTCGGGTATTCTAAATATTTTTATGTTGGAAATATAGATGCTAAAATGGAATAAATAAATTATTCTATAATTAGTTAGTTATTTATTACAAAAATCCAATAAAAGTTTGTAAAATGCAACATAAATAGGAACAAAAGAAGAATCACAAGCGCCTACAAGCGGTAAGAATATTAGACAAGGCTATGATCAGAATCTCTCAAAGTATCAGGAGAATATTCGATATTTAATTTAATTTAAAGTGAACTGCTTGATATAAGCTTATATATTAATAGAAGGAAAACACAGGTTATCCATTTATTAGAAAATGCATACGCAACAAAAAATATACTTACTAAAAAGTTTCAATTTCTTTAAAACAGTAATATTTATTAAACTAAAATTTAAAATAGGTGAGTAATTACTTAAACCTTTAGTTAATTAAATCCTAAATTTGCATACATCAATATATACGGGTTTGAAAACATGTGAAGAGCCATTTCCCGGTCAAGATTTTGTCGGAAATGGTTTTTATTATAACTATTGCATATCATATCATTTAAAATAATATATATTATAAGTGTTTAGAATAAATCAGATATTCAATACATAATATATTTGTTTAAAGTTTAAAACACTTGAAATTAATAAATGATTTTAAAATAATTATTTAAGCAGAGCATAAAGTTTTATTTAATTACATAAAAGCGAGGTTAAATCAGTTTGAAGAATTACTTTAAATAGAAATGCTTTTCTTACAAAAAATAATGGAAACTTTAAATCAATTAAAGAAAATTCTTTTTACTTAACATCTGCACATTTAACTTTTAATAGAAAAGTTCTTTAATAATTTGTGTCAAAATTAAGCAAATTTATATTTTCATTGAAAATTTAAAAAGCTCAGATAAATAATGGAGCTTAAAACGTAATATTCAAGCTGTTATATTGAAAACAGCTACAAACAGTAATTGAAAATATATAATTGAAAATACTATTTCATCATCACACACATTTTATATTGTCAGAAATACTATTATTAACAAAATCTGTACATTTTACTTAGTCTAGAAAAAAGTAAATTGTAAATGAATGTTAATTTAAGTCCTGCTAAGAGCAAAATGAGATGAAACAATATCATATCATGAAAAATGAAACGCAATTTGTTACTACAAGAAATCTTAAAAATTATAAAATTTAGCTAAAAAAGTACTACTTTAATACTATATGCATTAAACCTTACCACAAAATTTTATTTTCTGATTTTTAAATATACTTCAGCATTAACTTTTTGAAGCATGTTTTAAGACATCTTATAAAATCTAATAGAAATTTAATGTTTTATTTAAATTTGAAAGCTTAAATTTATAATAATTAAAAAACATTGTATGTGAAAATAATATATGTTACTATATTGATAGCGAAGTGATTTAAATATCACGAGTATTTTATTGAGGAAATTTATATTATCAAAAACTCAGTACTCGCGTTGTATTTGAATGCTCATTAATTGCTTAAAAATAAATTTTCTTAGATTATATTACTAAATTATAAAATAATTTTTTTAAAATGTCATAAATTGGTATCATTTTCATTAATCAGGTTTCATGGACCATTTTTAATGATGGTGCTATGATGAAAATTCGTAAGAAATATAGTCAGTATTTATATGCACAATAGTAGTCTTGAATTTTTCATTTAATTAAAGAAAAATATTTAAATTGGGCTTGAATATTAAAATATGATATAAATGGGTGTTAATATTAAGATATTGTAAGTGAATAAATATGCTAAAAAGGTTCTTTTCAACAATAACACTTTAAATAATATATGTTAAAGAAATTTCTTAAATTATCTCATATTCTAGTCATTCTCTTATTTAATTAAAAACGTATTGACGAATATGAAGAAGAAAATTAAATTCTAAATATATATATATATATATATATATATATATATATATATATATATATATATATGTATATATATATATACATATATATATATATGTATGTATATATATATGTATATTTATATATATATATGTATATATATATACATATATGTATATATATATATATACATACATACATATATATATATATATACATATATATATATATGTATATATATATATATATATACATACATATATATATATATATATATATATATATATATATATATATATATATATATATATATAGTTAAAATAAATACTTATGCTATTACTTTTAAACTTAGTAAATTTTTTATTATTTTATTTAATATTCCAAATGGCATTTTGGTAAGAATAAGTGAAAATAAAATTCAATACTTTCAGCTATATGAAAAATAAATTTTCTGAGTAATATGAAAACCATGACTGCTTCATATATTATGATTTGCTATGATGGTATCCCCTGGCGTTTTCAAACGAGTTTAGTTCTCATGAATAAACCAGAACTACCAAAAAATTTATTTTTAATACATATATTTTTCTATTTTACCTAGTTCTCTAAGCGACTAATTTTAACCAAGTTTTTTTACGAACATGTTTCCGAAAAAAAGAACATAAAAATGCATTATATAAACAATTTTAATACACATCTAATTCATACAGAGAGATGTTTTTAGCCAAATTGTGTTCTTTTCCTATTTCTTTTACATTTTTATAAACTATTCTTTCAGCGTTTAGTTTCGATTACTTTTCCCTACCACTACTATTCTAACTTAACGTATTTATGATAAATTTCATACATTTGCAAGAAACCTGATATATATATATATATATATATTTAAACATCCAAATATATTATCTTCATTAAGCTACTTATGTAGTCTTACAACAACACTGTCACGGTTCTTAGGTATAAACTGTGTAATTCCTCTTTCCAAACATTAGAATGCTTATAGAAATAGTATTTGCAGAGCAAAAATTGTTTTGCTTTGTTGTGTATTGATGAATTCCTTGCAATTTGAAGATTAAAAATATTTGATGAATAATATATTGATGATGTCTTGAACATTATAATACCGTATAAAATAGCAACTTGTTTACTTTCATATTTACTATCGGAGTTAAGGGGAAATAATTTAAAGGATTTATTGTAAAATGGATAGTATTTTCAATTATGTAAATAAAATGGCTTATTTGCCACTTTGGAACAATTTTAGGTATTGGAATACTAGAAAACAGCTTAATTTGTGTCAAAAAGTAGTAAAAATATTTTTGTCACTTTTTTTTCTCATACCCAAGATTATGACCTTAAAAATATTTGCTTCTAAATCTGAAAGAAATAATGTGTTTCTTATGGTGAAGCGAAAATATTATAATGTAGATATGATGATTTTAATAAATCAATATTTAATTTGAAATGAAATACATTCCAGTCAATTGTTTGCTCAAAATTGGATTGAAGAGTGATAAGCAAAACTAAAACAAGTTGGTAAAAAAGATGGCTTAGTGATAATTCTATTCATTAAAAAGAAATTTTTGCCTCCATGCCATTAAAGGTAAAATCAGCTAAATACAGCAAAATCTAATTTTGTTTCATTGGAAAAGATATATGTTATTACATCATGCATATGTAATCAATCATCAATGGGATTGTTTAGTAGTTGCAGCCAGAACTAAACATAAGCATTTAAATATATCTTTATGTAATAATCATTTTATTTATGAAATGTAAATAGAATATTTGTATTATATTTTAGTAGTTTCTAAAAATGTACAAATATTTTAATGAATACAAGAGACAAATATAAGATTTACGACAGCAATTTACGAGTCTTTTTTCTTTCGCATTACGGCGAGTATCCTACAAGGGTATAATGGAAAAGTACCAAAATTTTATAAACGTAATACATTTTTAACCTTAATTTTACATTACAAAAAATTTACAGTTTTTCTAATCTAATGCTCATTTTAAATAATATAATGTGCACTCAATTTACTTACTACTTCAATTTTTTTTTTCCAAATAAGAGAAAAATTTCAAAATAGGCAAATGTATTAAAGTAAAATGGAATCTCGGGTTAAAAAGAACGGTTTTTTAAAACATTTTAAGTATCTAAAAATAAAAGAGTTGATTATTTAAAAAAAAAAAAAGCTCAATTAAATACATAAAAAAACTTAAGGCCTCACTGAAACATAATAAATACTTTCAATATATTGAACGTCATACTATGACATATAAAACTTTATTTTCACAAACACGGTTTCACATTTGCACTTCACCAATATTTCATTTAAAAGCTCTAGTTAGATTCATTTAATTAAAAGGTAAAAATTAAAGCGTGCCCAGAAGATGCACTAGAATCTTGTGCTACAGATAAAAATATTTTTCTGTAAAGAATATTTCATTAATAAATGCTTCTATTTATCATACCTACTTCAAATATTACTTTTAAATATCAAGAAAACTAAATTTCCTCTTAAAAATGTTTTCCCATATTACTGATTTAATAATACACTTATTATCTATTTACTATATTTTCAAGTGCTATCTATTTTTATTGATAATTTTTAGATAAAGGGGTTTTGACAACTGAGAATTTTTGATAGCATCTGATTTCCCATGGGCGTTTTTAAAATTTACAATTCAAAACATGAAAATATTCGATTACCTAACAAAACAATAGGTACACAAATTATTGTTGTAAGTACAAAGTATTGACCAAAATTAATCATAAATTATAAAAAGTAAGATACATAAATAAATAACTGTCAAATAAAGTAAAAATATATTTTAATAAAAATATTTGAAAGAATTTTAAAAGGAAAGATATGCCAACAATTTAAACGCAAGCAAACATAAGCATCAATAAATACAAATATTCTGTAAATTATTTATTTCCATGATTAAATATTTATGGAAATTTCAAACTAGTAGTTTGAAACTTTTATGATAAATATGAATTAAAGCTAATATTAGAACCAAATTTATGAAAGAAATATAATTTGACAAATATATTAATTCTTACATCTGAGAACTAAAATTTTTTTTGCTAGTTCACGTATACATGATACATCTCTTTATGCATTAATTTAGCAACATTTTAAGTAGTTTATATATATATATATATATATATATATATATATATATATATATATATATATATATATATATATATATATATATATATATATATATATATATATATATATATATATATATATATATATATATATATATATATATAATACAAATCAATATATTTGGAATTTAATTTTCATTCTTCCTATTCGTCAGTATCTTTTTTTAATTAACCAACACAATTACTGAAATATAGGATTATTTAAAAAAATTGTTAGCACATATTATTTCAAAATGTTATTATTGAAAAGATGCTTTTTAGCATATTTATTTGCTTATAATATCTTAATATTTAAATATTTGATGACAAAGTATTTTTGAAACGAGCCATATAAATCATGTTTTAAATTTAAAACCCCACTTAAATCTTATTCTTTAATTAAAGGAACACTTGAATACTACTTTTGTGCATATAATTAGGGACTATCATTCTTACAAATTTTCATCCCTGCACCATCATTAAAAATGCATCATCAAACCTGATTAGAGAAAATGATACCAGTAAATGGCATTTAAGAAATTTTATTTTTTTCTTTTAAATAATAAATGGGCATTCAAACGCAAAGCTACAGCTAAAATTTGGATAATTTTGATATTGTATAAATTCCTTCAATAAAATTCTCTTAATGTTCATATCACTTTGCGGTCGATATATCGTGTTTCACCAAAGCTGAAATTTAATTATAATAAAATTATAAAAGCTTTCAAAATTAAATAAAACTTAAAATTTTATTTTAAGAAAATAATAATAAGATGCCTTAAAAAGAATTTTGCAAAAAAAAATTACTCTGAAGTGGATTTAAAATCAGAAAAAAAATAATTTTTGTAGTGAAATTTTTACCCCAAATGGGATTTATCAGAATTCGGTGTACATATATATATATATATATATATATATATGCAAGCTTATTTTACTATCATGCATTTATATATGATTTTGCATTATATGTTTAATACTTACGTCATCGATAAAAATATTTTTTATTCATTAAGTTATAGTTTCTAAATTAATCCAATATTTATAAATTTAATAATAAGAATACATTTTTATACAACTTTTTTTTAAATAAATAAATTGCATTTTAATGCAACTCTTCCATTGCTACATTTGAGCATTTTTAGGCGTATATCTGTTACAAAATAGCACTAATAAACAAAATAATGCTGAAGATGTGATAGGTATTACATGAAACATTAAGACATTAAGCTTAAAACTACGCAAAACATTTCTCTGTAGCAAATGCAACTTAAAAACAGGCAAATGATTTTACTGAAAATATGTTTCAGTAGAATCTAATTAACGCATTCGTTCGTAGACTAAACTTAAAAATTTTAAAACAAAAACTTCTTACCACGATTGCGTAAAGGTATGCCATTATTTTTTGTTCAGTCTGAGAAGATTAATAGGAACCAACTTTTCAACCCAAAAAACTCTAATATCCAGAAATTTGCTGGCCATTTCATGCTATGTACGTCTTTCAGAAAAATCTCCTTTCACGAAATGTATTGCTGTATTTTAAGTGCTCTTCTCTGTCCATTCATCCAAACAAACATTCGAAAGAACATTTCAACAATTCTATTTTTCAAGAGAGTTTTCTAACAGGCTCTAGAATTAATTTTTAAAGAGATAGATACGATTAGAATTGATTTTTGGTCTTGATTAGGTGAGGCCATTTAGAAGTTCGTAAAAGTACTGCGTTTGAATGTTTTGCTTCAAACTTGCTTATCTTAACATAGTTGTTCCAATCTCGCTATTTGAAAACCAAATTACTTGATCTAAAGACTAAATTGTTGGAAATAAATTTTAAAATATTTGTTTCAAAGATTACATTCTTGTAAATTTTTACTCTTTACCTAAATTAACTCTAAAATATTTTCATGAGATTTATTCAAATGTTTTCAAAGAATAAATTAAATACCTACGATTAATTTGAAACCATAAAGTGCATTTATTTATAAATTGAACTAAATATGCTCCAGTAAAGTGATGTTAATTACATTCATTATATTTATGAATTAAAATTAATGTATAAAACTAGATTCAAAAGAAGAAAAGACTACAAATTTGATTGGATATATTTCTATTATATCAATAAAAAATATCATATAACTTTAGAATAAAAAATTTCCATGTGAATTCTTTTTTATAAATCTCACTTTACGTAGTAAAATTAGTTTATAGATTTAGATATCTATTTCAATTCAAATTATTTTCTTTTCTGATTTAAAATAATTTAAGTAATGTCCCCTATTATTTTTTGGGGTAATAAGAAAATTATTATATATAGAATTTTTATGAAATAATACAATCAAAATACAAAAGCATACAAAGCTTTATTATCTATCCTATGGTGTAATTAAATTCAATTATATGTTAATTAATTAATTATATGATTATCTTAAAGTTTGAAATTCATAATGCTATAATATATATATAGAAGTCAATGAGGTACATTAAAACTTGTATTTCACTTTAAAACAAATAGTTAATTGCATCTTTATAATCACATTTATTATAATGAAAATTATTTGTGTAATAAATTTTTGTTCTCAAGTCTCTTTCATGTTTACATGTACGTGGTCACATGTGAAGAAAAAATTAAGATACTTTAATATATGTATTCTATTTTAAAACAAACAATTATTCAAATTATTAAGTAAATAATAAGCTATTTTTAAAATAAAGAAAATTATTATAACTTATTTAAATATTTTCAAGTATATTTAAATTGAATTAAATGAATTTGTATCTCATTTTTAATAGCTTGATACTTTTAAATCACGTGGAAAATTAAATCTTACTTTTTTAGATTTTCTTCTTCCCTTCCAGGTTAGTGCAGCTTATTTCATCATAAATTTATAAATTTAATGCATTTTAAAATGAGTTATTGACTTAATATTATATAAATATGTTTATTAAGCAATAAATTTTATGATAACTTGTAAAATGCAAATAAACTTGCAACTACTTAGATTGAATTTGTGGTAAACATTAATGGAACATAAATATTTTCTCATATAAGTAATTCTGAGATTACTCGTTAAATAAACAAAACATTAAGTAGTTAAATAAATATCTTGCGATTATATATCAAAGAAGGCTCCTACAAACTATAGTATGCAATTTCTTTTACAAACATTTCAATTAAAGCCCATTTTTATTTAAGTTCATACTACTCTCTCACTTGAAAAATTGTGTAAGTTTGTCTTGAGCTACTTTATTAATCAAAATGTAATTTGCATTCCATAAAGAATTTTTTAGAAAGTGATACGCATTTGTTTATTGTATATATACATATACATATATATATATATATATATATATATATATATATATATATATATATATATATATATATATATATATATATATATATATATATATATATATATATATATATATATATATATATATATGTATGTATGTATGTATGTATGTGCATATATAAATAGGTTTGTGTTTCTGTGTGCTTATATATGCAAATATAATATAAGATTAATATGTTTATACAAATAATACGTAAACCTTGAACATAAGTTCTAAAATTTTTTTTTTTACGCTGGAAACATATGTTTACAAAATATCATAGGAAAATATATATCAGGAGCTTTGTGAATGAAACTAAAAAGTAAAGTATGTATAAATATAAGTAAAGTAAAGTATAACAATTATATCTCTGTGTCCTGCAAAAAAGTATTAAGTTGGAAGATTTGTATTCGTCACATTCCAATCATAACAAATATAATATCTTAAAAAAACGATACATTTCCAAATTATATTGCCAATGATATTTTAAGGATTTTTCTCTAAAACTATATGAATGCAAAATACATTTAATGCGAACGTAGTTTCTATTAAACTTTTTATGCTTTATATTATCGTTTCTATTAGTTGGATATATTTAATAATTAAATAATAATACACAATAATCATTCTTGTTAATTTCAAATAAATGTGATTAACTTGTGTAATTCGCATTTATCTCATGAACTGATGTTTATTAGAATTTTTAAAATTTATATTTGATAAGAATTTTAATGTTAAATTAAAAAGAAACATTATCTTAAGGTCTATTTAAAAAGTATGTTGTGAAATAGTTAATACATATGAAAATGATATTCTCTTAAGTATTAATTAACGTTTCAAAATGATAATTAATTTTCTGTTTTTCTATACACAATCAATATGATGAAATAATATTTAAATATATAGGAGTAACATTCAGCACGAAGAATTTCTCCAATTTCTTCAACAAACATTTCAAAATACATGCGACCCCTGTTCGCTTTCTTCTCAATCCATTCCAAAGGATCCTAGGGGGCGTTAGTGCAGGGGCTCTGCGGTCGTGTTGGTATCGTCGCAGAATCTGCCATCGAGAGTACAGTTAACGGCAGCTTTTGGGATTCCTTGCTTCCTTCGACACAGGCTCGCTTGAATACAATCTTCCATAGAGGGAACAAAGTAAAAAAAAAAAAAAAAAGCAAGATAAAACTTGTTATTATTTTTTTCCCAATCAGTGCTCGTTATTTTGAACTTCCTCTGATTATTTTAGACTGCATGAAATTTTGTGGTGTTTGTCCGGTCTGATACAGGATCTCTTCAATGAGACTAATGACAAGGAAGTATAAATATTCGCAAACTGTGCACCGAAAGGATTGGTAGAAAAAGTTATTCGGAAAGTTTAGGTGGCACGTACAGATCCTGTTCATCTAGTTGATCGCAGGTGACGCTGTCACTGCTGGAGTTCGGATTGTTTTGGTTTAATCTCAGCATAGTAATTATGTGCCAAACGGTAGTGGGAAGAGTTATACACATATTATTTAGTTTGATGATCATGACACTCATTCGCCCTCGCGGGGTAAATATGAATTGGAGTACTAATCTCTCAGGTAAGATGATGAAATCTAATAAAGTGCTGTTTATATAAATTGTATAACGTAGCTTAGAAATTAATTATATTTTACCCTAAAAAAATATATTTTTGTATAATAAATGAAAATTTCAAAATGTTTATAAAAAGTAGTGGAATTTTTATACATTTAATATGCATAAAAATCAACATTGTCAATAATAGTTCTTATTTTTAACTGGAAAACATTTTAATTCAAATTGTATTTGTAAGAGATAAAATGTAAAAAAATATTCTTATATCAAATATAAACACTAATTAATATATGCGTTACTTTATTGTTAAAGTTTGACGAAAACGAGAATTTCAAATATGTACATGTACTCAAATTTATCATTATTTTAATCCAACTTATGGATAGAATTTTTTAAGGAAACAGTTTATTAATATTTATGTTATAATTGTTTTAATCATTTTAAAAGTAAATAAATAATCCGATGTTAATGTATTTTTCACTGTATTAAATTTATATATTTTCTAATAAATGTTTTAAGACTTTTTATAAATATTTCTGTAAACATGAGTTTTTTATTAGTATTTGATTATTATAACTTTAAATTCTTATACTAATGCAATAAATTCCCGGATATAAAAATTGGTAATATTAATAAAATTTTAATAAACAGTTCATTTTTGTAAACATTACAAATGAAAATAATATTCTTGTAATTTCAAGCATTTAAAATGTTTATGTAATAGTTATTAAAATGATTAACAATAAAATTAAAATAATGATATTAAATATAAAAAATAATATTTTACAATAAAAATTATCATTTATGAAAATAATAGTAAAATCTTTCAATGCGAAATTGAAAAATGAAGTATAATAAATTATTAATAATCATCTGTGTCATTACAGCATTTTTATTCATTTCTTTTTTCTGTTTTAATAAAACTGTTCATTTATGTATTTATGGTAAGGAAATGTTATATAATATTTTCCAAGGTTTTCATGTAGAAAAGAAAAATATATTAAAATATTATTATAACTATAAACATTAATATCTAATAAAACATAATACAAAAACATAAAATTCTCTTTTATAATTTTTTATTATTTATGACCATGATTGATAAATGAATTATGAAGTGGTTAAAAGAACAGAAAATATTACAGAAAATTAGATTTCATAAAAATTGTTTCAAAATGCATACAAAATCCAGTATTATAAAGTTTGATTTTGCGTTTATCAATTATAGATAAATTATTTATTAATTCACCGGAACTTAAGATATCTTTTTATACTGAAGTTTAAAATTTCTTTTTCGCATTAAAGATTTTCTAAATAAATTAAAGAAATTACTTTACACTTATTTAAAAAGCAACAAAATGTTTAAAAGTGAAACATTTTGTTGATCATCAGTAGTGTGTAAAATAAAAATTTAAATAAAATTAAAAATATTTAATACGTATACTAATTTTTAAGGAACTTATGGAAACTAAATTTCTATTTCATTACTGGTGGTTATTTCATCCATAATAATAATAATAATAATAATAATAATAATAATAATAATAATATATATATATATATATATATATATATATATATATATATATATATATATATATATATATATATATATATATATATATATATATATATATATATATATATATATATATATATATACCCGCTTCACTAAAGGATTCAAATCATCGATGTTAAATTAAGAATAAAGCACTTTCAAATTTATCATGCATTAATCACATATATTATCAGTCTAGGTATGATAATAATATACTTTACATTTAATAATTTATTTCTAAAGTATTACTATATCAACAGTCATGATAACATCGTTATGCTACAAAACGGTAAAAAATATGAATAATTCACATTGTTATTAAAGCACAAAATTTGTGATGCATTTAATTTACATTGATAACAATGCATGCTTTAAACCTAGTAATTGCACAAAATATCTTTAAAATGTTTCATATTTAGTTAAGATAAATCTAAATTTCAAATTATATAACAGTATTTAAAATGATGGTTCCACAGCTATAATTTTTACAATGATATTTTAATTTACTAAAGAAAAATAAAATTATAGTTTTAAAAGCAGGTCTAGAGTTAAATGCATATAAATTTTTGCACCCATATCAAAAATATTTCGAAAAGAAAAATCTTTATTTTAATATGATACAAAAAATAAAATATACTCTTTCAATATAAAATAAGAAAAATTATTAAATGGGATAATTTAATGAAATATTTTTTTTCCTTTTAGAACTATAATTTTTATAATATTTTACAATAATTTATAGACCATGCTTTCTGATATTGGTCGAGTTTAGAAAAATAAAACTGAAAAAAGAATATTTTTCTTTAAAAAATAATATCAATAGTTACATTATTTGTTAAAAACAAATATTTCAAAATTTTAAAACGCTTAATATATATACGAATAATTTCTAAATAATTTTATCATACAAATTAAAATCATTGTAAAATTGAAGATAAATTTTTGGACTGTTCATTCTGGCGACGTATAAAATGATTTTGCGCTTGCATAGGAATTAATATTTTTTATTGAATTAAAAAAATCTTATAAAAGAAAACTATTGTGTTTTGTTCATCCCAATTTTGTTAATATATATGATTTGTATTTCTCTAATGCCCATCGGAAAACCCCTGCTTACCTGAATATTTAATTTAAAGAAAAATTTTCTTTTGAATTTTTTTCGGCTTTTTATTTGATATTTTAAAAACATATTTTTATACATATAAATTTAGGTAACATTTGCTAATATTAAAACTATTTTACGCGAGTGAAAGGTTTTTAAGTCTACTTTGAAAGAATAAAATTAAAACATTTAAAATAGGCTTTTATAAATAACTCTAAATTGAGAAAAAAATTAAATACAATTTTTTTCATGGAAATATGCTTAAAAGTTGAAGTAATTTTTATTAACCAGGATCAAATGTTACACAGTAATATGAATTATATATAGAACTTAAATGAAATATTTGGGAAAAACTGCTATATTAAATTCTGTAAGAAAAATTATGCAATAAGCACTTATTTCTTATGCAATAAGAAATTTTAACTGCGCTTTCAGAGTAAGGTGTTACATAAGATTATAAAAAGATTATTTTTATTGCAGGCGAATTATGCTACAGCGAATAAAGTTATATCTAACGAGATACCTTTACTTCATTATCATGACATAATATTCAAATACTTGCCATTTTTAGTATTTTGGGGTATTAAATTGTTTTAGCAAATATTATAACAATACTATCATAGAATATTTTCAGGTTGAGATAATTTTTTTTTTATAAATGTGTCTTAGAATTTCTTCAATTACTCTTGAATCTTTTTACGGAAATCCTCTTAGAAATATGCAATATGAAAAAGTCTCGAATTATATGCCTTATTAAAGTAGTCTTCACTAACTTAACCAATTATATTTAACATTTATTTACAAGATTTAAACATCTTAAATATATTTATACAGAAATTTGTTTAAGATCTAAATTTAAATGTTTGTGTAAGTTTAAAGTTATAATAAAATATACGGATTTTCCTACCTCCAAATTGCACAAGATCAAGTATTTTCAGTCATTTAGATGCATTAATTATCCCAGTCTTACTTTGAGAATAAAAAGTCTTATATCTATACTGTGCATTTTTTGAATTACATTGGAATGAAAAGTTTACAGTATTTATAATAAATCAGCATGGAGTATGATTCTTTTTCAATTTTATACCTTTAATATGTTTGTGTGTATAATCTATGTTCTTATATTTCTATCAACGTAGAACTTAAAATGTTATTTTACCAATCACATATATTAATTATTTTTAAAGCTTTTCATACCCTTAAAGTTTTTTTTTAAAGAATCCTTTATATAAATTGATACTGCGAATAGTTTATTGGAAACAGCGTCTTAAAATAGAATAATATGAGAGTATTATAATTAAATAGTTAGAATGAAATACTGGGTGCAGGCTTGCTAATGTAGCTATCTGTATTCATAAAATACATTATTTGTTATAAATAACTGAATAAGTAATTTTTATAGTTGAAAATTGACACACAAAAAAGTGTTTTTTTTTATCAAAATATGTTAATTGATAGAGATGTTTTAATTTTAGTTGGTTTACCTCAACCTCAGTTAATTATTAACTAAATAATTAAGTTCATTATTAATCAAATTTAAGCATGTTAATAAAAGTTATACTTATTACTTAAACGCTATTTTACACATAAATTAAAAGAAAAAAACATTCAAAGAGTAAAGTATATCACAGTGTTGTGATGAGAAATTATTTGTGTTATACTTATTACTTAAACGCTATTTTACACATAAATAAAAGAAAAAAACATTCAAAGAGTAAAGTATATCACAGTGTTGTGATGAGAAATTATTTGTGTTATACTTATTACTTAAACGCTATTTTACACATAAATAAAAGAAAAAAACATTCAAAGAGTAAAGTATATCACAGTGTTGTGATGAGAAATTATTTGTGTTATACTTATTACTTAAACGCTATTTTACACATAAATAAAAGAAAAAAACATTCAAAGAGTAAAGTATATCACAGTGTTGTGATGAGAAGTTATTTGTGTTATTATATAACATTTAAATAGCAATAGAATAAAAAACACTGGAACCGAATATATCAGTTGTTTCTTTCAAATTATATAAAGTGAATGCTATGCCAGTTACTTCTTTCTTCTCATTTCCAGGTTTTTAAATAACACAATTTTATAAGATTACCCAAATTTTTAAAATGTAAATATAATGGAGGAGAAAATTTTATTACAATAAGATGTATGAACATGCATATCTTGACTCTAAGGCAGTTTTTTTTTAATCTTGCAAGATAGGAAAACTTATAATTCGTTGAACTGAAGAAATTTTATTTTAAATTTAAATGAGTTCAGAAATAATACTTTGTATCGCATATTAAATTTTCAATCTTTCTCGGAGGAGTTAATCTTCATGATTCCCATTAGTTTTCAAAATATACAGAAAAACTTCTTTAAAACTTCTGAATAAAGCTATCAATTTAATTTTATTTCTTTTACTTACTTATGAAATTAGCTAACAATTTCTTTATAATAGACCACACTAATTAGTATTAAAGCCATAAATAAAATGTTTAAAATTGTCTACCTAATAACTTTAGATCAATAATATCTGCTGAAATAACAAAATGTTATAGTTTTCACTAAACAGGTAGTTCTATTTTCCTTCATTGCAGTGTTATCTCATGTACAATTATTTTTAAGAATTTTTATATTTAAAAATAACTTTTTTCTTGAATAAATATCTATGAATAGTAATTTTTATTTCATAATATAAAGCTTAATTTTAAACGCAAACAGAGCCACTAAGGAAAGTTTATTATTAAATATTAACAAAGCATGCGATTGCCATTTCTTTCATGATGTAATGAGAAAATTAATTTACTCATTACATCATGAAAGTAATGAGTAAATTAATTTTCTCATGCGTATTATAATAAACAAGCTCATAATTATAGACTTTAAAATTAATTTATCTTCTTGATTACAGTTTTTTAATATTTATACGATTTTTACGATCATTTTTCTGTTTAACATTACTGATCCAGTAATTCTTTAAAATGTTATAACTTGTACTAAATCAATAATGAAAAAAAAATATTTTGTTTCAATTTTTAATAGTAAATTTAACATATCAACCAAAAGTTTTCATAAAAATTTATAAATCATAAAACTTGAGAAAAACATATATTCAAATCTTTGTAAAATGTATCAAAATTTATGTCTTTTTGTATCCTCGTATGGGAACATATTTTCTGGTATTTTCTTCTATTCATAATGAAAATAAACTTTCCATTATTTTTGTAAAATATTTCCTTTAAAGCTCATTTAAGCGCATTTCATAAATTCATCTAAAAGGAAACATATCATACAAATTTGTTAAACTGAGTATATTCTTCTTAAATCACTACTAAAAATTTGATTAACTTTTATAAATTAAAATTTTATAATACAATTATCAATGTTTTCTTCAAAAAATATTGTTTTCTTCTGGAAAATGTGACGAAAATATTATTTCTAACTATAAAAGAATTATAAAGTGTGAATTATTTATTATTTATAATCTTTATTAATTATATTTGCAGAAGAGAGAATAATATAATATAACATAATATTGATATATCTTAATGCAATACGCATGATGTATTATAATGAGTATTATTTTTACTATCATTAATATTTATTTTAATTATTTTGACTAAACGTTAATATGAAAAGTTAAATAAATGTAACATTTAATAGTAAATACATATTTCTATTTATATTATTTGTTACACTGCTCTTTTACTAAAATTTCTAGCATTTTGAATTTAATTTTTTGTAAAACTTTAATCTAATAAACTAAATAATGAAGTTTAAAATAACAATCGCGTATTGTATTTCAGATGAATTGTATTTGTTAAATGCTTTTAAAAATTTTAATACAAGAGTCTTACGCTCGAATAACTATTCATACACAATTTATCGTTGTATAAATTTATAATATTAATGCATTTATTTCAAGAAAGGCTTAGATAAATCATATTGTTGCAAAATAATAAAGTTTAATTCCATAAAAATAGCTTTGCCAATCATATAAAGATAATATTAAAACAGAAGATGAATTTTTTACTCTCTTAGTTAGATTTTCAAAATTTTAAAGTCATTAAGGACAGTCAAGTTAACTGTTACAGTATTAGCTTTTTTTCTTTTTTAATTAATAATTCCTTTAATTTTGAAATATTTCATCAGTAATATATGAATAAAAACGAAACAGATTTTTGACGCTTTTAATTTTATGTTTGCTCACAAATTTAATAGTAAAAAAATATAAATAATAAATCAGGTATCAATAAATATTGTGCGAATGTGCGAAATAAATAATTTTATTAAATTTGAAATTGGTGAATATATGTGCATTAATTTCTATTGATTTGAAATATGATGCATTCAAGTGATAATCAAGTGACGAATATTATGAAGAAATAATACACCAAATGACGAAAAAAAATACTAAGCACACCGTGTTGAGTGTAATTTTTCTAATAAATTAGTTTTAATATTTCTCAAATGCATTTTGGTTAAATGTAGATATTATGGCACTTTTGTTTTATATTATAAAGTATTCAACTTATATCTAAGGAAGACAAATTTAAGTTTCTTTTTGAAGTTTTGTTATTAAAATTGTACATTCAAAAATTATACCTGTTCCATATACCTGTTCCTGTACTTTAATAACATTCTATGGTATGATTTAGAATTTGTCATTTCTTATTTTCTCTTTTGATATTTGCATGCAGTACATGAATTTGTAAAGAACAGTATATTAATAGAATTAAATATTTTGTTCAAATTGAACTTGAAGTGTTTCGTTTGAAATAACGATTCAAACAAATTACTAAAGAAATAGCTTTCCAATATTTGAGATAAAAACGTACTAATTTATTAAATCTTTAAAATTAGTAGGGTATCAGAATTGAAACAGAAGTCAAAAATAAGCCATTTCCTTTCTTCTCCATAGCTTTTACTTAAATGTGATGAATGAGATGCAATATCGTGATCGGCAAACCTTGAAGTACAAATTCTCCTAGACCGTCGTTTTGTTACTAGTGCACTTTGTATCCGCATATGATTCGTTTGTCGTCATGACGACGAAAATCCATTGGCCGTGAAAAAATGTACTTAACGATTCCACTGGAAATAGATTCTTCAGGAACTAGGCGAGAGCTTACGTATAATTGTTGGCATGATATGTTAGCGAACGTACAAAAAAATATGTAGCAAATGTTATATAATTTGCTAGTCTGACGTTTTAGTGAATGAAAAAGTCTGAAACTATATTTTTGTCTAAACATTATAATGTTGAATAAAACATTTCCACTTATAATTAAATCATGCTCTTAAATATTTTGTTAGTTTGATTATAAATTATTTAAAACAATCATTGATATTTTGCATATTTTGGTAATCATTGAGATTCAGTAATAATGCTCTATGTTTTAAAATAAATTATCTTTTATAGAGTTTTTTGTTTTACAAGAGAAGATTCTTCAATAACATAAATATATCATTAATCTATAATGATTACTTTGCAATTATTTGAAATATCCAAATTTAATTTTCAAATTTGTTTTTAGCTTTTTGTTTTAATAATTAAAGTGCAACAAATCTGTATTCAATATAATGTGAATACTTTAAATAGTTTGAAATATAACAGTTTTTTTCCAACATATCAATATAAATTAATTTTGAGCTTAATCAAAAATAATTTAAATGCTGAAATTTTAAAGTAAATCATATATTAAATAAATGTAAAACCATAAATGTAAATGAGTTAAATCAGTTAATTTATGGGACTAGATTATAAATCATCAATCAACTTAAAAATATTTAAGTAAATATTTTATAAATTTATATATCAACGTATATTGTGAAATTGCGAATCTTCATGTGAAACTTGATAAATCTCAAGATATTCTAGTTCCGTTTTTTTCTACTATGCCACAAAAAATATATAAATGCTTTAAGTATATATATATATATATATATATATATATATATATATATATGCATTTTTATAAAAAAGTAGTTAAATATTTAAATCTTATCACTTTAAAAAATCCTGTATAAGTTTTTTAGTTAAATAAGTTATTTTTAATAAAAAAAATCTAATAATCTATTATATTTATTGTTTGTCATCTTATGATTTAAATAATAATTGTTGAAATTAAAAAAAATTATATTTTTCAAATAAAAAATTGTGTAATATATTAATAAATTTTCTATTATAGCTATCATTTGAAAAAGATAATACAAAAAATACTTAAATTTCTTTTATACTTATAATTTATGTTTACTTTTTGTCTTGAAAGAGAACAAATATTTCATGCATACTTTTTTGATACTTGATTAAAATTATTTTCATGTTTTGCATCATTAATAATGCGTTTTTTTTAAACTGTGAAAAATCTAGAAATATGTCAAATATTAATATGGCATAAGGTATCTATAATACGTAATATCATATGTAATACGCATAAGGTACATATAATATGTAATATGGCATAAGGTGTATATAACTTAAATAACAACAATTGGATTAGGAATGGTAACTAAAATATACAAGATAATAAAAGTCTAAAATTAGAATACATTTAATAATTAAATGTTTAACTGCAGTAAAATTTAAAAATGTTTATTAATATTGATGTTTTACGTTTCATTAGTTTTGAGATACAGTTCATGAAAATGAAGTCACACATTTATAAGGTTACTTTACTACTCTGCCCATTTCAAATAATTTGCGATTGTAAAAATAGCAGCATTGTTGCACCTTCATTTATTACGGAGTCATTAAAGCGTTATCTCTAAGCTTGGGGAAGAAATGAGCAGGAAATGTATGAGGGAAGTGAAAGCATTTACTCAAGCATAGCATTAAAATAATCACTAATAAAATAGGATCCTTTAATGTTTGTTTTCCTGCTAGGATAGTAATGTCTTCCAGATATACGCCAAACATTAAATTATCATCTCGCAAAAATACTTTCAATGAAATATGATCCATAGATACATTATAACTGTAAAAGTCGGTAGTGATTTTCATAAGCGATTTCTTTAAAAGAAACCGAATGGAGAGTATTATTTTGATGAAAAAATGAAAAATAAATCTATTTATAAATCAATATCTTATATTATCAAAAATTGTTTTTAAATAATATCATCTTATATTATTTAAAATATCGTAAATAATATTAAAACTATATAAAACATATTGCAGGTAGTAAATTCTAAATTTACCTATTCTAACACATTCCTTTTTTTCATGCAATATTTTAGGTTTTTTATTTTCTTTAAACTAAGCATTTATTTTTCAAACAATATATTCAAAGATGTTGAAAAATGTTTGTAAATTTTTTTCATTATATTTATATACTGTATAATTTAAAATAATGCATTGGAAAAGATGTGTGTGAACACATTATATTTTTTGGTGAGATATAAATTATATTTAATTAATATAAGCATTTGATTACAGAGTGCTAAGATAAAAGAAACTTTTTCTAAAATGTAAAGATACGGAAACATAACATTAAAAATTTATTGTGTTTATAATTTGCCATTAATTGAGCTTAAAATGTATAATATTAAATTTTATTTCTCTGAAAAAGAAAAATCTTTGTAACAATAAAAATTCATTTTATAATTATTATTTAATTTTTTAAATAATATTTTCTGTTTCAATAAAAAAACACAAAATTAATAGTAAATTATTAATTAAATAATATACAGTAAATTAGTATTTAAATAAATAACAAAGTATTTGGCACTACATTAAAATGTTAATATGCAAAGCTTAAATAACCATATTAGGGTTAATCTTATAATGTATTGAAATTCGGATATTATAATTAATTTAAAAGGAGAATATTGTTTCTAAGTATCATGTTAAATTACAAAATCTCACGAAAGCTATTTAAATTTAGCAATGATTTTTCTGTTCATAAGATATATGGATTTTGAGATTATTTGGTCAAACATTGAAACATATATTTTTACCTTACTTAATGAAATTTAATGATTTTTCTATCAACTACATTATAATATGTAAGAATTCAATATGTCCTCTTGCACAATAATAAAAGCTACTATTCATTATTGAGGTGGAAAACGGTAACGGCATAGCAATAGCAATAAAAAATGTAATCAAAATAAATTAAATGATCTTTAACTTTAATATGCATGATGTTAAGAAATTCCTTTTTCACACTGAAATTTTAAATTTTACATGTTAATTTAAATATACTAGTTAATAATTAATAACTTTGAATGCTTTTAAATCATTGTGAAAAATATCCATATTTTCCTAATTGTCTATATTCTCACATTCATATATATATATATATATATATATATATAAAATTAATGTTTATCAAAATTATAATTGTATATGGTATGACTATGCGAAATACTCAACAAAATTCATACAAACGAGACTAAAATAACAAACTATACACATAAAATTTTACAATTAAAATAATACCCATTACTTAGGATTATTTCTTTTTAAAAAGAAGAATATGTTTTTCTTAATTAAAGTTTATTATAGTGAATATTTAACTTTCATAAAGGACATTATTTATAATACATTTAAAAAATATAAAGTTATTGCATGACTTATATTTATTGTTTAGTAAAATGACAATGTTGGATATCTTAAATAACGAATTTTGATAAAAATACACATTATACGTTTCACATTTTTATATTGAAAAACAATCCCATTTCACCAGAAAATACTTGAGATACCATGCTAAAAATACACATTTAAGACAATATATTTTTAAAGAAAACTCTGTTTGATAAATTGAATATTTTAATATATCAAACAATATATATATAACTTAGAAAATTGATTGAAAATATATAAGTTTTCCAAATATTTTCTGCAACTATAGAGATATCTCCTTGTCGCATATTGTGATAAAAATTGTATCATAAAAAAATCCTAGAATTCTATTAGATGATGGAAAACGATTTTCCGCCATATAAAATCTTTCAATATACATTTTAAAATAAATCCTTTAAATTGATTTTTTTTATATTTACCTATGTTGATTATTTTGAATGATATCATATTCTTCACTTATACTTTACGTCAAAAAATTCCAGTATTACTATACATTTTTTTATCTTTAGGAACTTAATAAGGATAGAATAAAAATTTCTTTATTTAATTCCTTAAGTAACATTTTAAAAGTGATATATATATATATATATATATATATATATATATATATATATATATATATATATATATATATATATATATATATATATATATATATATATATATATATATATATATATATATATATATATATATATATATATATATATATATATATATATATGTGTGTGTGTGTGTGTGTGTGTACACGCAAGCAATGTATAAAGCAAATAGTGTTTTTGTTTTATTAAATTTCCATTTATGCTATTACATTAATACAAAAACAGTATCTTAATAAAACAAGTAAATATCTTCTCCTTTCAAAAAAAATAACAACGGTATACTGCTTTCTTCTTGATTTTATTATACTTTGTCCAATCAATATCATAAGTTTTGAAACCATGATGTGCATTGCCTAGCTGCTGTCTTAAGGTATTTTTAACTTGAAACGTGTAATGGAATGCCAAAGTGTTTTTCACAGATAGTAAGCAGCATTTCCACGTCGCAAATGAAGAAATCTCAAACACTCCCGAGCTCGCACCCTTAAAGATTTTCATGCAGATGATATATCTTCCATTGTCCGATTGCGGATAGGATTGAATGCCTTATACGGGATCTTATACTCTGAAGAGCGTTGCCCTACTACTAAGCCATAGGGAGCAAAATGTTTCTAGTCGGCTATAACATTAAAGAATAACTTCTGTCTTTTTTTATATTACTACTAGTTTAAGTCAATGTTTCAGACTAACTGTAGAAATTATGTGTTGTTCTTTGAAATGGCTAACTTAAACTAAACTTAACTCTGTGGCCTGGCAGCTAATGTGGACCAAGACTGACAGTGCCCATTTTTATTTTCTTGAGCAAGTGGCCGTTGAGGGAGTGTCATATGTCCCGAACAGGTGGTCAGCCTAACGCGAAACTTTCAGTGTTTAGTTCAAACATGTTTCGTAAAACAGTTTATAGACCTACTGAAGGGATGAAAGGCTGAGACAACCTAACCCTGCTCGAGGATCAAACCTCGGACCTGCTGTGTCTTGGGAGCAGAAATATCTTTTCAGTTTCACACAGTTAATGGTTTTTCAAAAAAAATCGAGGAATCAAGAGCTAATCAAATACAGCTAGCTCAAACAATCAAATGTTTCTCAAAATAATAAGTGTAAAATGCTTACATAAAATATTTTTAAATATAATTTAAAAGTAACTATATATATATATGTTTATTTAAACAAACTTTATGATTTTTTTAAAATTCAGTTTCGTTCTTTTATTGATAATAAGCACGTATATTTAACATGAACACATTTTACTAGAATATGATAAAAATAAAATATTAATTTAAATATGATCCATAGAAACATTCTAGAGCAATTGCAATAACACATTTTCACCATGAATCATTTTTACGCACAGAGTCAACTTTGTTTATTATAGTCATGTGTAATATAGAAATATATTTATATAATATAAGCTCAATTGATACCAAATGCATATTCAATTTATTATTTTTAACTGAAATTAATTTACCAAATATAAATGCATGAAATATACCGTATATATAAAACAAATAATATTTTATATACATAAGTGTGTCCAATAATAATTAATACAGTCTAAGTTTACATATCAGAACATGATTTTTAAAAATAAATTTTTCAACTTCTCTTTATTATTTTTTTACCCAAATTCATTTTCATTTAATTTAATAGTTTAAAAAAATTGACACAAATGTTCCCAAGGTATTTTAATTTCTGCATACTTAGAATATATAATATAAAACTGCAGATTATATATTACATAAAATATTTCAACAAGGAATTTTCCCCAGAAATTTATTTGATAAATAAAAAGGGATAAATTCGAAAAATAATTGATCTCAGGACTATAACTCAATAATTTTCATATCAATTAATGAATTATTATAACGTACAATTCATGATTCTATAACAGATATATTTTAATAATAAATAAATCACAAAGCAGTCAATTTCTGGTATTTGTTTGGTTTTTTCCACTTCCCTGTTTCACATTCTAATATGTAATTGAAAGTCTCGTCAGCTGGGTAATTCAGCTGCCATTTGTCCAAATCTTTCGCATGAAACAAATGACTCCCCTGCGTTATTTTTACTAGGTTGAATGTCGTTGAGAACATGTACTAGTCGAGGATTAACATGTCTCTTGGGGTCAATTATGACCGACTGCGGTGACGCCAGCTGCCTCTGGTTCCCCATTAAAATGCCGAAGGTGCGAACAAGCTTAGCTCCAGAATATGATGCGACATTTCTGATTTTCACGCAACTAATGAGCGTATAATGAGTGTATACCGGTACTTAAGACTAGCCAAATTGAGTGTTATTTTTTCATCCTTCCAAAAGTGCTTAGCTAAAATAAAGATATTCAAAATTCTTTAGTGTGCAATTCATTCGTATATTATTCCGTTCTGTGCAATAAGTTTAATAATTTTAATTATCAGTATTAAAACTTTGATGGACTCTTCTATAATAAATGTATAGGGACTCTTTTACAATATTATATATTTCCCTTTTCAATCTTTGAATTGCAATAAGTAATAGTTTAGTACGAATATATGTTAATTCCAAAGTGAGTATATATATATATAATATTAATTAAAGATATTATTATTATCCTTAATTTAAAAAGAAATTCAACCAACTAAAACTTGGTTCATTTTTATCAAACATTTCACAAACAATTTGTCAATTACTGTTGTAATACATGCCACAAATTGATACGATTACAAAACCACATTAGTCGTTATTATGTAACCTATACTAAATATATATCTCCCATTCAAAAACAATTATATTTGTGTATAGAACTACTATCATAAGTAAATATTTGTTTTATATTATTGATTTTATTTAAAATATTACTTCATTTCAGTGCATTTAAAATTTTATTTGCAATGACTTCACTGCGATTCTTTATATATGTATACTTTTTCGAATGGCCATGCATTTTACAATTATCTATATTTGCAAATTTTCAATTCAATTACTTCGGGAGAAAAATCAATAGGATTGAAAATAAAGATAAAGGTAAATAATTACATGCAGTTTACTCATTTCAACAGTTACAATACCAACTATGAATATTCTCATCTTGTGTACTCTTATTCGTTTCCTTGGTAATATTGCTTTTAAAATGTAATGGTGGCGATACGTATGAGCATTTTTTTTCTGTAATGGGAATTGTTATTTTGTTAAAAATTTATAGATAATATTTCAATGAATCAATTATTAAAAAACATTTTGAATCTACTTCTATTGAAAATTTTACTATTCTGGAAGAAAAGAGTTTTAACCCTTTTCTTTATTTGATTTCAGAAAAGGGGATAAAAACTATAACAATACATGCAAAGCCTGTAAAAAATACTGTGATATGATTATAGGTTTAAAATTAAATTTTTTATCGTGTGGAAAGTATTATATTTAAATTACGTTGATTAGTGTATAATTATAATAAATTAAAATTTTTAAGAAAAAATAAATAGCAAAGTAAAATAAAGTATAAAAATTTATAAATTTTAATAAATATGATGAAAAATCAATGTTTAATTTTTCAATAAACAAATTATAATAAGACTGTAAACTCACACACAAACAAGGTTAACTTATTTATATCATACTAAATTATGCAAACCAAAAAGTAAAAAAGAAAAAAAAAATTAAATTATGAATCATTGATGTTAAAATATTATATATTTACCAGTAAAGTAACTACGATTTATATAATTATCAGTTGGCATGGAAAATCGCAAACATGCGATTAGATTTCGTAATATATTTTGAAAAGTTTTGTATTCAAAACCTGAAAGCTTATTTTTTGTCTAAAATAAAATTTGCTTTTAGTTATAAAAGTCAATTAAATTTATATTTATTTTCTATATTTTAAAAGAATTATTAAACTTAATGCACCATATATAATTAGCCTTGAATATTTTACTATTTCCTGATACATAATTGTATTGATTTAAAATTATCTTTAAAAAATGTTCATGATTTTTAATAAGAAGATATTTTTATTTTTTTAACATTTTATAACGTTTTTTCTTAACATTTTTAACTTTATATAATTATTTTTTTTATTATATAATAATTTTATCTCTTATTCGTAATGGACCAAGTGGCTTTTCTGATAGAACAAAGATATAAGGAACTTTATCACAATAAATTTATTCATAATTATAAAAACATTTTATTTCTGTTTGAAAGAAGCAAGTTTTATGTACAAAAATAAAAGAGTCTCCATATTATTTATGTTCACTTCAATTAAATCTTATCAAATAAATTTCAAAAGAGAAGAAATGTGTTTGATGCTTTTGAGGCATAATAAAAAAACACTTTTCATTGTTTGAAAATTATTTAAACAATTTTTTTTTTTAAAATGAAAAAAATAAATCATAAAAAGACATTAAAATTTGAATAAAAATGTAAAGAATATTTTCAATAAATACAATAAGTATTTTTAAATTATAGTATATTTGAAAATTAATGTCTTCATAATATGAGGAAAATATTGATATAAAAATTATATGTCTAATACATAATTGAATAAATAAAATTCTATGTTTACAGGGAATAAATTAAGATATTAAATAAGAAAGGTAATGTATATAATATACTTTTTTTTTCAATATGAATTTTCAAACAAAAATTTCAAAAGGAAATAAACGCAACAAATTTTGTGCTAAAAGATATAAAATTTAAAATCAGGTTAAATAAGTGTCTTTAATTTTCTTTATTTAGGTTTATGCCAAAACATTGGAGACAGTATATATAATATTCTTTACATATTTCTTTATTAAACTATAAAATAAATGAAATTGCTGAATTACATGCACAATTAAATGATAATTTAGCACAAAATGAAATCGTTTTTTGGAATTTTTTTAAAGAAATATGTAAATAATTAAATAAAAATTAATTAAAACTAAAAACATTAGCTATTCTTAATCAAACAGAATTCATATCTTCATAACTAATTAACCAAATAGAAAATCTTAAGAGGCAAATATTCTTCTTTTATAAATTTTGATAAATTTGGATTACGTGGTAACAGCATTTTAAATATATATTTCTAAATGATATTCACACTCACAAACTGAAGGATTTATTTAAAATAATGGTTTTAAGCTAGATAATTTTTAATAAACAATCAAAAATTTATTTAACATTATAATGAAAAACGTTTCAAGTAAATATTTCATATGAATATTAAATATTAATTATGATAAGATAATTTTAAATAAACAACAAACATATGATTTAGAGTATCATATTTTATCATCGTGTTTATATATATTGATTTTAGTTTTTTTGGAAAAATGTAAAACAGGAATTTCTAATCTAAATTATATTTATGAAGAAAATATATTAGAAATCAAATTACAATAAATGGAACAATCACCTTTTGATTAGATTTTATTCATCATTTATCTATGCTAAGATCATTGATATCTGAAAATATTTTTTACAAAAAGTAACTTTGGGTTTTACTTCAATCATTAAATTTAATATTTTTGTCACATAAGTGTTACATCTCCTTGATATTTACTTCAAAATCTTAGGTTTTTTTAATAATCTTTTAAATACATACAATTTGAATCCGAGCGAATTTACAACATTTTAATTGCCTTTTCCTTTAATAATGATATCTAAATGACACATTTTAAATTATGTAAAACACTGAATTACTTTATTATATATTGTAAAATTCAAACTGTGTTGGTTCAATATCATCATTTTACTTCGTGCATTTAATTCAAATTTGCTGTTTTGTTTTTAAATGTTCAAAGTTTATTACATACAGTAAAAAAATATATTGTTTTCTTTTTTCTTGAAGAATGCAACATTATACACATGTAAAATTACGAGACATGATTATATTATTTAATTCATTTTACGAGTAGATGAGGGCTATTAAAGCTGCAATTAACATCAAGCAGTAATTGTGTGAAGAGGCAAGACTGGAATTTTCTGTGAAGCCACGAATACCAGGCCTGGTTATCCTTGGAAGAAATAAAAGAACGATGGTGAATCTGTTTAGGAAGGACGGACTACGGTAGGGGTGAAAGGCATGCTAATGAGCTCGCTTCACCAGGACCGCACCCAAACTATTCCAAAGTGCCTTCCTTAGAATAATGGAACACCACGGATTAGGGATGACAAACTGTCCCTGCACGCTATGCACTCCTCTAAAATGTCATGCGAAATATGTAGTACAGCTTAATAGTCCTAATAAATATTTCATGTTAAACTTTGATATGTTTGCGTAAAACATAAAAATGAGATTGCTATCATTGCACTATCTTTCCATTTTGTGTTACCCTATGCATTATTGTACAAACAGTATTTTAACACTCTGTGGTGCAAAAATAACTTTCTCCTTTTTGGAGTGAAACTCTGAAACTGTTTAAGAATAACGTTATAATAATCCCAAAAATGCAGAATTAGCTAATATTTTTATAAGAAAATAATTTTGAAGTACATTGAAATATAAATAGCTTTTAGAAAACCGATATGTTTTTCATTTCATAATATTTACAGATATTTAATTGAACTGTGCCATGTTTAAAATATTACTAAGATATTTATGAAAATAGTTACATTGTTTTAATAAAAAATAAAAAGATTTTCTATTGGAAAGTAATAGATGAAATCGGAAAATAAAACTACATATGAAAATTTTTAATTTATGAATAATAATATTTTTAATTTAATTTATGAATAATAATATTTTTAATTTAATGAAGAATAATTTGAGCCTCGATAGTTAATGGAAAGTTAAAGTATATGTTTTAAGTTAAATATTTATGCAAAAAATTTCTATTGTTTAAATTAAATTGATAGTGTATAAAATTGAAATTATTATTTTGTTTTGAGTGTATTTATATATTCTGATTATTCAATCACTTTTTCAAAAGATAGTTACTTAAATAAGTCATTCACATATTCAAGTAATCTCAACATCTTCTTCTTTGAATGTTACTGAATTTATCTTTTTTCTTGTAACATAAATTCTTATTAAAATAAAATAACTTATTCAATAACAATTCTCTATCATTTTAATTATCATGATATTATTCATGATAATTGAAGTGATTAAACTGAATGATTTGAGAATAATTTAAAAAAATATTTTATTTGAAGTTCAAGCAGTTAGAAAATCTTTTTCTTATATTTTATTGCTTTAAGCCAGATGATGCTTATGTATTTATCAGGAAAAATAGTGTTACTGCAATAATTCTCTCAAATTACAATGTAGGTTATAATTTTATTAAAATGTATTAGAATATAAATAATATGCTATGAAAAACTCACAGGAGAATATCCTAAAGTAGAATTGCTTGAGGAAAGATAATTTTCAAAATTAATTTTTATTATATTGTGGAAATAAAAACAAATTTAATTCCCAATTTTTAGTTATGATTAAATGAGGCATTGAATCTTTTTTTCTTAAATTACTAATAATTATTGCTAAAAAGTTTTTTTTCCCAACTACATGATAAACCTGATGATATATATATACGAACAGCTGTGGACTATTTTAATATTTTTTACTTTTAACAAGATAACCTGTAATATTTTTTAAAAGGACACTTTAACATTATGAAATTAATGAAATATAAAAGAAAATTTCTTAAATATTTAAAATTAAACTAAACTCAATGCATTTCTCAATGGAGCCGAAATTTACAGTCCTCATATATGTTTCCTTGAACTTGGGCCCTGGGGAGCACTTGTCTGTATCAGTTGGTCAAATAAAGCAAAACTCTCAGTATTTAGTTCTCAATCTTGCTTGGTACTTAGATTTATCTACCTACTGCAGAGAGAATGAGCTGAATTGATCCCGTTTTTTTCGAGAATCAAACCTCGGACCTGGATCTCAAAAGCGTGAAAATCTATAACCCGATGAAGAAGTAATATACCACTTCACCACTGGTCTTGCTCATAAATATCTACCTCGATTAATATTCATACTGATATATAAATATATGAGTGGCAACAACCACATTCAATTTAATTCTGAAAGAAATACATGAAACAATTCTCTTTATTGAACATAGAACTGAAAGCACTCTTTTGGTATCAAGGTGATAAACAAAACGGTAAATAATAATATAACAGTTTCATTTAACTGAAGAATCACTTGGTCAAGAACTAAATATAATTTATAGTCTATTCTTTTAATCGAAATAAGAAACAAGATTTATTAACTGTGAAAACATAAATAAGAAAAAAAAATACTTAAAATACATTTAGCTTTTTGTGCAACTCTGTAAAAATAATTAAGTAATTAATGTTCTTAAAAGATCAATATAAGTTATTTAAATATTGTGTAAATACAATACATAATAATATCAGTATTATTAGGAATGCCGATCATTACAATGTGGCAATCTAATATCATAATAAAACATTATGGTTGGAATGTTCTTTGCTAAAAGTAAAATAATTTTGTTTTATCACAATAATGTGTATAATTATCTATCTTTTGCTCTTTTATTGAAAATTCTAATCTGTGTCCAAACAGTTTAAACCTTCATAATATATCAGATATTGATTCATTTTAATGATCACGTTCTTATATAATATGAAATATTGCTCTTTTATTCTAAAGTAATAGAAAAAGTATCATAAAACTTCAATTTGTAAGAGATTCTCTTTTTTATTGCACTTTTAATTTAAGTAATGGAATAAATATATTTAATAATAAGAATCTTAATAATCTTAATAAGAAAATAGGAAAATAAATGGATATTCATTCAGTTCATAAAGCAGATATTCCTTTATATGAAAAATAATACGTATAGCTTAAACTTGTTTTCGTAAAATAATTTTATATAAGTAAAACTCTTTAAAAACGCCTTTGCAAAAATTTTTAACAAATATAAAGATAAAATAACTCTGAACGCAATAAAATTTTTACGAAAAATGTTTAGCAGTAAAATGACAGTGTAACTTCTAATTTTTTATCAAATTTTTCTTTAATTGAAAATGAGTTATTAGAAAATAAATTTTACACAGCAGCAAATATTATTTCTAATAACATCGTAAACTCTTTATTTTAAGAAAACAGTATATTCTTTTTCCTTAGTTATTATAAAAACATTAAGATATTAGTATATACATTCCGCAATTATTATTTTATTTCAAGTTAGTTAATATTTTCCTCATTTAATTTATGCAATTCTTAAAATATCTATTTAGCTTTAAAATATCCTTTTAAATATGCATATAGCAGTTTAGTTTTTTTTAAATATTTTTGCTATTTTTATTTAAATTATTTGGTGTGATTTGAATTATAAACAGCTTTTAAATCTTATGCATTTAATTATATGTTTTCTTTCTACTTTGAAGACAACTATACCATTTTTCTGATTTTCATAACTTCTGTTTCATTCTTGAAGAATATTATAATATGAATAATGGAATGTATTTGTAGAATAATTACTTCATTTCTTAAATTTCTGAATATTTCAGATATAAAGGATTATTTAAAAAATATTTTGTTGATGTGTAATATTTAACAATTTACTTAAATATTACTGAAGTTTAAAATATTTAATATCACATGTAAGCATCTTCACATCAAAGTAGGGAATTTTCATTTAATAGAAAATTTAAACATTTATTTGTGTGCCATTAATGCATTTCTAATGATTAGTATAATATTTTTCCTGTTAACTTCAATAAGTTCCTTTAAATGTTATATTGAATATGTTTAACCATACATACCTTTCAGTAATTTGTTTATTTTTTTTTATTATATATAGGTTTATATTACATCCAAAAGTAGTATTAAATAGTAAAAGTTTCATTATATTTCGGTTATTATTTTGTAAAATTTAAAAACATATACATAAATATATTTTTCTCTACTAAATACTACAGTTTCTAAACATGGTAATTGATCCGCTATCTCGAAATATGTGATGCATAAAAGATCTTGTTTTTCCTTGATTATACAAATATTTCTTATAATGTGTATTGGATTTTAGATAAAATACTCTTATTTAGTTTTTAGCACTTCTTAAAATGTATTAAACATTATAAATCCTTTTATAAATTATTGTAATATTTATATTAAAATTTTACAACGTAAATCTAGAAAGGTAAACTAATTAAAATTAAAATAAGTGAAAGCTATATCCATGAACGAATGCTTACACACAAACAAACGAAAATAGTAACTTAAATTATTGAAATGGCGAAACATTTAATATTCATCCAAAGATTTGTTTGTAAAAATTCAGAATAATATCTAATATAAATAAAATAATTAGAAATCTGTGTTCTGCATAATTTTAAGGAAGATATCATATCAATCATTCTTCCCAATTTTATTTAATTATACTACTATGAAAACATTTAATTATAACTAGAACATTATTTTTTTGCATGATCAACGATTGATCTATAAAAAAACACTTAGAGAATATTTTTAGTCAAATTATTTATTTTGAATTTTTCTGAAAAAGAAAAACTGAGAAATGGAAGAAAAATTAAAAATTTGTAAATTATGTGAAAAACTTTATCATAATATTTTATCAAATATTTTTGATGGATAAATATTAATTAATACCAGATAAATTTTATCTTTACATAATTCATTTTTAAGATAATCTATCAAAATAGTTTAGTTATTTTAAATAATATTTGAGGAAATTCTAAAATGTTTGTTCTGTTCTTTGTTTTAGGAATTTTGTTTTTCATTTTTGTAAATTTTTTTCTTGCTTAAATATTTGATAAATTTATTAAATCTGGTTTTATAATCTGACATTTTTTTTGATATCTCTACACCACAAGTGAACGTGCAAGCGGTTATATTTCCATGGATGTTTAAATTTATTGCTATTAAATTATTTATTATTTTTATGTTATTTTCTAATTTGTAGATAGTATAACAATGGGTCCAAAAATTATTAAAAATTCATTTGCTTGTTTCTCGTTTATGTATAAACTAACATGCAATATTTCTCAAGCTATTTCTTAAAATTATAAGATAATTGTTCTGGTATTCTTCGTACGATTTAAATTAAAACTATATTCAAAAGTATTAAAATTGAAACTATTAATGTTCTTCAAAATTCGTGTTTAACAAGTTTTGAAGGGGAAACGAAATTTATAAAATTCATAATATCTTATTTCAAAAAAATTATTAAATCAAATACTCACTGTACTTTACCTTGTTGTAATGTATACAACATAGATAAATTAGAAATAAATAAGATTTCTTTGAAAAATTTAATATAAAAGAATGCAAATTCAATCAGCATTTTGACATAACAATATAATTTAATTCTTATGCTGATATTTATAAATGTTCGGAAAATTTTCAGTGTAATAAATGTGCTAATGCTAAATTTACAAAAATTTGAAAAATAAATGTATTTATGATTTTTGATGAATTAACTTCCATTGAAATTGCCATTTATATACTAAAGAATTATCATTCCAATTGATATATCTTAACACTGATATTTTTAAAAAATGCTGGATACAGTGCTATTATAGTTTATTTGTTTGGTCCTATGTAAAAGCATTTTCACTTAAACATTAAACCTTATTCATTTACAAATTCTGCTTAATCCATTAAATACTAAAATACTGAGTACAAATATCGATACTGCATTAGTTATTTTTATTTCTTTCAATTTAAGAGCAAAGATTTCTAAACTGATTTTCTGAAAAAATGAAAAAAAAAATGAATTGCATTCAATATCTGATAGAGTTTACCGCTTACTTCATGTCCGTCATTTTTCCTCTATTCCGTTAATTTCCTGGGAGGAAAAAATATGTCTTCTGCCAAGACCTTTTCACAGCAAACCCTTCTGATATACTCTGTCTTCCTTCATCTTTCCCGTCAGTAACTTCCGAGCCAACCCCTTCTCCTCTCGAGCAGTCTTCCAACCACCCTTGGCTTTCTTTCGTCCAGAACTGTAAAAGTAGCGATAACGCGTTAAAATGATGAAAGTAGAAAGAGAAAGAAAATTAAATTACTACTACTCGCCTTTCCTTTTCTCTCTTCGGCCGATTCCTTCTACTTTCTTACTGTTTTCCTTCTTCCATCTTTTCCTCATGCGAGAGTAGAAACTTTCCGCAAAGACCCTGTTTTAATAGAATTTGTAACTTATTACAGTATTTTCCCACCTTCAAGCTCTTTCAGTTGTCAACCAAACAGCATAAAGATCTTGGTTTTGTGTTCGCAGATGAAGAAAAGTTCATGCAAATGGTAAGAAAAAAGGGAAACTAATTAAAGGCATTGATTGGTGATTTTCTATGAAAAGTCTTTGGTAATTAAGTGTAATTTTATTCCCACACGACAAAAACGGTGCTGACGACATAGACAGGACACTTATATTCTTGGATAGTAAGTTTAAGAGAACTTTGAATTTCTTTTAATCTTATTGGAGATAATATAACTTGGATTGCAATTAAATCTGAAAATAATTTAATGTTCAAAAAGATTAGATTTACGTAATACATATTAGATATATCTATATATTTTTTTTCTCAAATTACCTAACTTTTCTTTTTTAGTTCTTAAATTTTATTTTTTGTTAATATTACCGTTTTCAAGGTTTAAATATATATAATTATGCTGTTTAGCAAGTTTATTGTAGGAAAATTTATAAAATTTTTGCCATGCGATTAAAACGTGTATATTCAATTAAACTTTTTATTTCCTATTTAGCAGAAATAAGCGAAATAGGCAATAGATTTTTAAATAAGGTACTTCATGATTACCAAATGTGAAGGAAAAGAAAATTATAAAGTTTATGCAAATAAGAAAAAGAAAAAATGGCGTTCGTATTTCTTATACTATGAACACTGACTCGTCAAGGTTATCAAATATAAGAAACACTGATTAATGTTTCCATAGGACAATTCATTAAATAAATGTAGTAAAAATATAATTCCATAAAAATAAAAACATATGGTTTCAGTATCTGAAAAAAATGTAATATAAGCAAAAAATAAGTATTTTGAAAACCAAATAGAGCTGCTTATTTCTTATTTTAGCTATAAAAGCTGCATTAAAATAACTTTATAGGAATATAGTAAAGGTAAATTTACATTCAATGTTGACTGAGTTAATTTCCATTAACGGATAAGTAGATAATAAGTATAAAAGTAAATAAGTATGATTTCTTCTGCCACAAAGGTAGATTCCGTTATAATCTATAAGATAATCTCTTAAAAATTTAATAAAAAAATCCAGAAAAATTGTAATATTTTTTAAAAAAGCATAAAAAAATTCCTCAATTTATTGGTAAGATTTTTACATTTCACTCTATATTTTTACAATATGATAAAAATATCAAAAACAAAAATAAGTTTTTTTTTTACTAATTATTCATTATTACATTTTTGTAACACTTTCAGTGGTTTTAAAAAAAAGAAGTTAAGTAGATACAAGCAAATTAATTAAAACAATTACAAAATTAATTACAAAATAATGCAAATAAATAATTACAAAATAATACAAGCAAAATAAAAATCAAATGTAATTTTAATATTTTTATGAAATACATATAATTTTAACATATGTAATTCATCAAAATCAATTTAATTTTAATAAGAGTGCCCTTTTTTAAACAAATAAATTTGTTCATTTTAGTTATTATAAATTCTAATTAACATTTGCAATTTTTTAAACTTTAAAACAGTTTTCTTCAATTATATAAAAACAATATTTTTTACAAGATTCTTTTGTTTGAATATGAAAAATAGAAAATTAAATCATGTAGAATAACTATAAACAGTTCTCTTCATAAATTAAAATGCTGAGTGCCGTATAAAAAATTTAAAACTTCAAAAATTAATCTTTATGTTTTAATATTACCAAATACTTTTTGCATATTATTTAGTTTGAAGTATGTATATAGTAATAAAATATATACATTTTGTTTTTCCATTTTATATTTTGTGAAAAACTGAGCAATGTTCTGACACATTTTTTTATGTTGATGTCTACTTAAATTTTGATATTTTCTATGTTGTCAAATATATAGTCAGGAAAACGCTTAAAATATATTCATATTAAAAAAATATGATCTATAACGCGAAATAATTCGGTCAAAGATTCAGAATATTAACTAAAAGTTACAGCTATTAATTAATAATTTTACCAAATAAAATGTTAATAAGCAAATACTGGAAAATTTGTTTTTATTTACTTCATTTTCAAAATTTAATCAGCTCAAATAAACAGGATAATTCGAAATCCATAATTATGCTCTTCATCTGAAATAAGTAATTGTTTTTATCCTTAAAAGAACTTTATATTTTTTGTTTCTATTTTTACGTAATTAATTTGGAGATTTTTATTTCTGTTTTATTTTATCATTATGTGAAACTATTGGAGCTCATATTTTAGCTGTATTGGTAAATAATACTTTGGGAAAGAACTATTATATTTATTCCATGATTAAAATACTTCAAATCATTAATTATAAATTATGAAACTTTATATTCAATTAATTTTCATAGTAAGCAAATGAATTAGTTTGAAATTTCTTGTTAAAAGAAATACGAAAACTTGAAATAATAATTACAAACTCCTAATAACTTTTTTAATCAGTAAAAATTTTTAATTCACTATTGAATTACAAATATAATATTTCGTTTTTAATGAAAAGTATACATTCATGAAAATTGTAAAGATATCAAAGAACTTCTATTTTAACAATTTACATTTTAATGCAAAAGAGAGACTTGATTATCTATTAAACTTTCTGTATCTAAACAAAATGATAATTACTATATATTTTCTTTTCTTTTAATTAAAATAGATAATTTTTGTGCAAAATGTTACTGAAAAGATTTAATTGAAATAATTTGCATTTCAATTTGTTTAGTTATTTTGTAATTTAATTTAATAAACATAAGATATGCTTTAGTATCATAATAAGAAATAAAATGTGTCGGATTTAAAAATTTATCTTAATAAAATTCACTTTATTTGTGCGTGAGTATGCTTAAAGTATAGAAATTTTTTTGAAAAAATTATGTATGTATTTTGGTATTTTAAATAATTATACTAAGCAAATGCTATACCCCTATATTTATGAATAAACACAAATATTCCTGCATGTATGTTACAAAATATAACTACTTCTGCGCTTGATATTAATGTAAAAATCAGTGTATAATAGATGTTTGCATAAATATAAAAGTTATTACTTTATAATAAAATTAAAATTATCACTTTAATGTTTTCATTTTAAGCACATTATCAAATTGATTAATTAATGTATTAGTTAAATTAATTTTTAAGAAATAAATTTTGAGAGTACAAATTCAATAAATGTGATATTGTTTCATTTGAAAAATCCTCTACATTTTTTAAACAATTTAAACATATATTTTTAAAGTATTTAAACAAGTATTTCTAAGTTATTTAATAAAGACGGCAGAATATTTTAATTATTTAAGCATATTGTCTTCCATTATGAAACATCAAGAAGTGAAATTTATTCGGTAAGTAGCGTGTTATACAAACTTGTGAAATCCAAATAATGACAAATCAGTAGTTAGTGTTGTCATAAATTTTAGTCCCAAACGTCCGCATAATTTCAACGAAGCTCTCCATGTATTTTTAAGGAATAACATCCATGGGGTTTATACCGAAAGCTAATCTGTAATAGCATCAGATGATTATAACCCTGGCTCTTTGCTTTGGAATCAGGGATAATACGTTTACGATTGGCGATAGTTTTAGGGAAAAAGTAGGCCAATGAATCAATTCAGTCTGGTAGGTGGATGAAAACTTTTGATTATTACGTGGCACGTGAGGTCATGTATCATTATATTAAAATATGATTAGTAACAAGAGCCGATATATATTGGATCCACATGCCTCACTATTTTAGAAATGTAGCGCTGGCTGTTCAGTGCACCGGTGATGACAAACAGAGGAATGCCGTTGCAAAATTCACTATCATTCAAACTATGATACCAAGTGTACGACCAGTGGGGTGGAGCTGAAAGCAAAATTTCATTAGTTTGTCACCAGGATATCTCCAGACTTGAATCCCATCATCGTGTCATTCCAGGCAGAACCCTTATTCGACAATGATGTCATATTCATCGCATTATTAGCGATGCAAGCGCCTGCAGCTTTCCTTATAGTGTAAACGAAGCAATGTTTGTATTGCAAGTATTATACACAGTTGAAAATGATATTGAATGGTTTCATTTCATTACTGTCCTAAAACAATATGCCTGTTAGGGCGTGCAGTGTTGTAACGAAGTGGATTTGATTGGTCAGACTGATTGTCCATTCTCTTCTTCATTCAACGATTGCAAATCCACATTACACTTGTTTGGATTCACCCACCACAAGGACTAATTTCCCTGAAAAATGTACTAAAAATAAATATAAAATAATACTTTAATGTGGCGAACTGTAACAGGAACATAATCTTATGTTGTAATACAATGGGGAACTTAAATTGGAAAATGTTTAATTTTCTTATCATTCTCCATTTAAAATATTCAAAAATCTATGCAGGATATGTGATAGCTACTAAACTATTAATACTGTAGTTCATTTTTCAGAAATATTTATTTCTGATGAATATGCAGTCCAAATGTCTAAAACAGAAACTTTAGATATGCACTAATACCAAACAATTCAGAAATTTATAGGTGTGAGAGCAATTAGATTCCATGTCACATAAGCAATATTTTTTGGACTGTAGCCACGGTTTATGTACTACATTTTTTGGACTATCTAAAACTAAGATTCAAGAGAGATAAAATGATTCATATGGAATTTTGATGATAATAAAACTAGTATTTAATATTCATAGTCTAAATTTGGTGAATATGAAATACGAAATGTAATTTAATCAAATTGTTTGCATAAAATAAAAATAAGAATAAAAAATTGAAGCTATATATCTAAAGCAATTTTTAATAAAAAGTCTTAAAATTCCTATTTATAACACATATTTCATTCACTGAGTAAAAGGTATACATTTTTAGTGGAAATATTCAATTGTCTACGTATATAATGTTATACGTTGTAATAATGAATAAATTTTTCATAAATTTCAAATAAATTTTTTGTCCTTTATAAGTGTAATTTCAAATAATAAAAAGTGTGTTTTCATGACACAAAGTTATTCTGTATCCATTATTTAATGTATTTTCATAATAATTCAAAACAGTTTAATAATCTTTATTTCATGTCTTTCAATAAAGATAAAATGCGTTTAAATTATAATTAAATGCTTTGCTTTATTTAAAAGAAGATAGATTGTATGTAGCCTTTCTCATAAGTGAAGTTTTAAATATTCTAATATTTTTAAACATTTAATGTATGTTTATAATTTGATTCATCATAATTAATATTTTAATAAACAATTTCGGAGTTTTATAAATTAAAATTAAAATTGTATACAGTGTTCTTTTCCATTATAAAATATCCAATTATATATGGTAAATTTCATAGCAAATGTATCAAAAAATTGATTAATCAGTGGGAACAAAATGAATTTTGAAAAAATAAGTACTAAAAAATTCCTTTTCACCTCTAAAATTGTTGGAATATCTTATAAATTTAAAAAATGTTAAGCTTTTGTACAAATATATATAATAGAATATGACAATAACATCGTAGGGAGAAAGCAATCACAATTTTTGTTGAAAATATCTTATTTTTATGAGGTATTTATATGAATTGAAAAGGAACTCTCTGGTCATAAAATACAAATGTTCACCTCATAAATTTCAAATTGTATGCCAAATATGGAATCACCCTTCTCCGTAAATAAGAAAAACTACAACTATAAAAGCTAGGATTTTTTTTTTTTTTGCAAAAATGATTTATGTTATATATAAAAGAATATTTTGTGATTACTTTAAATTTATTAACTGCCTTAGAACAGCATATCTGACTGGATTCACTTTTATTATCATCTGTTTTACTATGAAATACCGATTCATAAATTATTCAAGAAAAATCATAGAAATATTATTAACTTTTCTATGCTAATATTTGATAAAAGCAAGTAAATGTTTTTATTTAATACAGATGCTATATATACTTTACGGAAATGCATCTTAAATTTGAATATCTTAATTTTAATTTTAGCGTTGTATTATACTTAAAATTTGTTGAAATAAAGAGAGTGAAAATTCTAACTTACTATATTTATAAACACCCATTTTTTTATGTATAACAAAATTGTAAACTTAAAATATTTCAAAACATTATTCATTATAATATTTTTATAAGTATATAATCTGAATTAAGTATTTCACGAATTAATTTCATTACGGATAATTTTTATGTAACATGTGTAAGATTATAATTTGTAAATAATTAATAATATGCATTTGGTATTATTTACTAATTATATACAATAATAAACATAAATATATTTTCAAATGAGCTTATGGAATTTGCATTTTAATTAGCTATTAGAAATATTGTAAACACTAATGACTAATCTAAAAAGTAAATTTAGAAAATAATACATATAGATATGTCTTAACTTAAAAAAAAAAATAAGAACTCAAACTCCATTGAATTTTAAAATTAGCTTTAAATCAAATGAGTGCCCATGATTGTGTAATTAATCCTCAGAATATTAAATTCAGATCTGATAAAATAATGCAAATAATATTATTTACAAATATAAAGTATTTTTCAGTTTAAAGTAATCTAAAATATTCTTTTAAGAAATGTTCATGTATATTATTTTTTATCTAAATACAATAAATAAAATATTTTATTTTTGATTATATATTTGAGTAAGCGCGTATGTATATGTATAATATATACCATACTCATACGGACAGTAATAAATACTTCGAGTAATATATTTTATAAATCCTTCTCACAAAGTATAGGTAAAGTTAGGTAATTATATAAAATAATAATAATTCGCTAAATACATTTCTGTGAGACAAAGAATATAGTTTAAATGTGTGAAAAGTATTTATCATTTGCTGTCAAAGAATACCTAATTATCGTCACCCTTACAGTTTAAAAATCCTTAACTACTATTTTTTTTAAACTTTTTGATTTAACTTGCAAAATACACAAATAAATCTAATTTCAATGTATTGAAATCCAAATATCTCTTAATATAATTTTACATGGTATTTTTTCATTAAATATTAATTTATATCTCAAAACATTATGAAAAACATAATTTCATTGAAATTAATAGAAAGAGACTTAGTTAGCAGTCTAATAAATTTATTAATCACATTTTGATTTCAGCTGGCATAAAATGTTTTGTATTATACTAAAGTTATAAATTAGAAAATATTTATTTGAAAACTAACTATATTTCTAACTTCATACCCTAAATCATTTTCCTTCCTTTGCAGTAAATATATATATATATATATATATATATATATATATATATATATATATATATATATATATATATATATATATATATATATATATATATATATATATATATATATATATATATATATATATATATATATATATATATATATATATATATATATATATATATATATATATTACATGTTTAATTAACAATTACATTTTATGCATTAATAGAACATGAACATTTTTAAAATTTTTTTTCCGTGTTCTTATAATTTTCATAAAAATGCTTTAAAAATTAATTTTAAAATTGTGTAATTTATAAAGCCACATTTAATTATTTTTTCGATAATTTTATTAATTTTTTATGTATTTTTTAAATTAAAATAAAATTAAAGTTAAAATTAAATAAAATTCGAGTTAAGAAAATAAAAATTACTTTCTTAACTCGAATACGAAATAAGATTCAGAAACTTTATATAAATGTACATAAAATGTATCATTTCACTATGCAATCTATATAAATGATTAGAGAAGTTCCAATAATTACTAAGAAGTTAAGAGAAATTTAGACATATTTACAAACTTTTTCTGCATTTCTTGTATCTGTTAGATTCGTATGCTACCAAAAAATGCGTTTTAATAAATTGTGCAAAATATAGATTATTCTTAAAATATTCTGAAATCGATTCCAATGAAATTAACTTTCTGCTTATTTATTCTTTACCAAATTCAAATATATTCTCTCACCTACATACTTCATTTAGATTACATTCTCCCTCTATGTTCAGTTTGCTTATTATTAAGTTAAGAAAAAAATCCACACATTTGCATAATTAACATCGACCACATTTCTTTGAATAGCCTAACGAAGCAGGGTTAATTTGCCCTTAATGAGAGATGCGGTTCTTCTTAATAGTATGTTTAGTTTATTACCAAGTTCAAATTACTGCACTCCCATGCATGGAGCATATTTAATTATCAGAACCTGAATGATATGTACAAGGAACTTACTGTACTCATATATGAAAACTTTCCCCCTCTAGGGAAATATGAACCAATCTAATTTAATTTGAGTTTTTATTTTTTTTAATTTGCCAAAAAACCTACTTTAATGGAAAATATTAATTTGTGTGTTTTCAATTTTAGTAATTTTCGTACATAGTTTAAATCCAAAGTTGATGATATATAAGTGACAGGCTATAATTATAATTAAATATAATTATGTTTTCAAAACACAATTCTGTCTTTAATGCTAAATAAGAATGTATTGTAATATTTTATTACGCATTGTTACAATGTATTTTTTAATAAGAAATACTTTAAAACAAAGTGAAGAAATGTATCTTTCATCATAAGCTGGAATGACCAATCAATGCACAGATAGGAAAAAAAAAACAATTTAAATAGTTTAATTGAAATTTATTTCAAATCTGTAAATTAATTTTTATTTACAGACAAAAAACTGCATAATACTAAAAATAATATATTTTAAGAAATAATTTGTAAAATTTAAAAATCAAATATATTTACTTTTTGTCAAATTTATAATTTTAATTAGTTTATTCTACAAAATATACTATGAAATATAGGGATTTCATAATAAAGGGCAATCACAAATTAACGAACATTCAAACCAAAATAAGAAAATTAAGATTATTCCATAGTTTAAGAATTAATTGTGTTTTTATCTGATCAAGATAATCTAACACTAAAAACTGTTGAACTTAGAAGATATGATTGACATAATTTATAAAATTTATAAAACATGTGAAATTTGGAATATACATTCATTTCAGTTATTAAATTTTATTTAGTTTTAAAAGAAAACACAAATATAAAAAATTCAAAATTATGGTAAATTGTATTCCCATTATATAAGAATATATTTCTGTAAATGTTGTTTGAAATGCTAGTTAATCTGTATTGGAATAATAAGAATACAATTGCTGCTTTTGAAAGTCTCTTTAACATTTTATATATATTTTTTAATAAAACTATGAAATTTCAAGATTGCAAAAACGCCTCTGACTTTCAGAAACATTTTATTTAAAAAAAACTATTTTATGAACTTTCATCGTGTAATCAAAAAATATGACAAAAAGGAGAATTTTCCACAAAATATTCATTTCTATTTCAAAAAAATATAAAAATTTTTCCAAATTTGTTTATAAGATTTATTTTTTACTAAATTTTAATATAATATTTTAAATAAAACAGTACGGACATTTTTGATTTAATTAACTTAATGTATTTGAGAAAGATATAAGTTTCATGTGAATTGCTTGATTATGAATACATAGAATCTTGTGAGACATTGGAGATTATTCAGAATATTTCAAGCACTTACTCAGATAAATGAGGGTAGAGAACTCTTATATCTGACGTTTTACAGCAGAGCATCAAACTGTACATGATACCTTTGACTCTGATAAACATACACATTCCGCTAGAGTACACACTAGGCACAATTTTGTTTAAAAGTATCACTTCATGGAACAGATACGAGTTAATATCCTGATTGTGAAGCTTTGATAAAGTCCAATTTCTGCCATCAGTCCTACAGAAATCTGAGAATGTAATGTAACAAATAAATTACTTAGATGTATATTATATGTATTCAAAATAAATATTTAATACCAAATTTTCAGAAAATGTTTTGACTTTAATCAAATAATTTTAAAATTATAGTAAATTTTGTTTAAAATAATACGATGTAAGCTTTGAATCACTCAAAAATCAAAAATTAGTATTTTAATAGGGATTAATATATGTTTAATAACATTTTATTGCTTTTTGACTGAATCAGATTTCAAATATTTTACCATATTAATACATATACGGATTATTTTAACGAGACTTCAATTTTAAGAATATAAAATAATCCACAGTTCAAGGAATACCAAATACATTAAAAAAGATGAAATATGGATACTATGTAAGCTTTGAATCACTCAAAAAACAAAAATTAGTACCTAAGAGAAAATTTTTGCTTTAAATTAATAAACTACATTAATCTAATTTTTACTTGCTTAATTTAATTTAGTAAGTAATATTGAAGTATTAATTCATATTTCTTACAATGAAATGCTCTATCTGATATGTTACAATCTTTTTAGAAGATTATGTGATTTTTTCTTAATAAAGAATTAATTTTTATTAATATTTTAAAAATTTTCCGTTTTAAAGAATTTAAGTGCAAATTTAGAAGAGCATTAGGAATTTAGAAAAAAGTTTGTAGTTATCATTATTTAGATGTACTAACTGTTTACATTCGGAATAATATTTCGCCTTAGAAAATACGTTTTCATGCAAAAATCAGCAAGAAACATTTCGAATGAGACAGAATGCTTGAATATTCTTCTTGGATATAAAATATTTTGTAGTGTTCTGAATTATTTTTAAGTGGCCCTACATTGGAAAAGGTGAAAGGCCGATAGTTGTAAAATGCAAAATCTGAAAAAAAATAAATATCGTTATTTTAAAAATACACTTTGAGAATGTAAGATTGAGTATCCAATGGCTTATAGATGTTTGATGATCTATTAATGCTTCACATGGATGGTAAATTTATGAGTGAATAAAAACTGCATTTTTGAATCTTCAAGTTGTGATCTAGAGTGGTACTATCAACTTTACACCTGGAGATAAAGGGCAGTATCAACTTTACACATGGACATCAAGTACAATATCAATTTTACACATCGAGATCAAGGACACTATCATTTTTACATATGGAGTTCAACTCATCACTAATTACCCTCTAAAATACCGACTTAAATTAAAATCCAATGAATTTTTCTATCATTTTTTAATAATTAAAACTCAACTAATAAAATATTTAATTTAATTCATAAAATATCAATGTAACTTATTAAGTCATAAAATACCCAATTTAATCTGGATTATTTTTTTTTACTTGATTCAATTCACGAATTATTTAAGCTTGTTAGTTTGATATATAAATTTGCCATGCAGTAAGTGTTGAAAATTCAATCTATTGATTAAAAGTATATAAATTTAAAATTAATTACATGCTTTGTAATCAAAATTTTGATTGTAGATTTTTTATTTTAAATATGGTCTACGTTTTGGTAGCCAAAGGTGAACGTCATTATACATCATCTCTTGCATTTTAACTTCATATTCAATTTGACCACTGGCAAAAATTCGCTGAAAAGTAAAATCTTTATTCTATCGATATTATGTGATATGAAATTAAATTAAATTTTTACGAAGTAGTGTTATCTTTAAATATATGTTCAAAATACATTAAATATGATCTACAATACACAGATCATTGCATTTCTTCGTTTTAATTCGAATCATGAAATTGCCATTAGTATTTTGAATTTTCTTAATGAGCAAATAAATTATAATCCAATAATGGATAATTATACATATATTTCTCTCAATAATCTGCAGCATTATTTTTCTAAATTGATAAATGCAAATGAGGATGCGTCTAAATTAATGGGTTTCTTGGGTATACCATATATTTTTCAAGTAATTTTTTAGTTTAGATTTAAAATGTTAGGGAAAAATATAACACTTTCCCAGATTTATTTTCATCTATACCATTTCTTAATAAACTTATTAAATAATATTTCACGAAATACATTATATATCATAAGTATTTAAAATAATACTTTTATATTTAGAAGAGTTTTAATTAGATTTTCAACAGAATAAAATTATTTCCTCCTTGCATCACTTTATGTTGTTAAATTTGCAAATTTTAAAGCACGAAATGTTTTAATAATTGATTTCTATCCCATTTAATTTATATTAAGGATTTGAAAATAAATGTCTTTTGTTAACTAATATTAATTTAATCATTATTCCTTAAAAAGAAGTAACAGAAGGAAAAATATGCCCAAAAGCTATGTTTTGCTTTGATAAGCAATAAAAGAAATATAGGTCACTCCGTGAAAATTGTTAAACCGGGAAAAGTTCCAACATTAATCCAATAACACAAGGAAAATAAAACAAAATAAAATAAAAAAAAACTAGAAATAGTACACTGGATAAGTCGATTGAGAAAAAAAGAATATTCATGAATTGGGATGATTTTTTGGACATTTTTGGCATTTATTGAAAAACATGATAGAATGTTTTCTATTATAATGATGACAAAATATTTGCTCTTTATATTGATGCTATAAATAAATATATAATAAAAGCAAAACAATGTAATATGTAGTTACATATATTATAATTAAACATTGCTTGAAGCATGTAAAAGTAATCTTGCAATTTCATTCAATTTTGCTATATAATTTGCATTTAGAAATTTGTATATTTCATTTATTTGTAAACAAGGTAACTATTGAAGATGTTTTGTTAAATGCATTTGGAAAATCCAATTATTGTTGAGAAATAATCATTTCAATACAAACAAATATTAAATATTGGCTAAAAATATTTTATTTGATTTATCATTAGTAAATAATCCTTTTTTATAAAAATACTAATATATATAGAATATATTTAGCTATAAATATGAACTTTAAGCTTTCAAATAATTTAAATGAATGTGTATTAGAAACAAAATATTTATAATTATATAATAATAACATATTTATAGTTGAATAAATTTAATTTGATGTTTTATTAAGATAAAAAAATATATGTCTCTCTGTTAGTGTTCAGTTAACTTGCTTAGTGTACGTTTTTTCTTGAACAATCTAAATGCAAGTAAGCTATATATTAAAATATATGTCTTCATTTTTACAGCCATATTTTAATTAAAAGAGCTTTAACTTTATATGAATAAAGTATGCGTTTAGAAAAAAAAATTATTCGTAATTATTTGAAACTTATTTTCATTTTGTATATTCATATAAACTGATTAAAATTTTTAATATAAACTAGTTTTTCTTTAAAAAGATATATACATTTTACACATTTGTTTCTTTGCAATATTGTTAAATTCTGGCAAGCATGCATATGTTCCTTTACTTACGTAAAATCATAATCTTCAAAATTCTTGGATTCAATGGTAGTAAAATTTACTACAAAAAAATGTTAAATTATACACGAAATTTCCATATCAAGTTATCATATTAAACTTTTTTTTAATATGAAATGAATGAAATTACAATTACAAATTAAATGAGGGATAATGACAAATTTAAAAAAAAATATGGAATTTAAATAATACGAAGTAAACATTAATCATTGTACTTTTTTTGTATAGCTCTAACTTTAAGAAAATTTATGAATACAAAAAAATAACTCAAAACAATATCATTTATTAAAAGTAAGTGCAAATATTTAATATGGATAGCCAATATTATATTACAACTTTTAGAGTGTAAACAAAATACATTAATTTGCAGTTAAATGATTATGCTATTTTACTTTATGTTAATATACAACCAAAAACTTGATGTACTTTAATGATATCATAATAAAAGTAGAAGTTAAACCTTTAATAATTGGTGATCCTTGATAAGTTTTTAAGTTTAGGGAGACATTTAAACTTTCTAAACTTAGATGTACTTAATGCTCCTATCAAGTCTTAAAACACCTGATAAAATCGAAGTGTTCCCCTCCCATATTATAACTAGCCGAGTTTTTCGTCCTTGGATAGTACCCCACTATCAGGTGATCTCGGGATGCAAAGAGAGGGGAACCACCCTGTTTAAATGCCTCAAACCCATCCATCACTATTAGCGTCAAAAACCTAATTAACTTTCCCTTAATTTATGAGAGCAACGCTAAAGTACAGGAGAACAATTAGTAATGACCTTTACGCCATGATATTAGATTCGTTAAGGATGTTTTTTTTTAAAAAAAAAATGAAGTGAGGAAAAAAGGTGATACAGCCTGTTGATAAAAATTTTTTGAGTGACTATGTTGAGAAATAGTGCATATTTAATCACCCGAGATTCATAGTCAGTAACATTTGTTGCACGTCTTTCATATGAGAATTTTGCAACCATACAAAAATGTTGGATTCATGAATATAAATACTTAAGATTGCTTAAATAAATTTTAATCTTTTTCAATATATTTTTTTCATTTTATGTGATCATTGTTGTTAAGTGTCATTATTATTAATATTTATTAAAAGCAAAAACATACAACTTTTTGTTGTTTTTTTTTATAATACTTATAAAATCAATGCAAATTAAGTAGTTCCTTATATTTTATTAAATTGAACAATTTAAATAGTACTTGGTTAATAATAAGGAAAATGAACTATCATAATTTAATTGTTTGTAAACAGACCTTCACAACTGCAAGGTAAAGAAGCGGTCATACGGATTTCAAGATTTTAAAAAAACGTAGTTAAAGTATATGGTAAAATCAAATTTTTACATAGTATTATAAGAGTTCAATTAATTTCAAAATAAATTAATTTATCTTCTTAATTTTTTATAGGCAAAACATAAAAATATTAAATTTCGAAAATATTGAGTTTTAATAAAAATGCATAAAACTGATTAATAAAAGAGTATGATATTTATGAATGAAATTTACATGATGTTTAGATTTATCACCAAATGAATAATTTCTAAGATTAGATTTTAGTAAATAAAAAGTAAATAACCAAAAATTTGGTTTAAACTTACCTCACAATAAAATTGTGTTCATTAGTTATTATGATTCATTAATTATGTATTCTATCCAGTAATATAATTAAGATTTTGATATCAATGATTTTGTCTTAAAAATTGTCAAATTAAATATCTGAATAGTAAAATATTGTAAGTGAAAAAATTAAGCTAATTTTCTGTAAGAAATCCCGTTAAACTGATTTATAGACAATTTACTGTAACTTTAACCGAATATGATAGCAAATTTGTTTGGACACGGCAATAACAATGCATCAAAGCACCTTTGTTTTTTTGTAAATATCATCAAATTTCCTTCAAAAATATTAGCAGCTTAGAAAATTAAATCTGCAACGTAATCTTAAAATTCAAATTATATTAAATTATTTTTTTTATTTTTTGAAATCAGTGTACAAATACCAAACATTTTGAAAAACTTTATAAAAATGTTATTAAATAATTTTTAAAGTAAAAAATTTATTTATGCTATTATGGTAAATTATTACAAAATTATATTAAAAAAGATTTAAATCTAACAATTAAATTATTTTACAAATATGGTTATTGATAAAATAAGTTGATTAATTTAACCTATGAGCTTGAATATTATTATAACAATTATAAGTTAAAGAGAAATAAAATATATATAAATATATGCAACTTTCACACATTCAGCAATAAATTAGTTTTGAGCAATAATTTAATGCGATTATTTTTAATTTAAAACTTATGAATAAATTGGGGTTAAGAAAACACGTATTAGCTCTAAAATTTGAAACTGGATTGCAAAAATTCATATATAGTTAAGGAATAATGTCTGAAATATTAAATGTGAGAATAGTTACAAAAATATTCTGTTTTTAAACTGAATCATTTAATATTTAAAACTTCAATTTTTAATTACTGCAAACTCCAATAGAAAACAATTACTTTTTTAAAAAATATTTACATCGAAATATATATACTTAAAATGGAACATTGAACTAAACCCAAAGTTATATAACTTGATTAAATTTATTGCAAAATTCATAACAGAACAATATATGACAAACTATATTATGAAGTATAATTTCAAATGCGGTTCTCTCAAGCTATATATTACCTGATATATTATTTAAGAAAAAAATTATTTCATGACTTAATAAAAATGTATATCACTTATTTTGATACACAATCGTAAACAGATAAAAAATAGCTTTTATATAAAAAATATTTTAAAATAAAAAAATTTAATTTCATTAAAAATGCTTGATATTTAATTTTTATTTAAAATATATGTGTGCATTCTATTTGTTCCTTGAATAGCATTGCTTTGCTAACAAAACAGGACTCTTAAAATGTTTGCTAAAATTCTGTCGCTGTGAAGCCAATTGTAATAATGAATAATGATCCCAGATAAGATTAATGATCTCAACATATTCATTTTTTTGTAAAAGTCCAGCATTGTTTTAAAAGCTCTCATATCTACTAAAGAAAAAGTTTCTCATGTACTGTGTATTTGTATGAAACTTTTGGTTGTTATTCTGTTATTGTTATACTAATTTTTAAGTTTCCAAAATTGATAAATTCTTATGCTCATAAGATATTTTAATCAGCCACATCTTAAGCTAGATCGATTTAAAATTTTATGTATTTACTTCTTAAAATCAAATATAAAAAATGTCCGAAAATTTTAGTGAATAACTAAATGACTCAAATAAAAATTTATTGGTTTCAACATCAATCAAGATAAATTCTTTAATTCTGCATATATATAAGATCGAAGTGAAAAATTAAATTGATTAAAATATACATTAGCTGTTCCTTAAGCATACATTTTTACAAATTCACTGATTTTTATGTGATTTCAATTAATTTATTTAATATATTTAAGTCCAAGAGTAGAGAGCTAAAACAATTATCTTACTTTGAAAATAAAACTAATTATTTTTAAATAACTTTGATTCCATTGATTTAAAAATTTCCACTTTTCAGCAGAAGAATCTTCTTCTAATTATTAATAATGTTTCATAAGTAAATACATTGTATATTAATGGCATATGCATTTAAATGTTATGAATATGTCTAAAATATCTATGCTTAAATATAATTACTTAACCCAGGTAATTTTTATTGTTAGATTTTTCTATGACATTGTATAAATAAATTTAAAACTTTTTAACGTTCAGATTTAAAATATATTCAACTCTATAAATTCACTTTAAATTACCCTGAAATATTCAACCACATTATAAAAACAGTTAAAAATTTACAATTTCACAAATAATTTATTAGTTTACTTAAAATTTAATAACTTTTAAAATATGTTCAACATTTTTTTAAAAATTCATGTATGAATTTCTTAATATTTTTAATTATAACTGCATATGAATAAATTTGATTTCATGAGATTTAGAATAAATTTGCTTATAAAAATGTTTTTCTTAGTAAAATTGTTCATATTTAACTGATTAATTAATCTCCATAATCAGTTATACATAAAATTAAATACGAAAACTTAATATGCTGATAATTTTTTTTTATTTATATATGGTGCTTTTGTAAATTAATTTTTTAAATATTTTGAATTAAGTTTTAAAAAAATATCAGTTATTATATCATAACTTTATGTACTTAGAGAAATATAGAATTAATTCCAATCTTGATGAACAAAGAGAGCTTTATAAAACATTTGATTTTCCAAAACTAAAAGTATCTTATAATATGGAATTTAAAAGAAAATAATATTATTAATTCATAAATTTATTGACTTAAATATCAGCTTCACTATTAAGAACAAACATAATTCTTGAAATTTATTAAACTTATTTATGCTTGAATTTTTCAAAGTGTAATTCAGATGAAACTGATTGCGAAAAGTATATCTACTTTTAAATATAATGAAAATGCATTATTTTTAAAAACGTATTTATACTTTCGTAATTAAACGTATATATTTAATGAGATCATTATGTCCATTTTTTTGTTTCATCAAGTTTTTATTTTTCAATTTACCTAAATCAATCCGTAAACAATTTTTTCTCGATAAAAAAATTACGACAAAAAGTATTTATGTACAACTATTCCTATTTCTAGATTTCATTTAATATAAATTTTCAGTTCCATATAATTCAAACTCAAATAAATTCGCTGAATAACTAACGAATCAGATCCAAATCATATACCCTTAGGAAGCAAATAAGCTTGAGTTCCTTTGAAAGCAGAATAGAGTTTTAAATTAGATGAAAGAGAAGTTGATATAAATCATTGTTTGTTATTACGTTAGTTTGCGTGACTCTTAATGGTCATCTGAAAGAATCCGAAGCACATGATGTTTCATACTTACACAGAATATTTATGAAATCAAACTAATATATATATATATATATATATATATATATATATATATATATATATATATATATATATATATATATATATATATATATATATATATATATATATATATATATATATATATATATATATATATATATATATATATATATATATATATATATATATATATATATATATATATATAATAAAAGTTACTCTAATTACTGCCTATATTATTCGTATGCGTTTTTATTGTCTGAAGCATTTTGTAAAGTATCTTAATCTTCTTCAGCAATATTTTGTTAAATCCAGTGCATTTATTCAGAAATTTCTAATTGATTTCAAAAAGAATATATACTTTTGGATATTTAAAGAAATAAATAAATATTGAATTTATTCTAGAGCAATTATAATAATCTCATGAAGATATTACATGAAATTATTTTAAAACTACTTCTAATGAATTAAAAATATATCCATGAAGAAAAGTTACGCATTAAAAATGTGATATTTTTAATATTGGAAGTTAACACAATTGTAAAAAAGTATACATTTTTGTAGATAGAAATAAACATAAAATATCACACCTATTTTTCAAACCTCTCTAGCATGTTCTACATCCAAATGTTATGTTTATCTTTTAGGAGCCATTTTCAAATTAAGTTTATAATGTTCCAACTATCGAATGGGTTCTTAAACTTTATTTCTTGCCAAATTATATTTTTTATTGTTTTTTTATTATTTACACAAATTTGTTTTCAGTTGCCTAAAACACAAAACCAATAAGATATTTTAAAACAAATTAATAAAAAATATTGTATTTTAACTAAATTTTCAAATATACATCTACATTGTGATTCAATTCTACATAAGCCTTTCCCAATATTTTTGATTATAAGTAATTTTCAAATGTGAAGGCTTAAAGATTTACAACCAGCATTTCATTTCATTAAACTTCAATTATTATCGTTCATTTGAAGAGTGTTTTAAAAATCGATTAGCATTTTTTTTTATTCTGTAAATCTAACCTGTGTGGAATACTTTATTAATTTACCATTTTCATTTCAATGCATTAGAAAAAAAACAAATCTTTCAAAGGAAACTATTAAAATGAGAGAATTAGTAAAAAGGAAATAATGCTAGATGGTGCACTTCCAGCAAATCTGCAAGTGTAAAAATACTTAAAACGTAATACACACACACACAAACACACACACACACACAAACATATATATATATATATATATATATATATATATTATACATATATGTAATAATGTTTTACCAAATCATTAATTAGGAATTTTGCAATAAAGAGCACCCATTCTTAGTGATAATGATGAAATTTTATTAAAAAGAGCAATTCGATAAATAGCTTATTGAAATTGCCTATGATAAAATGAAAGTAACACATACACTTATTAGCAATAACTTGTCACAGCTGTATCTTCCCCTACAAATGCAGTTTTTCCTCGATAATTGTAAAAAGGGAGTTATATAAAACACGATATTTTAAATGCATGGTTTGATATCGGTAAAATAAATGCTTATTGGTATTACGAAATATTGTTAACAAAATGTATTATCATTTATTATTTTTATTTGAAATATGTGTTAATGCTTTATTAGATGACAAATGTTTAGTATCACACAACCATTTATTATATGAGTGTTATTGAAAATCCCATGTATATATCAAAATTTCCAAAAATTAATCCTGTACATAAGCCATGACTTTTATTTATGAAACATTTGAAGAATTATGATAATTTTTTCTTATTCTTTAAAATCATTTTCTGACTTATCAAAAAGTATGTAGATATGATATTTGCGAAGAAATAAAAGGTTTAGTTATATAATTGTGTTTTAAACCAATCCTTGAGATGATGTTAGTTTTTCTAATTAATAGTATTTGTTACATTTTTGAATTATCAATATATAATTTCAAAATTATATATATGTATAATATATTTTCGGTATATATTTATGTATTCAAAATATTGTTTTCACATTTTTAAGATATAAACACAGTTGTTGCCAAAAGTAAAATTAAGGTAGATTCTAATAAATTTTAAAGCTAAAAAAATATACTTGGTGTTTGATTTTTTCTTACACAATGTGATTTAAATTTTCCAAGTTTAATTTATATTATATAAGTCTTATGATACACATACATACATACATACATACATGCATATATATATATATATGTGTGTGTGTGTAATATATATATATATATATATATGTGTGTAAGAAAAATAAATGTATAAATATAAATGTAAGAGAGAAATTGAAGAATTCTAAAATAAGAAAAATAAAGTGAAAAGACAAGATTATTTACAAACAGTGAAAAGTTGTAACATATAACCAATTGATATTTCAGAAATTAATACGACTTATAGAATAAAAGTTAATTGGAAACACACCATAAATCAGGTGAAATGAAGTGCCAATTTGGCCATCGTCTTTCGAGGATGTTGACCACATTGGCACAAAGTATGGATTTTTCTTGCAGTGGTCCCAGATTAAAGTCTTAAAGAAGACACTACATCTCAAAGCCACACTAAAATTATGAATGAATTCACAGTTGCTAAACGAATATATCAAGTTTATGACTGCCAAAATGGAATAAAATATTATAAATTTATAGTAGCTAAAATCAAATTCCAAACACACAGAAATTGCAAATGGAGCAAACTATATACATAAATTGAAAGACTTTGTATAAATTATATTTACATTTTAAATTTCTTAGAAGATCATCAAGGATTTGGCGACCCTCTTGAAGATGCTGGCCATATTGGTACTTCATTGCGTTTAATTTATTGTGCGGTTCCTTTTTTCTTTTATTCTGCATTAGTTTTGTATTCTAAGACTAAATGTAATGTAATCAAGAATTATATATATATATATATGTGAATAAAATATCTAGTATAATGAATTTCTCTAAAATTGTAACTTCCTAATTGTAACTTCTAAAATTGTAAATGTCAAATTTATAGAAAGTTTGCGTATGTATTATCGGGTTATTATAATTAAACATCTGCAATATCTCAAATTCAGTCGAAAAATATATTTTACTTCTTTCAACTGCTAATTTCTACAGTTGTATAATTTGATTAAGATATTTTCTCATTATTTTGTAATGCATTTTTATCTGATGGTTATCTTACATAATTCTGTACTTTTATACCGAAGAATATGAAAAAATAGCAAACAATTGGTTCGTCAGAAATCTTGCGGAGAACAATTACACAAACAATTATTAAGAAAGATATTTTTCCTCTTTATATTACTTTAAAATAAATATGCATATATAACAATATTTTATTTCTCGAAAGCAAATGAAAGTTCCATTCATATTATAATTTTTTTTTTAAATTAAGATCTTCATGTTTATAATGAATTGCATTTAATTGATACATCAAATGCATATCATTTTTAAATATAAGAGGAGATTTCTATTTTTATTTTGTTGTAATGCAATTTTAAGTACATTTTCTGAAATACGATAGGAAATAAAAGGAAACTTCCGCATATTGTTCTTAATTTATCACTATATATTAGAGACTATCTAAATATTTTGACAGCGCTTTCATAATCTTCTTTGATAAGTAATGCTGCTGAATATTAAATTTTATTTTTGCATGTATACAAGAGATTTAGAGAATTGAAGGGATTTTAATGAAAATTATTTTTCGATCAAAAGTTGATAGCATTTTTAAGATCCTCCACATGTTTGAGTCCAATAATATTTTAAACTAAAAATAATGTATCACATAAATAACAAAATGTGTAATATATCTTTATCATTAAATATTGCTCGTATATAGAAATTCTTATCTCGTTTTACTTAGTCACTTAGAAAATAGTGTTTCATTTTAAATTTCAAACAAATAAATAAGAACTTTTAAGTAAACGAATTTATAAAATTCAATAAGTGTCTTCATGCCTAAGAATTTTTACAAATTATTATTACAAATAAGTATTACACTTAAAATTTAAAGGATATTTTCAAATAAAGCATCATAATTGGGAAATATGACATTTTTTTACTTTTCATAATCTTAGAATTTTAATTACTTATGATTTTCACATGCCGAAACAGTGTATCACATCTACTTATTAATGTCATTATTTAATACCTTATTGAAGCTTTTATTTTTATATTTTAACATTTTTTTCGGTATTATAAATTTTGATTTAAAATTTGAAATGTTTTAATATTACTATTTGAAATAAATCTCAGAAAAGTTCTAAGTATCTGAGTTCAAGGTAACGTATTGATATTCAAACAAGATTAAACATTTTTTGAAAAGAAACTAAAAAGATTTCATTTATGCATATTTCATAAGATGTTGTTTTCGTTATAAGACACAAATATTTATATGTATTTATGGAAATAAATTCAAGTAACAATATACAATTGAATTAAACTCTCATACCCCATTTTTTTCCAATATATGTGTTATGTCAAGTTGCAGATCACTAAATACATCTAGAGATTTCCGGCACTTCTGAATCTCAGTTGACATCGATTGTTTTCCATGTCTCTATTCATCAACGTTATTTTGTGTCTCGTAATTTTTACGAATTTGCAACATGCGCTACCTTTTTTAAATTTTCTTCGAGTAAAATATCAATAATACATTATTGATATTATACGAGTAAAATATCAATAATAGTATATAACTCTTGCTCTATATAATTGTTTTTTGAATAAAAAGATAAAGTAAATTTTGTACTTATCCCTTGTGTTTTAACAATATTCCAATTAATTATTCAAATATACTGCTTCCAAGGGCCATGGTAGCCTAGTGGTTAGGATATCGGCCTTCCATCCGAAAGGGTAGGGTTTGATTCCCAATGCCGCCAAAGACCCACCAAGAAAATGCGATATACCTGCTCCTTAAATCTGTGGAATCGAAAGTCGTGTGGTCGGTGGTTGAGCAGTTACCATGGTCCAATGGACTGGAGAAATTTACTTCCCCTTCACATCAATGCCAAAATTAAGGGAGTAGATCCTATGGTCCTGCCATCTATCGGAAGATTTGAAGAGCAAAAGTCGTATTTTCACCTTTATGGTGCTCTGATTTAATGAAAGACGCACGCATTTGACTTAAATTCGCATAGCCAAGGCATAGCGAACTTGCCTTGTCCAAGTGTCATTAGTAACAATAACACTGCTTCCAAATAATTCTATTCCCTGAAGACAGTTAGATATTTATTAGATAAAAAGTATATACCCAATTAATATTTAAAAATATTATAAGGAATATTTGTTATCATCCATAGGATTTATAATATTAATAAATATGGAAAGTATATTCAAGAATATAATATATTTAAAAAGAATATATCATTAAATTTATTATAAATATTCAATTCAAATAAGTCATTATCATTTTATTTTCGTTATCAATGTTTGCAGCATTTTAAAAATAATATTCGTCATGTTTATAATCAAAATTTGAAATATGTATCTATCTCCAAGCGACTACATAGATAGTCATAACAACTGATTCCATGAAGACAAAATATTTAGGAGTATAGGAAAAATCAATAAAATGCAAAATTCCATGTGCAAATTATTAGGATTATATAACAGTTAATTAAAATACATATAATTCTAAGAATGATATAAAAATTAGGTCCATTATTATCTAATAAAAATGGCTCAGAATGTTTGGTTAAAAAGCAAGTTTTGAAATGATTATAAATATATATAACTTTCTCGTAAATGTGTGTTCTATGGAATTTAAACGCATTATTTATAAAGTTAATTTCAATAATTGTTTTAACTGAACATTCATTAAAAATATTAAGCAAAACTATAATAGAGATGTATTAGTTGATTCCTGATCGTTCTAATACTTTTTAAATAATGCCTAAAAATATAAAACGAAGTTCACGATGAAAAAAACGATTTTTTACATTTATAAGAAATCTGTGTGTAAAAATGAATGTTTAAAAGCTTTAATTTTCATTCAAAAAAGAAATGGATCATTTGATTTAGCGTATGGTGATACGGATTATTGAAGTAATAAATTTACAATCTACATCAAACAATAAAATATGATAATCACTCTTTTCATTCACATTATTTTGAAAATCCATCGTAAATTTTTACAAATTTATTACAAACTAAATTAAACTAATGACAAATCTCAAGAGACAGGTTTTCTTTTTAATTTTAAAATTTTAAGTGCTTCAAAATTTTTAACTTTAACCACAAGCTAATTTAATATATTTTAAAATGCGAATTATTTTTTTTTAGAATTCGATCTAACTCATGAAACACAAATACTGTATTTTTTACCTGTATTTTGTTTATCTAAAGCGCCTTTGTTCATTAACATATAAAACGAAAAATAATTATTTATCTCAATAATAAACTATTTTTTAAATGTTCTATTATAATTTATGTATCTATAACGAAGTCACTTTAATTTGCGTGAAAATACTGGGAAATGGTTTTATTTCATTAAATTTAATCGTAATGTATCAACTTAAAGCCAAGAAGTATAAATTACTGTACGTGATACGAACTCTTAATGCATTTTGTGGGGAAATATTTTTTACCCATTTTCTGAACTTCAAGTCACGGACTGAGGGATATTAAATGTTTTATTTATGCTGCCGGCCATCTTCATATTTTTCGAGGATGGTTTATGGCATCTTTTATCATTCTGTTTTTCATGGCGATTCGGTAACATGTTCAATTTCCTGTTACATAATTCTTATTGTAACAGAGCCCATTTATCCTTTATTCGAGGTAAAAACAATTAGTCAAATATAATGCAGATTAGAACACATCTTATATTAGACTATATTTACTATATTTAAAGAAATCCTGAAATAATAATAGGTAAAAACAATCATTGAAATATGGTGCAATTTAGGGCACAAATGTTATATTAGATTATATACAAAGAAATCTTGAAACAATAGTAGTTTCCGGTAGGAACACGAGAGAGAGAGCGATTATAATATGCCAGGGAGAAATAAGTTACGCAAATTAAGAAGATAAAAATGTCAAATATTCTTGTTTTAAAGTTACTTAATCAAACATTTTATTTTCAAATTATGACCAATATTTATTTCAAAATGTTTTCCTAGTCAAATAAAATATTTGCTTTTAATATAAATGTGTTAATTGGAAAAATTACCTGAGTGATTTGAAATCTGTAATCCATTAATTGTTTAAAACAATTAAGTGCCATGATATCTGCTTAAATTTACAAAATGATTTTCAATCGCAATTGGTTTCAAAATATTTTTTCACCTACATACAATTTATAAACTACAATACAAATTTTATTTCACGTTCTTTTAAGATTAAACGGCTTTAAAGTGCTGTGTCTAAACATTCTGTATATATATATATATATATATATATATATATATATATATATATATATATATATATATATATATATATATATATATATATATATATATATATATATATATATATATATATATATATATATATATATATATATATATATATATATATATATATATATATATATATTATAATATATATATATATATATATATATATATAATAATATATATATATATATAATATATATGGAAAAAAGACTGAATAGTCGCTAGTCGCATGAGAAAAAAAATGACTGAGTATTATACTTTAATCTGTTATCTACTCCAATTAATTTTAATTACCGTGTAATTTTATGAAAAATTTCATTATTTTTCGGTTCCTCTTTGAGAAAAACTTTTCTCTAGTTCTTCCAATTTTGTACCTTATGCGTAATGCAAAATGGCAAAATTTTTAATATCGAATACTATCTATATTACAAGAATATGATGTGATAGATTTTCATGCAAAATTGTACCAGAAATGATTTGGTAATGGAGTTACTGAAATAGAAATCTCTACTATTTTGAAAAAAGAGGAAGATTTTAAGAACTGTCTTATCGTCTTACTGACTAATCTCATCTAACTGTAAAAAGAGACTACCCTATAAAAATAATGATTATCTTATTGTAAAGCAAACTCATTCTTTAGAAATCATGTTTAGAAAAGATTCTTTAGATTCCTATGTATAAAAAAATATGATATTTTTTTTCATTCCAATTCCTATAGAATCTTTTACACAACTGCTAAATATATTTCATCACAGCACACCTAAATTTATATTTAAATAATTCTTATGTTCTAGGATTATTTAACTAATTTCCAACCAAAATGAATTATTATCATTACTTATGCATGAACTGTAACTAGTCACAGTATTTCTAAGTCTAATACATAAGCTATATTTATTCAAAGCATTCCAAGCTTAATAGCGAATATCTTCATATAAATACTTGACAGAGATCAATAATTAAAAATTATTTGAATGATTTTAAACGCAAATTATATTAAATCTTTTTAATAAATTCCCAACTAAATAACTCAAAGAATATTTAACATAAAACTTTTTTAACTTTCATAATTTTTCTCACTTAATAATAACAAGGATATTTGCAAAGTTGATGGTAATAAAATGCTATTTATTAAATAATCATCAATTTGAAATGCATCAAACTATTTATTATTAATATTAAGATATTATTCAAATTAACAGAGATTAATTTTAAACATTCAGAAGCTTTTAGAAAATTGTACAATATTTACTACATTTTTCTAAAGTTATATAGCTAAAGATACACAGAAATTAAGAAAATACGTATTATTTATATTATATTTTCACGATAAAATAATACTATGTAGTTATGAGCAAGTGTATAACTAATGCTTTAAAGTATAATACAAATACATTTTCCAGTAATGCTTATTTATATAATTACTATCTAGTCAATCTTGGCGAAGTATTAAACTTGTTATCTAACGCCAAGTGTGTCAAGTTAACAAGTGCGAATCTCGACTTAACGAACAGAATAACCACCGACCATTAGTGTGGGATTTGACGGGCGGAAATGGCCTTTGAGAAACGCCGTCCTTTTGATCACTGGTGGCCCATCGATCATTCTACATCCTTGAGGTATTTTCAGGAAAATGACATTTCTAACCTACCTACTGTGATCTTCTATCGATCCGTTTCCGATCATGATCCTCGTTTCCATCCCTTTTCCTCTACGCAGCACTAATCATCCGATGTGTTGACCTCCAATTGACACCTTTCGTCTACAATGTCAAAATAACAGAGTAATTATTAGTAAATTCTGAATTATGGTCCCACTATTTAGAATAACTCAAATGAAAGAAAATCCATGCTTATACAAAAAATATGATTATACTCTCATAATAACCGATTTTTCAAATGTTTGCCTTTGTGATGCTTTAAAATTTTATGAAAAATTTAATTTTACGTGTTATCTACATAATGTGATTAAATTAATTGGCTAATAATTACATATATAGTTAAAGGATGTTTATATTACGTATTATTAGACTCAAATGTTGATTAATGAATAATGTTGAAGCTTGCTGAAATCAAAAGTTTTATGTGATTATTTATTATATATTTAATTAAAAAAACTATCCCATTAGTTGTTTGAATAATTAAAACTTACAATTTAATATCTTTAATTATCAGGTTTAATTTATATTTTATATTAAATTCAATTACATCAATTAAACGGCACAAAATTTCTTTTTCATATTTTATCTTATTAAATACTAAGCAAAGCACAGTATTTTTCCATAAATTATCATTTCTTTTAATAAAGTGTAATTTAAGTTTTGTATAAATCAAATTTATTTCACGGTATAATTTCCTACTCTACAGTATATATTAGTAGCCCAATATGATACACTTTTTTCTTATATATTCATTCATATTTTATAAGCAATTTTCATATGAATGTTTATTCTTTTATCACCCAACTTTTACTGTAATTCATAGAACTATATTTTTTATGTATATATTGTGGGGTTTATACAGGATGTGATTTACAAATAAACAGTCAGAAAGAGCTGATATCGAGGATGTTTTTCTGTGGGTGACTCAGTGTGAGGAAATTTCAACAACACTTTTAGACGTAAAACATATTACTTAGGCTTCATTTTTTTGTTTGATTTTTATGAATATTGAACTTCAATCTTTATTTAAGGTTAATTTTCAAATCTAAAAAAAATGGAATACAAATATAAGTAAAAGTTTATACGAAAATTGTTTTCACTTTTCATTAAGTGTGTGTTTATGGATAAGCATTTTAAAATGTTCTCTATTTATTATTTAAAGTATTATATATATTATATTTATTTTTTATTTAAAGTAATAATCTAATTTTGTTGGAAGTTAATAATAATTCCAAATTATAATGGATTAAAATAAATATTACTGATCTGAGGAATAATTATATAAGAAGTAATGCCACAGAAATTTGCTTTATCAGAGGAGAACATTTATTAAAACAAAAGTAACCATGCTTAGCTTGAAAATAGAATTTCAAATTAGAAAGAAAAAAAAAAACATATCAATTGAATACTTACTATGCTAGTTCAATTTGCACATATTTGTAAATAACATGCTGTTCTTAAATCAGTAATGTTGTTATTTATTTTTCAGTCAATCAAATCATATTTAAATTTAAGAAAGACAAAAGTATTTTAATATATTTTGGCTTAATTTACTTAAATAATTATTTTTAAAATTCTATACATTTATCCTAGATTTTAGCAAGCGTGTTTCATTATCCTAGATTTTAAGAATACTGGGAAATTGCTACCTTACTTATTTCCCAACAAGGATACTGGTTTTAAGATAATTTACCAAAAACCAATTTACTACACAATAATCAGAGGAATCAGTCTAAATTCCTTTAGTTTATGTAATTCAGTTTAGTTACACACATTTTACAATTATCATTAGTGCAAGTAAGTGTTGAAATTCCACCATCCAATAGATGGTAACCTGGTTTGTTAAGGAGAAATATATTGAGCTAAAATCCCGTCTTAACCGAAAATCAACAATGTTCATTAAAGGTGTCACATGCACGTTAAATAGGGTGTAGTAGCAATGTTTTCTAAGTGAAATAATATTTCTGAGATTCCGAGAATACTAAGACAAATGTAGTTGAGGTATTTTAAATTTAGTCTTTGTTTCTAAATTACAAAGTATATTATTCAGATTATTCTGCATAAATTTTAAAGCCCAGTTATGGGCTAGGCACTGGTAAATAAGCTGGTGAAACAACATCATTCTTTCGGTATTTTACTTTGATTGTGGGGATCAGTTTTTATTCGGACTTCTATGCATCAATTATTATGTAATTTAACACACTTGAGTTAGATATTCATATTATGCTTTAAAAAAGCTATATGAATGTTTTCTATAAAAAAAAGATCGCTTTAAAATTAAAAAATAACTGATAATACAAGTATTAATAAAGGTACGTCTGGCTACGACGTTTAGTGCAAGGAAATAAATGGAAAACAAAAATACAAAGACAGCTACGATGAAGTTTAATGAATATGGATCACAGCTTGCCATATGTTCTAAATCGTATAGAGGGCATGAATCCAAGTAATTTGAAACAGCTCCTTCGAGCAAAGTATCTAAACGTGATTAATACGAAATATGAATACTTTGGCAAAAAATAGTTTATATATATGTATATATATATATATATATATATATATATATATATATATATATATATATATATATATATATATATATATATATATATATATATATATATATATATATATATATATATATATATATATAAATATATATATATATATATATATATATATATATATATATATATATATATATATATATATATATATATATATATATATATATATATATACAATTTTAAAAATTCATAAAAGAAGAAGAAAGTGAGATAAAGAAGTGCGGTTTGGAAGAAAGGGTTCACAAGGCAGTCGGATTTTTTTTAGCAGCAAAAAAAGTTTTAGTTAAAACAGTCACCTATAGATGGCGCTGACATCGAAAGATTCAGCAGAATTCTGCAAATTAATCTTGCGATAAAAGGCCGTAATACCTCGAGAATTTCTCATTCGCTTTCAGAATGTTATCATTACCCGATCGAGCGTTGTTGGTGAAGTTGTTCTATGTGAACGGAGAGTCAGCAACTATTGTGTTGCGAAAATTACGCACGACGAAAGGACTGAAGACGATTAAAGGCCCCATATCGTGTCCTGGAATAGTCAAGCTTGTCAAGAGGTTCGAGGAAATTGGCTCTTTGGAGGATCGGTCACGCAGTGGAAGACCCTCGATGGCAGAGCGCTGAATTACTGCAGTGGAAACCACAATGAATGATTTAGCGGCGGAATCGTCCATTGGGAGTAGCAGTGCTCGCGAAGCTGGAAGAATATTGGATGTGTTTCAATCATCGATTCGACGTATCCTCCACGGGATATTGCATCTCTATCCCTTCAAACTGCAGTCACTGCAGGAGTTACAACCGGGGGACACAGCTATACGGGAATCATTTGCCGAGTGGGCTATGGCAAGAATCGAAAACGACCATCAGGTGTTGTTCAACGTTTTCTGGACGGATGAGGCGCACTTCACACTACACGGGGATGTCAACACCCATAACACTCGTATATGGGCAACATCTAATCCTCGTGAATACACGACGAAATTTCTGCATCCAGCCAAGTTGACAGTCTGGTGTGGCTTCACCTCATCTTTCATTGTCAGACCTTTCTTCTTTGAAAAACCGTGTCCCATATTGGGCTGGAAAACGTGCACAGAAACCGCTAGGCGTTACCTCACTCTTTTGCGTGACAAAGTCGTGCCGGCATTAAATCAAAGAGGTGTGTTATCTGTAATAAACTTTATGCAGGATGGCGCACCACCACATTATGCCAATCCAGTAAAACGTTTCCTTTTGAGTACCTTTGGTGAAGAGAGACTGATCAGTCAAGGTTGCAAGATCACATGGCCTCCACGATCACCTGTCCTCACTCCGGTGGACTTCTGGTTGTGGGGCTCTTTGAAATCACGTGTGTACCGTTCATCTCCTTCAACACTGGCCGAACTCAAAGATTCCATCTGTCGTGAGTTTTTTGCAATTCATTCCGACATATTGCATTCAGCTGTAACGGGCGTTGTGAGTCGCCTTAGTTGTATCGTACAATGTACTGGAGGCCATATTGAACAACTGTTATTATCAGAATAAATGAATGGAGCGTACTGTTGTCCTTTTTACTGTGTTTCATTGTGTTCGTGACTTTTTTAACTAAAACTTTTTTTGCTGAAAAAAAAAAATCCGACTACCTTGTGAGCCCTTTCTTGCAAACCGCACTTCTTTATCTTACTTCCTTCTTTTTTATGATTTTTTAAAACTGTAACGAGCTTTTGGCTCACCCGGTATATATATAAGCAAGACTCCTGCCAAAAATACTTTTTTGATATCTATCGTCAAGGGATATAAAATATAGCGAAGTGACAATAATGACCACGCAATTGTAAAGGATAAAATTACAACTGACAGTTGTGAACCCACCTATGATAAAAATAATTATTATAAGAAAATATATTAGAATATTTCTTTTTTACTAAATACTATCAATAAAATAATCCAGTATATGGTCTTTGAATCCAATTATTAATTGATAAAGTAATGAAAAAGAATAAATTTGAAATAATTTTGGAGGAGGCCACAGTAGTTATGACGAATCATATCAGCTGTTGACATTTCATTTCATGATTCCATTACGTTTAGACACACTGTTTTATGAAAACATAGCAAAATAGCTGGATAATATTCGATATACTTATCATATTTAGGACAGAAAATTATTTAGATTCAGCAATGATCATCAATACGTCCACTGGTATTATCCAATCCATGTCAATATATAACGATTAATTAAAGGCGCTAATTCATTGCAAAATCTTGGAATATGTATATTTTTATATAGAATATGTGTTATGACTCCAACCATGGGATCTTAAATACTAATACATCAAAATGTTCGCAACAGTCTCCTGTAGAAGATTCAATTTGGTTCCAGACATTTCTAGACACCTAAAATGTCCTAATCACCCCCACACCCTCTTAAAAGAAATCAAATTTTTGTGTCTTTTTGGTCGGATTTTTGAAAATTGAGAAGTGTTATGATTCTAACAATGAGATCTTAAATATTAATACATAAAAATGTTCGCAACAGTCTTCTCTACATTCAGTCTTAGAATCTGCGTGACTTTCATGTTAGAATGTGTAATAAATGAAACAAACGGCATAAATCCTATGCTATTTAAAGAAAAATATTTAGAAAAAAACTTATATATAAATATTTGAGTTCCGAACACATTTCTCTTAAATGCTATTTAGACTAGCGTTTGACTTAATAATATTTTGTATATATTCGAGATCTATTACATCTTTAAATTCCAAAATGTTCATACGAAAACAAAAGTAGGCTTATGTTATCAAATGAAAAAAACAGTAGAGAAAAACTAGATATTTTCAATTTTATATAGTTCTGGATGTCTTTAAGAAATGAATATCATATATCAGGGACTAAAGAAATGAGAGTTCTCATTAACTGTAGGTATGTTTTGTTACATGTAGGTTACATTTACAGGTATTATATGTAGGTTACATTTACATGTAATATATGTAGGTTACATTTATATGTAGTTTACATTTACATGTACTATATGTAAGTTACATTTATGCCAAAAGAGACACTTTTAAAAGCTGAAGAAATTATTCGAAGTTCAATATCAAAACAATTGAAATGATTGTACAATTGCACTAAATGTATAATTAATTAATTTTTATTCATGTTTTCCAATCGATTATATTTAAATTACGTGGGTGAACATTAAAGATTAAGTGCATAAATCCTTTTATATATACATGCAAAGATAGGTGAATAAAATGAGAGAGCCATGAGAAAAATCTAATGGTAACAGTGGTATTTGTAAATGGAAACATTGGGTGGTTTTTTTTATAGACAATAATAAAATGAGGCATCTCAGTTAATTTTCAAAATATTTTTAAGTTAACGACTTAAAAAATTGGATTTACTGATTTTCTCAATTTTTAAGTTACTACTACTATCTGCATAGTTTGAATGTAAAATAAATTAATTTTTTACACAAATATAAATGAAAAGATTTACAAAATTAATTTAAATTAAGTATAACAAATATATATATTATTTCTTATAAATATGAACTGCTGAAATTTTTCGATAACAGACAGAATCTAATAACTCATCAATCACATGAATTCACTGAAGAAAAGTACTTCTTCTCAATGACAGTCACATTTCCTGACACTATTCATGACATCAACTTAACAGCTTGTCATTTTCTATAAAATGTCACTCTATTCACTGATTTATAGTTTTTCTACGAAATATCTGCAAGCCAGTAATGCGAATATGGAGAATTTTCATTCCTGTCTCAAATCATGATGAATATTTTATCAAAATTTTGGATTTATAAAAATCTTTTCCACCGGAAATTTATAAATATAAAAATTTATGTAACGGAAAATATGTAATAAATAAAAAAATCTGTTCAAATTTTAAATTTGTATCTACAATGCGGGCACATTATTCTCAAATCATATTTTCTACTGATGTATTACTAAAAAAACTAACAGTTTTATCAAGTTTTCCGGATATTTATAAGTAAAATTTAAAACATTTGTTACAGGATTTACTTTTGACTGCTAGATTTTAAATATTATTAATATAGTCTTTAACAAGCATTTCCTATGATCTGAGGAACACTTGAAGTATAAAAATACTATATGCTTTAACCAATGACACTTACCAATTTCCGTATTTCAATCGTTATGAATATTCTGAAATTTTATGGAACATTTAATGAATTTTTAATTTATGGGAAAACACATAAGTAATTATGATCATGCTTAAAATTACAACCAAATTATCACTTAAAATTTCCTACATGACTTCATTTACGCGCGCTCGCGCGCGACACTTTTTAGATTTATTTAAATTATATCATTGTAATATAATCATAATATTTTGAAATTTCAGGCATTTCTAATTTTAATTAACATTGCTTAGAGATAATGTTAAACAATTTCATTGTAAGTACTACTATTTTAAATTTAATTACTATTCTGTAGTTTCGATAATTATTAAAATAGATGTTCAATATTTTAAGAATACTTTACTTAGAATAAGGTGTCAATATTATTATTTATTATTAAAATATTCGTTAATAATTTTGAAGTTACTTTAATTTAAAATTCCTATTTCTTAAATACTTTCAATCAAAGTTTATTCAGATATGAAGATCTCTTTTAGTAAAATAGTTTTAATTCACTTTAAATATTTAGCCTACTGCTTAAGAATAAATTTCACACTTTACCTAAGCCTAAACCTAAGCGTCTCTTAATAGCCACAATTATGAAAGAAGCTAACAATATAATGGCATTACATAAACAATAAATGTTTTTCTAAGTTTCCATTATTGCACAGGATGTAATTTCCGAGCGATATTCCTTAATCCAAATTATTTCGTTGCATTCAATCCATCTTTACACGGCTATCATAAAGAGATTGTTAGCTAGTGTCGGAAATGACCGAAATTTCCCAACTAACCTTATCACTCTTACTCCCTCCTACCACTTCCCACATCCGTTACCCTTCAAATGCACGCGATTCTTCAGAGTTTGCATACGTAAATACACTCGTTCCGGCGAAGAAACTGATCTACTCCACAGTGCTGTTGGCAAGTCATTCAAGGAAGTATTCCATCCCCTTTTGCGTGTCGTAAAGGAATAGCATCCTCTGTATGGCTGAGTTGAATGTCTTTGCCAGTCTGAGTGGCATTCTGAGCCAATTAACATACGTAATTCACCTGCCTTTCCTTCAACTTATTTTGGACGAAACACTTTTGAAGCGGAAATATTCCACAATGACTTGAAAACTGCAGCATTTTGGCAGAAATAATCATCGTAAGAACATAGATACTTTGAGTTCATGATGGTTAAATGGCAACCTATATACTGAATATTTTAAACAATTTAGTAAATACTTAAATGCATTACCATAAAAGGGTTTTTGACAATAGAATTTAATTTTATATATGCTTAATAACAAATAAAAATTTATGTCATATTCTTATTATTGTTAAATTGGTACTATTAGCTATGCTTTGCTTATTGAATTTGATATTTCATTAAATATTACTGAATTAGTAATTATTAATAAGAAAGTTATTAATAATATTATTAAATTAATTTGATATTTGTTTGAATATTATGTTTATAAAAACTATTAAATTTTATACTTGATTATTTTATTCCTAAAATTCAATATAAAACTAGTGAATGACATATTAAATTTGAAAAGGCTTTTCAGATTCATAAACATAGGAAACATCTTTATCAAAATTCAAACAGTTTTTAACTATTCAAAATATTAATGATTTAACCCATAAAAATAAATTTATATAATTTTTTATAGTTCCATTTGCAATAATTTTGAAGTGTAATTGCAAATTAACTCCAACGAATGAAGATATTTGACGATTATTATCCAATCATTACAAATATACAGTCATTTTTTATTGTGCTTAAAAATGTAAATCAATTTTTGATATTAAGTAAGGTCATCATTCCATAAAATATTATTCATAACCGAAAAAATTGATTTTATAAAACTATATTTTCTTTCAGTTTTTATTAACATTTCTATCAATATTTCTGTCTATATGAAATTACTTTCAATATTTTCTAAAAATTATTAAATCATATGAAGATTTTACATATAATGTTAAAAGATATAATGTTGATAGTTAACTTTAGACACATTAATAATTTATGCATAAATGTCTTAAACAAATTTTACTTATAAGAAATGTTATGTAAGAATAAAAATCTATGAAAGCACTTTAAGAAGGTTTTTGAAGTATGATATTAAAACAAATATTAAATTTCAAGACTTAATTGAAAATATATATTTAAAAAAAATCTTTAGTAACTTAAGTGGCAATTTACTGAGAACGCAATTATTACTATCAAAAAACGTCTTAAAAAGATGTTAAATAGAATAATAAAAGTTTAATTATATTTTAAATAATTGTTTCTGACTAGAATCGAATAATTTTATTGAAACTTCAAATGTGCTTATATTTTAGCTTTTTAGAGTATTTTAACCGTTGCTAGAAATTTGATGAATAAAATTTTAAATAACTTTCATTAAAGCAAGCTTTATTTTGAATCGATTTCAAAAATAATTTAATATTTTGCTTGAAAATATTAATTATGTATTAATAAATCACTTTTACAGATTTTAAGAACAAACAAGACTTTCCTGTTAATTAGAATCGTAAAGTTTATGGATATTTTAAAGCAAAACTGCATTTCCATTACAGTTGGTTTAAAAATTAATTAAGTGAACATTAAATGTCTAAGCTTTTAAATGTATATGCATATATAAAATATATGCTTAATGTACGTTATGAAATTTAAACATTTATACTACACACACTAAAATTAGCATTAATCTTGCAACATCGATAGAAATAAATTATTTATTATCAGGTCTATCATTATGTTACATAATTTTGCAGATTTTAATAAAATAAATACCTTTAAAGTATAATTGCTAGATTATAAGATATTCAGAAAATATACTTTCATAATTATATTTTGAGATAATAGAGTATATTTAAGTTCATAATGTAAATATTATTTTATCATGCTGTGCTTGCTGTATTTTTATTTAATAACATGAATAGTGAGATACATTTTAAACTATTATAAACTTTATAAATTTATGAATATAATAAGAAATAAAATAAAAGTAGCATTAATTTTTGCGGCTCCACTAATTCAAATGTGCATGTCATACAATTTAAATTTAAATCATACAATTTAAATTTAAATTTGTATTTCATACAATTTAAATTTAAATAAGGAATATTACGTATTAATGTAGTAAATATTTTAGAAATGTGAATATAAATTAATATATTTTATTAATAAAGATAATTGAAACAAAGTAGAAAAAAATGCTTGATAATTTTAGTGTAATTATGAAAATGTATTGAACACAGCTATTAAGTTTTTTTCTTTTAGTTTTCATATAGAAATAATTTGAATTATATACTCTACAGCAAAATAAAAATGGATGTATCAAGAAGAAATTGTCTAATGGAGATAAAAAAGTAGTGAAAAGGAAGATTTTGTATGAAACAGAACATGATTAAAATTTCAGAAAAACTGAATGACTTACTATAGAATTACATATTTGTAAAAATATGATTTAAGTAAATATTTGATCCATCTCTAGCTTAGAAGCAAGACTACACAGATGCATCTTAGATGCAAGCTTCAGGATGCTTTCTTGTATTTTGGATGGTACTCTTCCGGGTATTTCTTGTCAAACATTTTATTGCTGTTTCATCAACATTCCTAAATAGATGCATTTAACTTTCCTTCTTATCTCACATAACTCTATGGAAAGATATCTGGAAATGTAGCTGGCCAAAATATCATTTGGCAAGCTGTAAGAGATTTAATTGCAACACGTGCCGTATATGGTCTTCCAATACTTTGCTGAATAAAAGGCCATGAAGAAGGAACGGTGGCAAAATAATTTTCGAAATGTCGATGACATTCCACTGTGCTGGAAGTGGCTCTAATGACCTAAAGGGGTTCGAATATCAAAGAAAATGGCATCCAAGACCATACCTTCTGGCATAAAGTCTGCGTATTGTCTGTGTATTATATGCAAAGCAATAATCAAAGAATATTACTGAGGGTGTCTCGAGATACGTATTAGATAATCATCCTCAGTCAGTATCATTCAAACCTAATCACGCCAAGCACCACTGTAGTCTAGTTCCACAGTGTGCATGCCCGAGTGGCAGGCCACATAATGAGTTGCGAGCATAGATACGCTTTATTAGTTGTTTGTGAATGATTAAGGACTTTCATGAATTGAAAGTTGATAGCGACGAATTAGGCGCCACTGCATCTCATCTGATAATCTATCTATCCTCCACATCTGCTGTAGCCCTTGGTCGACTTCTACCATTGTGACGCTGAAATATGCCATTAATCACCTATTATTGCCAGCATCTTCTACATCATTTCGACCCATATGACGAAATATTCTCTAATTTGCCATACATGTCACTTTCCACAGTGAATGAATCCACAGCAAGGCATTTTTTCAGTTGTTGAAAAGTATCCTAAATAGCAATGCAAGATAAAAATCTTTAACAAGAGTTTAAGTGCAGTCCCTTATATGCATGTACTGGATGCGCAGCTTCAACGCGCTGGATGGATATAACATTATACATTAATTGAACACCAAATTTTAATTATATTCATATCTGGTCAAAATAGTTTTGCTTCTTCAATATTTTTGCTAAACAGAGTGTATCATTTCATCAATTAACGAACAGAAAGTTTTGGAAACTATTATATCTCACAAAATAATTATATCTTTTACCAAAGAAAAAATTATAATTTCTTTATGAAAATAATTTAACAAATGATATTGCTTTTCTTCCACGTACTACATTTATAAAAATAAATATATAAATAATGATAATATTCACAACTCTTGCAATAATATGCCTAAATATAAATGTATTCAAACTTAATTACTAATGTTGTGCACTGTATTATTTTTTATGTTTATTAAATTATATACTAACATAAACATGTAATATAAAATGAGAAAATTAATAATTCCATGATTTTCCTTTTAGAAATTCATTTTGATTTATTTTTTTGATTATTTTTACAAAGTACATTTGAATAAAACATTCTGATATATTTTTTGAGATAAACAATTAAGCTCTTACTTAATTAAAAAAATTTATATCATGGTTTTTTTTAAGAGATGAAATTTCTTTTCATGGAAAATTTTGTAGTAAAATTTGTATTAGTTTAAAAAATTTAAACAAATGCAGCTTTTTGAAAAAAATCCATAAAATTTATGTTGGCAAAAAACAAAGTGATTTATGTTCTAAATAACAAAATATTAGTACCTTATTTTAGAACTTTTAAAGATAAAACATTTTCTATGGATTTTAAACCAGCTTTACGATATTCTTATAACCAAAAGAGGGTATGAAATATACACTGTAAATAAATAAAATTAAAATGTCTAATGACAGAAAAAAATATAAGCTATATTTAAAGGGAAAATATATCCACTATATTTAAGACTGGGATATAAATTTGTCAGTTGCAAGTGTCTATAGTTTGGAAAGTTATTTATATTTTATTTCCTGTTACATGTACATATTTATCATTATTGTATGAAAACAGTCTGCTATTTCTGGAAAGTAAAAAGCGTATTTATACATTATTTTTTAATATGTATAAGTTAATACATCTAAATGAGAAACCTCTACAAAAAGTTTGAGAAGTCTTTGTCTGTGGACTTTAAATAACTTATCTATATTTTCTGAAAGAAAGCTTTTACTAATTTATTAAGTTTCATCTTACAGATTCCCATGAAAATACAATAGATAACTATTGAAATTCTTATTTTCTGTAATATGAAGCTATGTTAAATTAATTGATTATTGATTTTCTAATTTGTGTGTGTGTGTGTGTGTGAAAACAGTGTGTGTGCTCTCTAACACCTTAACTCAAGTTTACTAACAATTATGGAGATAAATATGTATAGAATTATAGGAAAGTGAGTTTTTCTTAGTAGATGAAACGACTTCCGAAACTAAATAGAATATAAAAGTAAAATTTGTGACAATTTGTTGAAAAATTGTAATTTTAATATCAAACGGCAAATTATTAACCCCTTGACTGACTTTGACGAGTCTGACTCGTCATTGATTTCCTGGGCCATCACAGACTTTGACGAGTCAGACTCGTCAAGCGCTTCTTTCGGCGGACGCCGTGCAAGTTACAATTAGATTACATAGTTGCTTCACTCGTTCGACGATTCTCATTTAAAAAAGCACACTGAAAGTAAGAGTTCAGTTTAGCAGAAGTCTCGCACGGTGTATGTTATACTAGCCAATATTTGAGTTTAGTAAAGATTATAAATAATCCCCGTAACATGTATAAGCCGGATGCATTATATGAAAGTGGGGATGATGGTGTAAATTGATGGTGTAGTTCAATTAAGCGAAATTAAATAGTTTTTTTTGTCGCATCAAATTCCATTTAATTCGTCAGTCAAGGGGTTAATAGAAATGAGTAAAAAAATGAATGTAATATTATTTTTCTGAGTTTGTTACATTTTAACACATATAGATGAGAAACACGCATAACTTTCAAATGCCCCAAATTTTGTCGTTGAAAATTTGTCAAACATATTACATAGCTCATAAAACATACTGCAATTAAATTATTTTGCTGAATTCAAAAATGTGTCCTTTTTGACATACTGAGTTTGAGTAACAAAATTAGAAGTGGAAAGCAAATAAAAACGCATTTTATATATAAGTGCTCTTTCTTTTATTACCTGTGCACATATTGTTACTTTTTGCAAAATCACGGCGTCTTTCTAATTTCTAGCAGTTTTTTCTTTCTTTTTTTTCCCTATATTATATTAAATTTTTGAGCAAAGCTTTATAACATCAAAATATTATTGTTTAAATCATGTAAACAATTTTCCTCTTAAGACATTGCCACATACCCATAGTTTTATGCCGTTTCTTTAGTTCTAATGTTTTAAAGTAAAATTAAGTAAGTCATGATTTTAATATGTACTATGTATGTAGATACAAAAAATATTTATAAGAATACAGAAATTCTTCAATATGATAAATTCATATTTTTACTGTTTATTAATTTATAATAATGTTTATAGAATATTAAGTTTCTTATAATAGCAGTTAAATTTGAAACAAATAAGGTTTTTGAAAAACTTATTTTGTACTTTATAAATTATTTAACTAGATTAAGCAGGTATTAAACTGGGTTAAATTAAGTTCACAGATTTAAGAGCATTGAGAAGATCTTTATTCTTAAGAAAAATTACATTTTTTATTAAAATCAATGAAATAATTATAGCCACTTTCATGTTTTACAAATAGTATCCATTTATATTAGATTTTCTTATTTACTTATAGTTTGAAGGTTGAAAATTATATCAATTATTCAATAATCATAACGATTATTTAAATTAAAATATCACCTGTTCCTAAAAATTCTTCCCAATTTCATCAGTTTTTAAGAGATATGTGTATGTGTGTAGACTCATTTGCGTTACGATTGCTCTTGAATGTATAATAAATCTTCATGTTTAAAATATTTAAGCATACACAAATGAAGGGAAAATAATAAAAATTTATAACTGTCTGTTCATATTATTCAAATAACGGGAAGAGAAACTTAAGTTTGATCAAAACATTTTGATGAAGTGAGAATTAAGATGGGTTTAAAAATAGCTTATTTAATACCAAATAAATTTTATCAAGCATTTATATTTCAAAATTAACAGTTGAAGCGTAAGATGTTTTCAGTAACATTTGTAAATAATTTTACCAAAAACTACTGGACATTTATCCTTACACATTAGCTTACTTTTATAAATTTATTACTAAATTGATTAAAAACAAAGTCAATTCTCTGTAATTTTGTATATATATATAAATATAATTATAATAAAATTTTTTAAACAGCTATATGTTTAATAAATTATTTATATTTTTCAATAATTTTTCATTAATAAATAATTTTTTAAGTATATTTTTAATAAATGTAACGTATTTTAAATCTTAGTTGAAAAAATATTATAATAGAAAAAATTTAAAGGATTTGATAATCTATATTTTTCGATTGTAAGCATTATTTCAGATTGTCATACTAAAATTAAAAGTAGGTTTCAAAACAAAGTTACTTTGTGTTTAAGTTTACTTGGAATTTTAAAATTTCCACTTTGCAAGATATATTAATTTTTACAACACAATCAATATATATATGTTCATTTACTTAATGGTAATTAGATGTTTTTTCAGTTTCATTTTAATAAGAAAGAAAATACTTTCTACTTAAATAATTAACCATATTTTGCTGCTTTTTAATTGATTAAATTAATTAACCATATTTTGCTGCTTTTTAATTGATTAATTATAAAATCCCCAAATATGTTAAGAAACCTGCTGTGGTTCTAAAAAATTGCAATACACATTTTTAATATGAAACAAAAAGCATCTGGAAATATATTTTTATATTATTCAGTAGTAATTTTAATAAAAAAAACTGACAGAATGTATCATGAATGCTAAAGAAAATGTTTTTTAAATATTTATCAACATTTTTAAAACAAATAATTTAAACAATTTTTACATTGTGTTCCTTGAATCAAAAATAAATGAAGTTCTACATCAAAAATCTAAAATTGTCAGCCACAGTTGTAGCTAACTACAATTGCTTAAGGTTGACTTTTTGTTCAGATCAATAATCTTTCCCTTCAGAGAAAATTTTATTTGAATATATTATTTCAAGAATATATTTTTATCGCTTTTAAATCGGAATCAAAATTAAGTATCCAAATAATATACCAAAAATAATTATAATACATGCATAATATTACTCATTTATGAATGAATTCAGGGTTTTTTTTATAGGATTATTCAAATTTTTGCATTGTTTTATTCTGCATATATGAACAAATTTGAATCACAGTATATTACATAACTTAGGGATCCATAACTTTGTGACAACAGAAATTGCAACAAATAAATGTGTCAGATAATATACAAACTTCTATGTCATATTTCATTTTTAAGTGTCATATTACCAAATATTACAAAATAATGTGTACTTTATACTTACAAAAGTGACATTTATTTAAGATAAAGAATAAGGATATTTATTGCACAAATTCATTTTTAACTGAAATTAATTTTTTGTGAACTCACATATGCTGCTTTCAATGTAAATAAGTTAATTATTTTAGTAACCTTTTTGATAATTTAAATTTGAATTAATTCATGATTAAAAGGCTTCTACTCATGAGAGTAACGTACTTATTTTGACCACAATAATATTTAGTTAAAAATAAATAACATATTTCACTTCCTACTATACATTCCTTCATAAAACTCAACATTGATTGACTAAACATTTAGTTTCAAATTGTGCTGATCCATTATAAGATCAATTTGCTTTTTTTTATATAATTGCTACATATAAGTTCCACTTGTACATTGGAGGTTTCATTATTAAAGCAATGTTGTGCAATTAGGCTATATGTTCTATTTAATGGTTTTTCCCTTTACTTCTGGTGCGCAAGACCTTCAATTAACTTCGGCAGCTTCCGAGAATGGCTTGTATGTTAGTGTAATCCAGTTAGATGAAGCCATCATCCGTAAATTCCCGTCAGAATGTCTTGTCGAACCTCTTGGACAGTAATCCCGAGACGCTAAGGCGGTATTCAGAGGACTCTTTAATGACATAGTGTAACGGTGACGGAAGGCATAGATGTCATTACTGTGTAATCGATAAACCGATTCTTGTGGAATCGATAATGCTGCCTGTCAAAAACAGGTGTGTGATTAAGTTGCCAAAGTTTGTTTTGGAAGGCCAGAAAGCTGTAGTTTGTTAACGAGGCTCAGGGCTGGCAGGGGGTTTTACGTGAAATATCTGCAATTGACATTTAATCGATGATACGCATATTCTATTAATAAAGTATTTGTCCTCAAAGGACGTCTAAAAAATTCCATGACATATTTTATAATATAATATTTGGTTACTTGTAATTAGATAACTATATTGTTAAAGTACGCGGTTTTCACAAAAATGAAAACTCATAACTGAGAATGAGTTTAATATTATAAAAAATAACTGTAAATATGATTCAAACATTTGCTGACAAATTTAAACATATTACAAAAAACATACTCTTTATCATAACATTCTTTATTTATTAATTTTAATTAATTGTATTTATTTAATATATAGATCAAATTAAAAATTTTAATATAAATCTATGTAGTAGTTAGTATTACTATTTATTTTGTATGATAATCTATGGTTTTTATTTATAAATCGATTAAAGGATTTATAAGTGACACTTAAACTAAATTTTATAATTTTATTATCATGATAATGCATGCATAGTTACGTAAGAGTTTACAACATATTCTTATTTCATTATCAATTTTAATAAGTTTTAAATTTTTAAATTTAGAGATACCTCAAATAATTAATTACGATATTATTTAAAACAATATACAAATTAAAACCACAAAAAAATTATCATATGGTAATTTTAATTTCCACATGTACATTTGTATAAGCATAATTAGATTCTGTCATAAAGATATATTTTGACATAAAAAAATTTAGTAATACTTATTTTAGAAGGATTTTGTGTATAAAATTTATGAAAATTTAATCTTTTAAGAGAATAAAAGTTCATTTTTTATTTACTTGAATACATTGTACTTAAAAGGAATTACAAATATTTATATTCTTAGTAATTTGAAATAGTTATTGGATGTGACATTTATGTATATCAAATATATATTAAAGTTGTAATAATAATATTTTTCTCGTGGATTTTTTTCAGATTTTTCCCTTACAAATTCAAACATTTTTTTTCTCCCCTTGATCAATTAAACCTTAATTTAATATTTTGTTTTACCATTACAACAATTTTATTTTTAAAAGTGTGTGCAGTTATCCCAATACAAAATATGGGTGTTTTAAAATTCTATTAAATTCAAAATATTAAAAAAGTTGCATTTTATATCATTATCTCAACTATAAACAGTACTACACTAATATAATTTTGATATCTTATCTCACACCGGCCTATTTTTTTAAAACCTGCCTTCATCGATATATTTGTCTAAAACATCGAAATCCAAACAAGCTATCGAGTAAAAGTAATAGAAGCTTTAGCTTATTCAAAGTTTTTATTCTATAAATCAATTTATTTTTTGAATTCTAAATTTCACTTGGAATTGTGTTCAGTTTAATATATTTAATTGTAATATAAAATTGCATTGTTAACTTCTTATTTTGATTTCGTTTCAAAACAAAACATTTTACTCTAAAGTTATCGTGGTGTCAGGTATTTTACAATGCTATTTACAAGAAAAAAGTAATAAACTTATCTTTAGTTGAATACTAAATTGCTTAAATCAAAAGTTTTATTTTCAAATTTTTATTTGATTTCATGATTTTATGTTTAGAACTCATTAACGTATTCATGATTTAACTAATACATTGCATTCCTTAAATATAATACGTTTCAGAAATTCTTATTTAATCTGGTAGTAGGTGTTTTTATTATGATGAAATGAGACATTATTAAATTATTCACGGAATCATGATTTTGCAGAGTACAACAAATAATAAAAAAGTCCTTCCTCAAAATGTTTCAACAGTATTGTGTAGTATAATATAGGTAGAAATATATGTTTCCATTTCTTATTCTTTTAAATCATCAAAAATTGCGTGTTTGTAAACAAATTAAGTTTAAAATCAAGAAGGATTCTATCAGATCTAAGAATATAAGAAACAGCAAGTAATTAGGAAAATTTAATTCATAGTAATATTCTTTTTTATTGTTCACATGAAATTTTATTCTTTTGAAGAAAAATCTATTCATCGCTTTTACTGCATTATTTTTAGCTCTAAATTTAAACCCATATTCATTTTTAATGGAAATCCTCAGTTGAATTGTAATTTAATGATATATATATATTTAAAGTTCATCGGGTATTATTATTTATGCTTTTTACTTCTGTAATTTTGACAGTAAATCTTTCTTATTTTATATTAAAAGAGAAATGTAATATCAAAGCAAAATATGTCATTTTATATGCTTACAATATTGCACATTTAATATTTTATAAAAATGATAGTAATTATATGACAAAATGTAAATATTTCTTCATTTTTGAAAAAAATGGCTCATTGAATAGTAATTAAATATTGTCAATAGAAAAATTAACAATAATATTTTATTCATTTAAAATCAAGATACATATTTTTAACTCCAATTTATTCAGCCATACACTTTATGTTTTTTTTTAAAGTTTGAATAGAATTTAATTTACCCATTTTTTGAACAACGAACTCTGGTGGGGTACGAGAGTCGTTCTCTTTATCGGCAGGTAACGATTTCGAATCCCAGATTCACTGAAGATCCATCATTTTCACAAGTGGTATTTGGTACACATTAAAACTCAGGGCGTAATCGCAATACCCTCCAAGTATAATGATAATTCTGAGGGTTGCATGTCAATTAATGGGGTAAGTATATTGCTTGATCCCTTCTTCAAAATCATGAAGATTCCACCGGCTGCCTCTGTTTAACTGTTAGAGCCCAATTCAGGGCTAGGTGCAGGAAAACATGCTGGTGTAACAGCAACATTTCCTAACATAGAAGTAACAATTTTTGAGAGCATTTTATTTTGTAATACAACACGTTGAAAAGTTGAATCAGTAATAAACATGTGAATTATTTCAAATATGTAATAATAAGAGAATCAAAAAAATGTGACGTAATGTTTTCATGGATAAATTTGTAAAGTTGAATAAATTTATTTTACTTCTATGAAATAGCGTTAAAAATTCTCTACAGAAGAATTTCAATCACTTAACATAAAATTATTTAAATCATATATTTTAATACTGTCGTTATAAAATAAAACCGATCGTACTTTTTGTGTATATGTAAACCATAATAGACCTTTTTCCCCTTAAAATATAAATCAAATATAAACTCAAATAATAATTCGTTGTAATGTAAAGAATAATAATATCAACTAAATATTATAAACGAATAGGAATTAAATGTATTAAAATACTTGAAAATACGTTAACAAATAATTCTCTGAAGAATCAAAGAGTATAATAATTCAGCGACGCAGTTTACTTCATTATTGGGGCATTAGCGATCCCAAAATGCACCGGTGAAGAGTCGCTGATGGTAGTGGTGAAACTTAAGACAAGTTTTAACTAGGAAAAGTACCAGTTAGAGTTCCACATAGTCATTAGGAGAAGCGAGATGGCTACATTTACATACCAGTGTACCTGTTTCTTTTCCCAAAGCAGGATTCGTATATGTAGAGAAAAATGCTACATGGAATCTACAACGATTTAAACGTGCTCATCCGTTTGTTTGAATGATAAAGAATTCAGCAAGAATAGTGAAGCTTTCTGAATTCAAAATTTTTCTTAATGGTTTCTATTTTCCATAATGATGTTCATATGACGGTTTCTTATTTGCCTAAATAAACGACATTTCCTTGAATTCTAAAAGAATACCTCGGGAATTAAATATGTAGAAAATACTTTACTTACGCTAACGAATTAATTTTGTACATAAATAGTATTATGTTTCTGTTTTCTTTTGCAATTGTACTTAATTAAATATTTTTTCAAGAAGATGCACGCGATTGTAATTTATATTTTAAAGGAGTAGGCCTAATTTGTCTGTTACTTGTTTTTACTTTGATGCTATTTTTGTTGCATGCATGATTTTAATATCACTGTCTTACGTAAATAAATAATGTGTCATTTTTAAATAAGTAATATGTTGCATGTGCCTTACATTTAATCTGATGATTATAATGAATTAAATGACGCTTAAGTTTTAAAAAAGTTCTCTATGTAACATTTAAAATGGTATGTTTTAGGAATAAACAAAAGTTGTGAAATGAACTTACATTGAAACTAGTATGAATTACAATACAGTAAAATCATAAAAAAAGTAAATTTTGCATTGCAAAATGTCATCATATGCATGTGCTTTATTCAGAGAATTTTAGGAACTTTACTATAATAGAGAATTCGTTTAGAAAAGAATTAAATATTTATTATTATTAAATATTTTATTATTGATATAAATTCATGCCTGTGTGAAAAGATTAAAAATGTATTCGCAAAAGGTATCAGTTATTATGCCTGCAAAAGTGAGCTCTAATTTTATGAAAGAAACATTTCAGGTTAAAAATCAAATAAAAATTAGGGAAAAAAGTAATAATCTAAGATTCTAAAACGACCCTCTTATAATATTAATGTATAAATGTGTGGTTATATCTATATATATATATATATATATATATATATATATATATATATATATATATATATATTCTATAAGATGGCGCCGATATTACGTCGCAATTATGAGAATTTTAGATGAGTATTTAAGGAAAGGTTGCAAAGAAGTAAAATTATTCACAAGCGTTTTAAAAGGTTTTCAGAATAATAATCGCATAGTTATGGCACAAAGGAAGCCTTTGGATGATGTTTTACGTGGTAGAATTATCGGCCGTCTGGAATGTGAACGTTCTCAGATGAAAGTATCCAAGGAATTTGGAAACTCCCAGAGTGTCATCTCCAAGCTTTGGCAATGGTTCTAAGATAATACCATTGTGAATAGACGTTACATCACAGGTCACCCTCAAGTTACAAATCCGAATGAGGACCGGTATTTGGCAGTTACTGCCAAAAGAAACAGACGGAGCACCACTACATCACATCTGTCCTGTCAGCTCTCCTCAGCTACCGGTAGGACTGTTTCAAGAGAGACCGTGTACAGACGCTTAGGGCATATGGGTCTATATGCTCGTAAGTCGGTCAGATGTGTTCCACTTACCGCAACTTACTCTCACCTGTGGTTAGCCTGGATTAGAGAGCATTCATTGTCGACACCACAACAGTGGGCTTGTGTGATGTTTTCCAATAGTTCAGGTTTAGCTTTCAATTTAATTCTCGCCGGACTTTCATATGGAGAGGGCCAGGTACCCGTTTCCACCAAGAGAAAACCACTGAAAGTCACCATTATGGTGGTGCAGGATATCTAGTTTGGGAAAGAATTATTCTGGGTTCCAAAACTATCCTGCATGTTCAGAATGTAACCATGACAGGGCACATCTATTGTGATGTCATTGTGGAACAACATGTAAGTTTGTTTCTGTTTTTGTATGACAAAGCCCGCCCTCACCATGCAGTGATTGTTAGACAAAAGACTTCAATCCATGGATGCCATCCGTATGGACTTGCCAGCATACTCATCGAATATGCATCCAGTAGATCATGTATTTTCATGCTTTTCGATGAATTGCAGCCTTTCAAAACCCTCACACATGTCTAACGGAACTTCAGAGAGCATTGCTTGATGAATGGTATAATGTCCCCAGTATCATATTGGTAATATGATGCTCAGCATGTGTAGGCGTTGTACGGGCTGTATTGCATCATTTAGGGGGCATACTATGTATTAACCATCATACCAACCATGTTATTTTGGTTTTTGAAAATAGGTTCTTTTTTGAAATTTGTTCCAGGGAGTAAAAATCACACTTTTTTATCTATGATGTCAAACATATAACATATTTTTTGCACTTTACCTTTCCTTTAATAATTATACTTTACAAATAAGTCATATTTGTTTTGCTGCTGTCTCTTTCTTTGCCTGAACTTGCATTATTCTTAATTTATGGACACGAGTATAACTGTCTTTCTTTTAAACTGTGTTTCTTTAAATGGATATATCTTGTTAAAAAAAAAATACTCAATTTTTGTACAGTTAAAGTTTTTGGGCAAATCTTTAAGTGTACTTCAAAAATGCCAAATTGTGGCATGTAAAAATGTGGTCAAGCGTTTAACAGAAATTTCAAATCTCTACACATCAGTCCAAATATACTCTGTTTCTAACTTCTTAAAAATCTAAAGAGTCAGAGAGAAGCAAAGATTGACAGAAATTAAAACTTGATTCTAAGTAATCAAGAAAAAATCTATAAGGACTCTAAAAATGCGTAAAAGCAATAGAAAAGCACAGGATTCATCTGTCTTCAAACCAGAAGAGAGGATACTTAACTATTATATAAAAAAAAATATGATACGTGTTCTTTTATTCAAGAAAAGAAAACACAATGGAACGAATAAATGGAACGAAAAGCACATTGAGCACCGGCTACAGAGGGTTGTATAAATATGCTTAGTTTAATCACTTTGAGTTTGCAATATATCTATTGAGGCCTTTATCTCAGAAATTAGGAACAACTAATGTGCGGAATAATTATTCACTATTATATCAAAAAATGTACTAAAAAATCTAAATACCTGAGACGTAGTTGTAGAACATTGCGCTCTCTGCCCACATGTCCCAAGTTATATCCTCGAGCAGGAATACCTTCATTGGGCCAACCAAATTTAGTACTAAGAATGCTTGGTAACTAAATACTGGGATTTTGCAATAGGCTGATCATATATTCGGAATATATGTTTCCCTCCAGAGCCTTTGGTCAAGAAAACAGATCTTGCACCCCGTCCTCCCACGGATAGGCTGCCATGCCATATTTTGTTTTAGTTTAATAAATATAATTCTGCTACGGGATCTCTCTGTCTAAACATTGCTGAAAATAATTTAAAACAGTGACATGATCATAATGGTGTGAGTAATAAATGAAATCAAGCATGAACATAATTACCTTGGGGAGATAACTGGTGTCAACTTACACATATTAGTTTTTTAGTATTAAATTTAAAAGTTTAAATTGTTATATTTTGTTCAAATACTACTTTACTTTTAAAAAGCCCATCAGCCAAAACACAATCCAGAGTAAGTACAAGGAATCAATGCGAAGGGTCATATATATTTTATTCAAACAGATAAAATCAAACCTTAAACGCTGATTGCGAGATAAAGTGTACACTCTCGTCAATCTTTAGAAGGAAGGACGTTAAGGACTCTCCGGAAGTTATAAATAAGTTGTAAAATAAACTGTCTTTTCCTTAGATCTTACGATGTATTTTATGATTCCAAAACTATTCAACATTCTTTGCCTATTTTATACAGCATCGCAAAAAGAAAGACTGTATTTATTAGGATAGACTTTAGAAGTACCTTGCAGATATATATATATATATATATATATATATATATATATATATATATATATATATATATATATATATATATATATATATATATATATATATATATATATATATATATATATATATATATATATTAAGAGAGTTAATCGGGAAAAATTAATTTATATCTCTCAGTTAAAAAATATTTAAATATTTGAAAGATACTGTGTGTGTAGTTCTTTCGTCAAGAAAGAAAATAACATTACCAACACAATTGAATATATTACATATATTTATATCCAATTTAAATCATTTCTATACTTTGATTACCAAATATTAAAGTTTATGCATGTTTTTATATTTAAAAAAGTGTGAATAAAATATCCTACCTACAGTACTAATTTTACGCATTCATATTCTAAATTAAATTTATGTTTATAATAACTTACATGACATATTTGAAAAGATTAAATGTAGAAGAAAAAACATTTTTAGTATATATATATATATATATATATATATATATATATATATATATATATATATATATATATATATATATATATATATATATATATATATATATATATATATATATATATATATATATATATATATATATATATATATATATATATATATATATATATATATATATATATATATATATATATATATATATATATATATATATATATATATATATATATATATATATATATATATATATATATATATATATATATATATATATATATATATATATATATATATATATATATATATATATATATATATATATATATATATATATATATATATATATATATATATATATATATATATATATATATATATATATATATATATTACTAATGATATTATATGCATATCATAAGTAAAAACATTAATATTATTCTCATTTCATATAAATGCTACTGAGATTTTTAATGCATTAATAAAATAAGAAATCTTAATTTTATTTTACAAAAAAATTTTGAAAACCTTTAGAAGTTTTTAGAGCGTTTTAGTAGTAAGCATTTAGAAACATTATTTTGATTCAGTAATTGATTATAAAATTTGTTGTATCGAAAAATAGCTTCTGATTTTTTTTTATTTTATTATATTTATATAATTTTTTCTTTAAAATTTGAAAGACACTTTTATATATTCTGAATTTTAGTTTTAAATCCGACTATTGTTTTTATTAAGAATTAACTTAACTAATAGTCCTTTATCGTAATCTTTGAAATATGTATAATCTCAAAGAAAACCTAATAATATTACTTTCATGCAAATGCGCTTCCTCATATGCTTCACATAATGCATTCTTCTGGAGTTTATTTGGGAAATAATAAAGAAATACTTTAAAAAAAAAAAAAAAAAAAAAAACTTAGCGTGATTTAAAATCACAGACGTGCAGGCCATTCTAATAAAGATTCATGTGTGGTCACGGAATAAAGCGATTAATCTTACCAAGTATTTTTTTAATTCACTTTCACAAACATGTAAATTTTAATATTTTATTTTAAATTTATATATCAATGTGATACTTTGTATATAAAAATAACAATTATCATAAATATTACTTTTAAAATTTCTATTTTAACAATCATGATATGATTTGTGTGTGTGGTAAGATTTTTAGCTTAGACTTTTAGCATAAAATTTGTATCAGAAATTATTTGATGTAAAGAAAAAATATTGCAAATGACTCTTTCTATCAGCACACACACACACACAGACATATATATATATATGTGTGTGTGTGTGTGTGTGTGTGTGTGTGCGTGCGTGTGTGTATTAAATTTTTCTTTAGATAAAGATAAAAATTTGAATTATTTAGAAAAATCCTATTTTAAATTTATTATTTAAAGCATACAAAATTCAATTAGTAAATTTGAAATCATTGAAATCTAATTAATGCATTTAGGTAAAATGTTCAAATTGAAAGTTTTAATACTTGGCGAATTATTGATAAAAGCTCTATTTAAATTATAAAGTCGAATTCCCACAAATCTTTCATTAATTTAATTAAAAGAAATTTATGTTTTTATTCTAGAAGAAAAATGTTTTGCTTATTTCCTACATAATTTGAAGGAATATTTAGCGTTCTGCATGAAAAACTTAATGTAAAATAGTACTTTCTGTGAAAAAGATTATTTACAGACGAAATCAATATAGAGAAGAATAAAAGTATATATTTTACATCAATAAGGAATAAATATACAGGAAAGGAATAAATCTAATTATTTATAAAATTCAATATTTGGAAAATTCTTCAAACTTTACTAATTATGATTAAAGTATGTAAAAATGATTATCAGTTTCCTGACTTTTAAATAATGCGTTAAAATATTTATGATCAAAATGAATGAATAAATACATTAATGGATAGAGAATTATACCAAATTTGGTGGTTTAATTCATAACTGCGATAAAATGTGAATATAAACTGTCAATCTAACTAATTATGAGTCTCAAGAATAAATTTTTTTAAAATCTGTTGAAAACCCTGTAGAAAAGTTGTACAAATTTGTAAAATTCAAGATTTGAACGGAAACAGCATAGATATATGCTATTTAAATATTAATTATGCATTAGTAAAAAATGCATGTCAAATAAGCACATTATCTATGTTTATATCGATATAAATCATTTTCATAGAATTTGACATTAACCATAGAAAAAATACATTATAAAACATTAAACATGAATATAATCAACATATAATGTATAAAATTATGAATTATCAACTTATTTGACTTTAAAATTGAATATGTTACTCTTAATGAGAAAATTTTCAGCTTTCTAAACAATATATATAAATACGAATTGAATTACATTATAATATTCTGTGTTTTTAAGTTCGTTTACACCATCTTTTATATAGAAATTATATCACAATGTATTTTTGTTATAAGTTACGATAAATAAACGTTTGTACTAATTTACATTAAAAATAAAAAAATTACCTCTGTCAAAAAATATGAGGTTGAGATGATATTCTTATTTAACAGACAACTTTTATCAATATTATTTAATAGTTTAATCATTAATTATTTCCATACTTAACTATTCTATTGTCTGTCTATACTTAAAGAGAAACATTTTTAAGAACATAAGTGTAAGCAAATTACTTCAAAATTTATTTCAAAGTGCGAAATAGAGCTAAATAACTTTAATTTATAACTACACAAAAACTTATATACTATTGAGACCTAAGACACATTTGTTGTTAATGAGGACAACATTTTGAAAAAATAACTTGAACAATTCAATAACATTTAACGAGTGTATTTTATTATAAATCTAAATTACTTTTGCATCTATATATATACATATATATATACATACATACATATATATATATATATATATATAATATATATATATATATATATATATATATATATATATATATATATATATATATATATATATATATATATATATAATAGCAACATCTTCTGTAATATAATATGTGGGCATTTAAAGAAATTGTGCTTAAATCACACTATTTACTAAGATTAATTCATTGGACAATCAGTTACTTTCATAAAAATTTAAATATAATGATCCTAAATGATATTGGCTACCATTTAGCTACCATTTCCTTATATTTCTCCGCATTATGTAATTGACAACGCACTATTAATTTATTCTTACATTTTAAAATGCAAGAATATTTTAAGAAAACAAATTAATTGTTTAACAAATTTGCCAATGAACGTACCTAAATATTCATGCGTAATTCTGTTTTAAAAAAATATTAAATCACAGTTTTTTGTCCGATTGCATTAAAGAGACAATGTTGCTTGTTTTTTAAACGAAAGTAGTTGTTCTTTGTACTTTCAGAATTTTTTCATTGTTTAACGATGACTGTATGCTAAATAGTATCATTACATTATTTATTTTACTTAAGTGTGTGTGTTTATAATAAAACGAATTACGATTATAAATATTTATTTTATATTTAATCTTTATCTGACTTTTGTTAATCACACATTTAAATAATATAATAAGTATTTGTTCAAGATATTTAGATTGATTATTGCAAAATAAAAAATATAAATTAATAACCTTATCCAAAATTCTACATCAATTATGTCTGTTATAAGATTATGTTGATTTTTTAGAAACATTTATACGAAAAAAGTTTATCATACGGGGTTTGAAGAAATACAATAGATTCACCATGGTTTTGCATTTAAACCACATAATTAGAAATAAAAACTAATCTATTTGTAGTATGGATAACTTTAACACTTGAATTACAAACATTTTATAGGTAAATCATAAAATTAGATGATTTATAACGTAAATCTGTGTAAGACAACCTACTTTCATGTTTTCTCCCTTGATAAGACTTTAATTAATAAACTGTGTACCCTTGAATCACTTGCCCTTTGTTTCAAATAATGGCATTAAAGTCACATTAATTGTTGAATATACCCGCATAGCATTGGCGTCAATCATATAACTTGGCTTCTTTAAATATTACATTGAAATTCAATTGTATTCTGGAAAAATAGCAATTAGATACAAGCTAAGTTAATCAACAACAAAAGAGAAATTAAAATGTGTATGTAAATTTACTTAAACTCAATTTTGTACCAATTATTGCAAGGAATTAGTTGCCTCAAGCCATGTATAAATTAAAGCTAAAGATAATGCTGGGAGAAGGGCCCTAAAGTTATGATGTCATTAATCATTTTTATTAAATAAATTTTTCATTTCACTGTTAGCAACTTTACCTGAAGGGGAATCTTTTATTAAAATTAATATTATGGTAAATAACAACATCTCTAATAATTAAATATTATTCCTACATATCTAATTATCTTATTCCTTTTATTAGAACTTTGATAATATTAATAATTAATCTAAATAAATGAGTTATCTCTCTTTCTCATTATCTCTTATTCAAATAATAAATAATTCTTGACGCTTTTTGTTTCCTGTGATTTTTTTTCCTACATATAAATAAAATCAAATGTATAATGTTATTTTAATAATAATTACCATATTAAAGAAATGACTAATTAAAACGCCGACATTTGCACATACTGTAAAATAATCATTAATATCTATATTTAAACTTTTATATCTTCTAAGTAGTTAATTTTTCATTTGTATCAAGTAAGCGTAATTCTTTTAATTTTAGTTATGAATCTTTTTATTATTTTTCCTTTCTTTATTTCTTTTGAAAACACCATAAATTCTTCAAATAGCCTGACTTCCTGATTTTACAGTACATGATGTATTTGAATATTAAAATACAAAAGCTAATTTATGCAGTGAGAGTTGCCAATGGACGCTTTTTTAACCCTATTTCTCCTTTCCTAGCTCTATTTTTCTACAGCATTTCATCTCTGAATGTATTGTTTGTTTCATAAGTTCTTACAATGGAAACCATTCTTAAATTCATTAAAATTCTTGTCAGGAAGCTCAATCATTTTATCTTCTTCAAACACATGTGAAAATGGAGCGAAACTTCTAAAAATAATTGTTTTATGAACTACTATAAATTATATGAGAAATTTTTTCTAACACGTACATTAATTATATTTTATTCCTTTAAAAATTGTGTGTAATTATACCTACATCGTTAAATTTATGAATCAAATAAAATGCTTTTGGTTATTTTATTTTAGTTTACATTTTCTTCTTGATAAATAAGTAAAAGAAGGCACATGCGAATTTTAATATGATACATATCAAGAAACATTTTAAAATTATTTTAAGTAAAACAAAAAGTTTTATTAAATATCTTAATATTTATGTCATAAGCTACTATAATATACGTAAATATTGTTATTTGTTGTGAATATAATGAGTTATGAAGTAAACATAGTATACATATATGATATACATATGTTATACATGCATGATATGTTTTTATATAAATATTAGTAACATATTTTTCTATTACAGTATACTACAGCTTTATTAAATTTGTATCATTTTATGAAATTCATTTCAGTAGAAAAACCAAAATACTAAAAAACACGTTTTACACCAACTAATACTTACATTTTAAGCTAACGTGAGTTTTAAGCTAACGTGAGTTTTACCATACTCATACACTATTGCATTTGTATATTATAAATAATTAGCTTATACCAACATTAAAAACATTTTTTGGTTTTAGGTAAGCATGAAAATGCTGACTACCATGAAGAATTAACTTCCGGTAAGTTTAGAAAAGTATATTTGAATGTGATTTTAAGATGCAGTTAAATGAATTCACTACAGGAAATAATTAATTCAAAAAGATGTTATGAAATCTTTGTAGTTTAATAATTAAATTTTCTTAAATCTATAATGAATTTTTGAAAATATTAAATACCTTAAAATATTTGTTAAAATGTCTTTATAATTAAATGCAATTAATTATTAAAAACGTATTATACTTTTAAATAAACATAATACGATACTTTATTTAAAATATTAAAAAACTTTTAGGTATCATGAAAAAAGTAATACTTTTTTATTTTATATATTATAACATATATATATATATATATATATATATATATATATATATATATATATATATATATATTTTTTTATATATATATATATATATATATATATATATATATATGCATAGAAAAATCATAATAAAAGAAGATAAAATGTCAAGAAATTATGACTTAATACATTTTTAAAGCCAACAGAACTTTATAGTAAACATGAAATTTGTAAATGAATCTGTATTTCAAAAATAATTTTATATCTATATTTAAAAAACTAGGAGAAATTTAAAAGGCCTTTACAGTCATGTTCTCCATTAATTATCTGAAAGAATGAAATTTAGTCATTTAAATTTAAATATGATTAAAATATCAAAAACGTTTTTATTGATTTTCTCAAAATGAATGTTTATATAATAAAGAGAAAAATATATATTAATATTTAAATTTGCGATGTGTTTTAATGTATACAATGATTGTTAGAATTTTTTTTCAATCTTTAAAATCAAGAACATATAATTTATAGTGCATTTTAAATATGACTTTGCATTTAGGATAACTCTATCACTTTTTACTTTTTCATACTTTTGATACTTTACATTTTTGTTTTCCTAATAAAAACTATTCATCCCCTATATTTAAAAGAATTTTTTTTAATTGCATAACATATTTTTTTCAAATTCTTAAATTTTCTATAATTCTTTTATATTGACAAAATATATATATTATTCTATGTAGAGACAAATTAAGACAAAGTAAAAAAAAAATGCCACTGAGTTAATGAGTTTTTTGTAAGCAATGACAATTTCGTAAAAGTTACAAATTTATAGCATTTTGACATTGTATATATATATATACACACACACATTTATTATTGCTTTGCTTTTGATATATCAATAAAAGGATTTGTAATGTTTTTATATCATACAATTATAAATCTGAGACTAAGGAAAATTTTTTCTAGCATTTTTACTTTTTACATTTCATTTGAAATTTATTTATTTTTCTTAAACGTATCAATGATAGTACTTCTTTCATGGGTTCTATCGTAATCATAATTAAAACTGAAAATAAATGTTTCACATTCAAAATTACACTAACAAATAAAGTTGTAAATCCAGACTATAGAATAGTAACAAAATTTTAAATATCACGTTTCAATACACAAGTTTTCATTTTGCGCGAATCTGTCAAATTTAATTTTGTACTATAACTAATGAAAACATTGATTTTATTTATGTTACTATAATGCAACGTTTCAGGTTTTCTAAGTTATTTGAGAAACCAATCTGTGAATGCAAATAAGTATTACTCGATGATAAATCACTGTTTAATTTTCGGATAATATAAATAATTTCAATAAATTCAATACTATTATCTTCATATAAAATATTTATTCTAAATGGCTTATAACATCATTATTATTGGCACACGGGTAAAATAAATGCATTCAACTGATATAACTCCAAGTTTATTTATGAAAATTGTGAAATATTCATACAGATACGCTATTGATTTAATAAAGAATGTCTAAATTTGTGTTGAAACATATATTGTAGGACATCATATTGTAATTTCATTATAATTTATCATTATAAATATTTTATTTTGAGTAACTTATTGTTCTGGTACCATATATATAGTAATGGTAATGGTTGATACCAGAAGTTTGTCAAATGTATATTAATTTCATATTATAGTAAATACGAAAACAGGCAGCAAAATCCATATGCATTTTTATTATTAGAAGAAATCTAGCCTGTTTTTTCTAGTCATTATACATCCGACTGACAATAACATGTTAAAAAGATTTTAATAAATTTCTACTTACAACACTTATTCATTTATTCTGATGAAAGAAATACAAAAATATATAGTTTTTTGTACTAAAAACAAAATATATTTTGCGTAATAATATCTAATACAATTAAGAGAAAACTATATTAATAAGTTCTAGAACTTGCGTATTATTCATCAGATTGCCAACAATTTTTACGATATCGCTTTAAATGAGATTCATTTGGAATATTATATCACATAAACTTAATTACGTAAAGAGAATTAGAACTGCTTACGTGATTCAATTTGTCTAGAAACAATCTAGTTAAGCAATGCTTGACCAAAAACATTATGACAAATGCATACTATACTTAATTAATTCATATACATTATTTTCAAAATTAATTATATGCAGTTATTGTAAATGCATTAATTTGTTCCAATATATCATAGAGACATTTTTATTTAATATCAGATATGAAAACATTGAATAGAAAATAACTTTCCTTCTCAATTACAATTTCTAACTATACCATTTGCATTAGGTATGAGTATATTGTACCCATACCTACTTAAAATATTATTAACTGAGCACGAGTGCTATTTACAACATTGAACTACGTATAATAGGATATATAACATTAATATATGGTATCTATAATTGTACGTGTAATGGTAATATACGTATCATAGTAATGTATGGTGTTGTGCAGCTGTTATTTTGTGCAAATATAGTTAAATTATCTCTTTTGCACACATTTTAATAATGAAGGAAGAGACGTGATAATCTATTTAAAGGATACCATGTATGTTATGTGGAAATTTAGAATAGAGTAAGAAAATTCTCACATTATTATGCTTATATATTGTTGTTGCTTTTAAAATCCCATATGTTCTAATTGATTCAAACCATACCAACAAAATCCTTATATAAAATGAAGACCGATACAAGAAATAGACTGTTGTGAAATGTGTTGTGCAGTTACTATTCATTCAATAATTAATCATTCTGAATCTACAAGAAAACTATTTGAGTGGTACGTTGATTCTGTTGTCTTTCTTGGCATATTTCAGTTTTTTATTAAAGAAGAGACATTGCTCCTTTGCTCCTTTGATATGCATTGTTGATATTGAACTTTATGAAAGTTGTATCAGTTTACGAAGAACGTCCTTTTAATTGGAAACCTCCTGTTAAAGAGTAATTTTCTATATAATAAAAGATTATCTTCTGGTTGTGCACATCAACCGTTAATGCATAGTGTTCTTTTCATTCTATGAAAATATACGAGAAACACCAATTTTTTTTTTGTCAGCAAGTAATTGAGAAATGGATTTGTACATAAATAAATAGTAGGCACAGTTTTAAAAGTAATGTAAGATCATTTTTATTTTGATTATCCTACGAGTATAATCATGTCTCATAAAATAATTTCCAATCAGTTTATTAGCTTTTTATGTACAAAATGAATTTGCATTAAAAGTTGAATCAAATGCGTAATCAATTTTACAAAATATTTAAATGCAAACAAGTTGATACTCAATAGCTTTGCGATCAGTAAGTAGAATATTTATATAAAAATGATGATTTTTATATAAATAATATAAAAAAATGAATATCTATGAAAAATGGTATCCCGTATTTTAGTGATGTTTTGAATAAAAATTATGCGTATTTTGCAAATGAATGATTTATAAAAATAATCTTTGATAATTTTCAAAACCAATTTTTTAAAATATTTGCTTCTAATATTAAGAAACTGAAGAAAATTGAAAGAAAATATTAAAATTAAAGGATTGATTTATATGTGATAAAATTATTAGAAATATGAAGAGCAGAAAAATACTAATAAAATTTATTGATGATGACCATTTGTCAAATCAATTAGTAAGTGCAAAACTTAATCAATATGTTTCATGCTATATACAAATAATTAAGTACGAGGGTTGAAATCATGTGTTTCATCAATCACTGTATACACTTATGTTGTGTCATATAAACAGTATTTTTTGCAGAATACTGCTTAATGCAAAATATTTTCTGTATCAATTTTTATTTCCATTTTTGAGCTTATATTTGACTTATGAATGTTTTATATATACATGAACCTGCTTACTTTCTATGGTTTTAAAATATATAAAAAATATTTTTTTAAGATATTAAAATTTACCGAGCAACATTTAACAATTTTGCTTGTCAAACGATAATATAAGCCTATAAACTTTAATATAAGCATTTATTAGATATCTGAGAAGATTTCAACAACTAAGAAAATATGTTTATCAGCGTTTAATTATAAGCTTTTAAGCATACATTTTTATGTTACGATTTGCAAATAAATTTATACTGTAATCTTTATCTATTACTCTGTTATTATACTGCGAATTAAACTATATGAATAATGCATTTAATAGCATTCCTGAAATAAATTTCATTGAACATCTTTAATATCATCAAATAAATTAAATTAATTTTGATAGGTGATGTTTAGTAAAAGCTAAATCTGTGAATATATATATGTATATGTGTATATATATATTGAGTCTAAAATTTAAAATTTTGGTTTTACTTTATGCATCTCAAGAGATCCCTAATCATGTTGTAATGGAACAGGTTTATTTTACAGTTTGTTCATTCGATAGTATTTTCAATTTTACAATGTAGAGCAAAATGTCCCCAAAGACATTGTTAAATACAAGATTTTACAACTATGTTCTAAAAAAAGTTTTTGAAAAGTAAAGGATTTTATTCATCCCTCGGGCTTGCAAGCGCATCGTAATTTAAAATCTAAAAATGGTTGGGTTTTTCTGAAATGCAGTAATAACTCAGATCCCTTGTGACATGAATTTTTATTCATAAATGCTTAACTAAAACTTTATCCAAAGCTTCTAAAAGAACAAATATTATCATTATATTTATATTTAATTTCTAACGCATAGTATATTTATCATGATAATTTGATTTTAAATTCTGATTAATTTAAAAATCAAATGTTCTTCAAGCATTAATTTTTTAACAATACTGTGTTTAATGGTAAAAAATAAGTTGATTTTATGCATATTTGCATTTGAGTTTTTTGTATTATATTTGTTAATTTAAATCTATTTTAGTTCTTTTCATTTTCTAACTGCATATTGCATATTGTAATGACGAAAATCAATGGATTATTTTATGAATAAAAATTCCATAAACAGTCTTGTAAATAAAATCTCTTAAAATATTATCTAAACAATGAAAAACGTTTAATTTAAAAGTTTTTAATTATTTTTGGATAAAAAAGAATGCTATAAATTTTCTATCAGCTCAGCTGAATACATCATATAGTTACAGATTAAATTAGACAAAATTTCTGATTAAAAACGCTAAAAAAATTTTTAATTAATTCTTAAAAATGCTCTAAATTTTTAATTACTTACGTTTCAATAAAAATTTTGACTTAACGCAATTTCTCTTTTAAGAAAACTATAATAATAAATTCCAGATATACGAATTTCCAATTTTCTTTCTTTTATAAAATAATATTTCTCTTATCCCAAAAATATAACAAATCAAACTTCCTTGAGAAAAAAAATGGTGTAGATGAAATATGATGTAAATCTAAACTACATTTTTTTACTTAATGACACTTGGACAAGTCAAGCTCGATATGCGTTGGTTATGTGATATAAAGTCAATACAATAATAAAGTCTTTCGTTTTAATCAGAGCACTACAAAAGTGAAAGTTGTTCTTTTTAAATCTTCCGACAGATAGCACTACCAGAGGGTCCATTCCCTGAATTTTGACATTAATCTGAAGGGGGAGGAAATTTTCTTCAGACCATTGCATCCATGGTAACTGGTTAATAACCGACCACAGGACTTTCGATTCCACAGACTTAACCAGCAAGTATATCGCATGTACTCGGTGGGTCTTTGGCGGCATTGGGAATTGAACACTGTACTTCCGGATGGAAGGCCAGTACCTATCCACTAGGCTACCATAACGCCATAACTGCATATACCTTTTAAATGCTAAACGAAAAAAAAACGTTATAAATAAAAAATACAAAAATAGTTTTGTCAAGACATAACTATATATTTTACGTTAGAAAAATGTTTTACATAAAGGCTTTCTACGTATTTCTATCATTAGTCAACAAAATTATAGTTAAAATTGCTTCAAAAGGGAAACTTTGAATTAGAATACATTTAATACATCCTCTAAGATATATGTTGAATTTTTCCAATGCTTATAATTCAATCAAACTGTTGTTATGGACCCTTTTAATCAGCGACTATTTTTGAGCAATGGACTTCCTTATCACCTGAAGATATTACGAAACATTTTAGCTTCTAATATATAATTGACTTTCCGGAGGATTTTTCATCGATAGTGGTCTACTTTCCCACAGGAGAGAATATCCGGAATGTTACTAAACATCCACTTCGAAAGTCATGAATGCAAAACTCAAACATACAACTTCACAACAACCGTTAATTTACAATATCTGGGATTGAAATTTCTCCCCAGGAAATTCACTCAAACAAATAATGTTCTCACTAGTTGTAATATTTTTCAACTATATAAGGGAATGAATTTGGCAAACTAAAGCAAAAGTAATCAAGTAAATGAAAAAAAAAATCAATGTCTCCAGAGATTTTTTTTGTTTTTGTTTCAGGTGTATTTTAATTTTCTTTCATAATCATGCCTCAAATATAATTTGAAGTTTGTTTCCAAAAAACGTACGCATCTACTTTGAACACAACTATTCAGGTTTATGCTCAGGTTCACAAAATAAAAAGCCAGAGTAAATTGAAATTATTATCATATATAATTTAATCCTTTTATATCAGATTTAGTAGTCAGTAAAATTTTACATATTAAATTTACTTCAGAAAATAAGCTTAACTCTAAAACGGGATGAACATTGCTTTGTTTATTCTAAAGTATAGTGTGAAAATAGAAAACAAGTCTGTTTATAAAAAGAAAAGAAAAATTACTATAAAAAGATGAAAATATTGCAATTTTATAAACTGTAAGATGATATTTTATTTGAAACAAATCCTACTAGGCATTTCAAATTAAAGCAATATGCATTATTAGAACGTTTTAGAGCATCACTAATCTACAATCATCAACATTTGACCTTATTTATTATGATGTAATTAATCACTGTAACATCAAATAACCACCATTATTCATGTAATCTCCAATATGACTCAGTGAATTAAGAATATGATCAGTAATTAAGAATATGATACTTATAATTGTGATAGAAGTTAAGAATAATGCTTATACTCATCAAAAATGATAAATTTCTATAAATTTTTATTTGGCTTAGGAAGTGTGGTTCAAAGTTCATTTTTTAGATTGTGGAGGCTCAAATATTCTGGATTGGATTTAAGTACACTTTAGTCTCTCTCCTCTTAATCTTTCATTTTCACACAAACCTTGACAATGTAATTATATGGAAAAATACTGCATTTATTAAATAAAAAATCAATTATTTTCAAATTACTGTCTTTCAAGGTGCTGTACGATTTCATACCTATATTGTAAAACCACAGAAGATTTTCTATAGGGGGATTGAATGTTGCGATATCTCAACAAAAAACAATACATAATGATATTATCTCTTCCGAATATGTGATGTTTTTATACAAAATGGATATACATAATGTTTTTCTTATTCGTGCACCCTTTTATTCAAGGTGCAGAGCTCAAATGACTCAGCAGTTTCACTCCGCTTCTCGTTAATACCAACAAAATGAAGTAAAATTTACCACGATCAGTGATTGGGAAGATGACCACATTTTTCCGCAGTGAGTTTCTGATGCTCCGTGGGTTGAAGAAATATTCATTATATTGTATGACGTCCAAAATTCTTCAGCTTGATTGGCGTGGATGCGGAGTGGAAGGTGTCCGCTCAGGAGTTGACTTTTCCCCTGAAAGTAGTTCAAAATTAGAAGGCACTTAATGTTGAACAAGTAATAAAACCATTAAACCCACAGTCAGAGGCTCACTTGCACCGTTATGTATGCATACATTCAAGCTGTAGAACAATCTAAATTCCTCTATAAGTATTTTCATCTCAATCAGACAAGGTCGAATTAAGATGTTTCCTCTGTCACTTTAAACGCTCTCTTTAGATAGAATGATTAGATTATTTAATAAGCACATTCTTCTCATGTTTTTATTTATAAATATTGAAGCACTTAGACTCTGGAATTTAAAGTCGTAATATTTTTATTCTATAAATGAAGAAAAATGCAGCCATTCATGTTATTATAGTTCTAAAAATTATAAATTTATATCATAATATAAAACACATATTATTTGGTATAATTAATAATTATAGTACATCACCTTATATATATTACTTATTATTATATTTTTAGATACACAAATTATATTCTTTCAACATATATATGAAGTATATATATATATATATATATATATATATATATATATATATTCCTACAACGGGCTCTTGGGCAATGAATCCTATGCCACAACAAGGCCAGTAAACTGCTACTCATTTTCGTTACCCAGCGGGCACCTGTGAACCAAGTCACTGAGGCAAGTATCGTTACCCTCGCCATACCACCACAAACTCATTTATAGGGTGGACCGCATTCATACATCATCATAGAAGAAAGGACAGAGAAACACAGAGAGAGAAAGTATCATCCATGCCCAAACCGGGATTCGAACCTTGCACCCACAGCTCATTTGTAAGGAATTCTAACAACTCAACCATCGGTCGGCATATTTTTATATATAACAAATATTGAATTCTTTAGTTTGATTGAAGTGTTCTTTATATTGATATAGAGGGTAAGGAAACTCATAAATACTAATATAATAGAGGTTTTTCTTACATTTTTATAAAGTATAATAAGTTTAAATATTAGAAAGTTTTCAGAAGTGGTTTCTCATTGTTTCTCAAGCAATGGATATTAAATATGTTCTTTTTTTTTAAACTTCAACCAGAAAATAAGTCAGAAAAATGTCGAAATAGATCATAAAAATAAGTTTTACAATATTATCATTAGGTACATAGAACGAAAATAATTAAAAATTAATGGAGCGTAATAACAGTAATTTGCGGCGTAAATAACGTTTTAAAATTGTTTGAATTTCTTTGTAATTGAAGCAATTTTCTATAATTTCCCATTTCGTCCTAGCTTAAGATGATAATTCTGTTCAACGTTCAAATTTTAATTTTAATTAATTTTCTTAAAAATCTTCTTCAAAAGAGATTATATATTTTCACAATGCAGGAAATAAAATATGCAATTTTCTTAAAACCTACTAAAATATTTACCACCCCATAATACTTCTCGTGATGCATTTGGTTCGCTAACACATTTATTCAAATAGACAATAAATGTTGAATTGTTAAGCTCTGTTTTGAAAACCGCAGAAATTTTCTTAAGCAATTGTTGATATTTCGAAAGAATGGGGTAAATTATTTGTGAATATAAGACTTATCTTTAATTTGTAAGTTATGAAACTGTTTTGAAAATCAGAATTTGTATTTTTGAATAAAATATTAAGGTTTCAAAGTTTAGGTATTAGAAAACTTGATTGTAAAATTAAATGTCTGATAATCATGCATATTATGAAAATTAAAATTAAGATTGTGGTTTAACAATCAAAAAAGTAAAATTCCCTTGGGTATTCTTTAAATTATGATTTTTTATTTATGAATTTTTTTATCAATTTTTATTTATGAACAATAAAGCAAAAGTCTTTTTACACACATCTAAATTTCCTAAAATTTGAATTTTGTAATAACCAAAAGTACTAGTTGTATTTCATTTTAAAATTTAGATTATATAGACTTAAAAGTTAGGCATATGCAAATCAAAATAAAAAATATACATACGGTATACAAATTATTAACTTAAAATATGTATGCATAATTTTTGATTTTTGCAAAAAAGCATAAAATGTATAGATTGTAAAGTAAACACATTATTTTTTATATTATCTTAAACATTTTTTCTATTTTCCTCTTTTATACAAATTTACAAAATTGTGCTGATATATCAATGAAAAAAATTGCATAAAGCTTTATATGGTTAATGTAATTTTCCAAATGATACTGAACAACTAATAATGTAGTAGGAGATAAAATGAAGCAATCATTTTGCCAAAAATATTGTAACATGAATGCTCTCCTTTTACGTAAGAACTGTGATCCAATATATAGTTATATTTATAATGAATACATCTATGTTTTGGTAATATGCTCTGAAGAATAGTATACTACCAGACAATATGAGGAACATATAAAATAATGGTACACCATTGACGGAAAACATGACGCTATATATCGTTGTGGATAACAAAACATATATTGCATAAAAATAATACAATATACAAATAATACCCAACACAAAGAATTTGTTATGATACATTAGAAGATGAAGTAAAAAGGGATTTCACAATATTTGATACCTAGTTGTATTATTGCAGGAGAAAACAAATCATGTAAAATTACGTTTTATATGCTGTGTGCTCCACGCTTTTATTTCTTAATAACTGAGAATCAAATGAAAAAAGTAAATACATTTTGCAATTTATTTTGGATTTTATTTTGTTAAGCGTATTTATTTGTAAAAAAGTGCTTATACAGGCAAATTTCTCCATTCTAAAATTACGTACGTTTGTTATATTATCTCATAAAAGCAGAGCATTTGAGCTTTTTTCATAAATTACTGTTCATTTTAGTAAACATTATTTTATTTTTAAACAATTTTTACAATGCAACATATAAATAATAGCGATTTCTATGTTGTATAAAAATTGCCCATGGGATGTTTAAAGTTCAGATAAGAATTACCCTATCAAATTGTCTGTAGCAAAAAAATCGATAAGTAATGTTGAATGACATTTTTACCTTATAAAAATACCTTTAAATACAAGAAAATATTCTGATATATAATTAAAGAAGTTTTTAAGTTGAATATATTTCAGCAAAAAAATTAATTTGGATACATTTTTAAAAAGGGAGATGCATTAAATGCAACTTAATAAATTTTTATCTTGTCTTATAAATTTTATTCTTATTTCTAAACACATTTATAATTATAGTGATCACATTTACATTTCTATCTGCTATTATATATCTTAAGAGAATGTTCTTAAATTTTTGTTGTAAGACTACTAAGCGCATAAAAATCTAACTTTAAAGTATCAGTACAAATATATAAACATTTATCTTAAGTATACAGACATTTTCTTTATATATATATATATATATATATATATATATATATATATATATATATATATATATATATATATATATATATATATATATATATATATATATATATATATATATATATATATATATATATATATATATATATATATATATATATATATGTATATATATATATATATATATATATATATATATATATATATATATATGTATGCATATTTTTCGTTTACTTGAAAAATTTTAATACAGATGTAAAACATCATTCATGCAAATGGAAGATATTAAGATTTTCACCAACTTATCCAAAGATTTATCTTATTCGTAAATGGTGAGTTGGACAGGTTTTACAGGTCTTGCTCATAATGTCCTACGTGTGAAATGATGGCAAGCCCATTTTGTGGGTTTACAGTTTGGTTCCCTCTCTTAAAACATGAGAATATCCACTCTCAAATTTGGTGTTACAATGCCGGACCTCAGGATTCTTCGCTATGTAGTATGCCATAAATTCCTCAGTTTTTCTAAATGGACGGATCTAATGATAATAAATGAAATTGTATGAGCATTTTAAATTACAAAATAAATAAATAAATATATTTGAGAATTGGTTGAATTTTAAATTCAAATTATTAAATTTATTAAATGAAATAAAAAATACGATAATGGATTCATCGTATTTAGTTTAATATATTTTAGCCTAAACTCCATTTACTAGAGTTTAAAATAAAAAATAGTTAAAGAATAAATAAACAATAAAAAATATTTATATCATAATATTATCTATTAGAAAAAATAATCATATCTTCTAGAAATAGTGTCTTATAAGTACGTAAAATTACTTGAAATTTAGACTTAATTTTTTTACATACTTAAACATTAACTTGCAATTAAATCAGAACTATGATTAATTGATTTTTTATAACCAATTTTTAAATTTCAAAATAGAAAATAGTAGGTACAAAAATATTTTCACATGGGATTTTTAAGTTTAAAAAAAATTTGGATCAAATTTCCTAAACAGTATACTACAAACATATACCTAAACAGTATACAATTTTCTACAAAACATTTTGAAAGTACTTCTTATTTAAATCTTTTCGAACATGTGGTCAAAATTACAAATTTGATTTTTATTTTTATCTACAATGATAAAATATAATTATGTATTCATTTGAGTTAATTCATTTTTAAAACAATGTAACACAAAATAAAAATTTCAAATACATATATATATAACAATATCTTTAGTTACTTTTTTAAATCGTTAAACGTTTTCCAATAATAGCATATATGTGCTTAGCCGTAGATATAATAACATTTCTCCATTTGCTGAAAGGAATAAAAGAAATAAGGATTATTTGAAGTTAAAGTAAAGTAATGTGTTATTAATTAAAAAATTACCAAAAACTTTGTTTTTACCCTCATCCATTTTATTCAAAATATTATTTAAATTTAAAAACATATTATTTTTATGTGTTCTTAAATAAATATCCTACATTTACTCTTAGGTTTAGAAGTAATAATCTAACAGTAAATAAGAAAATTAAGGTTGGGCAGTTTCTGATGAACATAGAACCATTTATTGCCATACGTTTCTATATAAAAATATAAATTGCTCTTGCAATATTTTTTCAGATTCTTAAAATATAATATTAAGGATAAAAATTCACTTACTGTTAGTACGGATTCACTGGAATTACATCAAGACATTGAGAGAAAGAGAAGAGTAAAAAGATTTAAGACAAACCTGAACCCAATTCATATACCGAACAGCTTTACATTTAAGCTCCATTGTGAAACATGGCACGGAAAATCAAACATTGATCAAAGCTGCACCGTCAAGCTTAAAATACGCGAAATTTAAACGAAACGACAACAAAAAATTCCATTCAGAGAAACTATTGGAATGTTTTAAATTCCTACCGCTTAAATTATTTGAAACATGCCTTCCAGCTGATGTACTTTGCATTTCTAAAGCAAAACATTAACATATTTTAGAGACATGTCGGATATGATGATAAATTCTACCGAATAAAAATTTCTTTCCCAAAGAAAAATGAATTTTAATTTATTCTGGTTCAGAAAATTATATTATGCGAAAGCACTTTTAATTATTTTTCTATATGGATAAAAAATAATATTTCTGTAATTAATTTACTAAATATATAATATTTTGTTTCTTTTAAAATTTGAATTGTTTTATAAAATTATTGCATACATAGAAAATTATATATTAATGAGTACAGCTCACAAGATTGTCTAGCAGTTGAAATATGAATTCAAGAATTCTAATGATGAAGTTTAAAATGTTTGTAAGATACCAAATGTTTTATTATTGCTTGGTGATATTGAAAACTTCAAAACACTTTAAAAATACTCTTTTAACCAAAATTACAAACACGCATGCGAATCAGCGAAAATTATTTTTCTAATATAGAATATATTGGCTTTGATTACGAACAATGATTTCACTTTGCAAAATATGGTATATTTAAAAGCAGATTTATATGCATTACCAAAAATTTAGTGTAATTTATTTCACACAAGTTGTAATCTGTATATCTGGATAATAATGCTTTAAAAGGACATTAATTTTGAGAAGAGAATTGAACCATTTCAAACTCATCCTCCAATAATTAATATTTTACACCTATTCTTGAAGAAATATCATTAGAAAAAATATGATGTTTCTTTGAATTAAATGTTTTGAGAGAAATCTATTAAAAAAATTAATTCAGTAATGATAAGCCGATTTATCTAATTTTACGAACATATTTTTAACATATACGTAAAGAAAAACATATTTTTCTTTACGTATATTAGAATGTAATACTTTGAATGTTGAATATTTTTATTACTGTTTATTAAAGAGTTTAAGCTACTATTGTTGCTGCATCAATAAATATTCAAACACTTATACTTAAAAATAAGAATAAGTCAAAAAGTTTAGTTCACAAATTATTTTGGAAGACATTAAGACAATATTTTTATCATGTCGTATTAAATTTTATACCTCATATAACGTTTTCTTATAAAATAAATATTTCATTCAAATTAAAATTTAGAAAAAATACATTTTCTCAAAGATGGAATAATTGAATTAACATAGGAAATATTCATTCAATACCGGTACTACTTACTATAAAAATCGAGTTGTTTTAATATCAGGGAAAATAATAATGAATCAATGGAAGAATTACGATGAACAGTTAAATTTAATAGTTTTGGACATCTGCAAAATGGACGACACCATATCAAAAATGTAGTAGTGTAGAAACTACCATACTGAACAAGGTTACCCTCATAGACCAACTATTTGGTCTTTATTTTGCAGTTTCAGATTTTTTAACAGGTGGAAGATATACAACATACACACACTTGTTATCCATGATATGCTACTCTAACTTGGTAAGATTTCAAATTTTAATCTGAACGACCTACATAATTATACTCGTCATTCAGAATTTTTTAATGCTTAAGGCAATTTCGCACACTCTCACATTCCAAATTTGAAGTAAACAGACTTTAAGCGGAAACATTTCAGTTCCTAATTTTTATTATTGGCAAATATTTAATAATACTGAAAAATTCATTTTCATGCAAAATACTTTTCGATATACAAAAAAAAAATCATCTCTCCAAATTGATTAAAATGCATAGAATTTTCTCTCAATCTAATTATCTTTTCTTATTCCTTAGCTCTGGTACGAATATTGCTTATTACAGCTTTTTGGAAATCATTTATTATCAATTAGAAACATTTTAGTTTCCAGTTATGCAAAACAATGGATCATTTCAAGGCACTATTTTTACCATATCAATTAATCCGTAATCAGAATATTTAATCAAATTTCAATACAATAATTCCTTGATGCCATGGTGGCATGGTTTGTTAGGGCTTCATTCTCATTATCGGAAGGTAGTGAGTTCGAAACCCGGCCGACCGAAGATCCGCCGTGTTTGCTAATGGTCTCTGGGGCACGTTAAAACTGGGCATGGTCACAATGTCTTCCAAGTGAAATGATACATTTGGGAAGGCAGGGCAAATATTGCGGGTCTAATGCTTGGACCCTGCTTCAGAATTGCAAAGTTTCTACCCATCTGCTTCTATTGATTCGATCTAAATGGTAGAGCCCAACTCAGGGATAGGTACAGGGAAGCATACTGGTGTAACAATAATAATTTTTGAAGCTATGGTACCATGTATAGAATCCAATTCATAATTAAAAATATATATCAAAATGTACACCAATTATTTGGTCTTATATATTTCAATGAATTCTTATTTCAAAAATGCCTTACTCTTTCAGATTTTATTTCTTAATAGTTTATCACAATTAGCTCCTGAAGTTTATCTTCATAAGTAAAAAAAACTTTATTTAATTAAATAGCTGTAAATATATGCAAGCAATTGTTTCTCTAATTTACCTCTAATCTAATATTTCGTATATTTGAATATATTGAGTAGACAGTTTCAATCGACGGTAAAATTTCTTGCAGCAGTCATAATATTCATTAATTTTTTATCAGTTTTAAGAATTGTTGCTCTATTAAAAACAATATTTAAAATAAACGCTACACAAGCGTATGTGTGTGTACAATACCCATATCTATGTTTAAGTGCCATTAAACATTTAATGTATTTATGTTTGCAACTGCGCATATTATAAAACTTTAAATTATGTTGAATATTCTAAGCACAGAATGTGATAAATGCTTTCACAGAATTTTTATTTTAACAAAGATAACTCAAACAAAATAAATTGAGTAACATCTTTTTGAAACTATTTTATTAAATATGCCCCTAAATTAGAAACATTTTAGTTTCAATACAATTTGTAGCATTTTCAATACACATTTGTAGACAAGAGTATACGGACCATTTTCACTTTATAAATAATATTACTTTATAATAAAATTACTTTATAAATAATATTTTATGTATCAACATATGGATCCCTGTAGAAAGACTCTGAATAATTTAAAATTCATAACATATTAAGCGTTTTATTATTGAAAATCAAGGGTCAGTATATATATATATATATATATATATATATATATATATATATATATATATATATATATATATATATATATATATATATATATATATATATATATATACACATTATTTAACTTTTTTACAAAACACTTCCACCATTATAATGTGGTACTGACAAAATGAATTTTAGAATGATTAATATTTCAAAAAATATATAATTAATTAAAAATTACAAACATTGCTTGTAGAGACTTAAGCTTTCAATACTTATATCCTATTTTAAACATTATAATGTTTCACTTATTTTATAGACACTTAATATTGTATTATAAGCACATCCAGGTATAATAAACGTAATAAATTCTATCAGACTCGAATTTAAATAACGTAGTTAAGATAACGTTATGACTTGTGTTTAGTTCCATTAAAGGCGAAAAATTTCAGTAAACCTGGCAGATTGCCCTTAAGTAAAATAAATATTTAAATATGTCAACTACGGTTTTATTTATAATGAGATGGGTAATTTATTTTTCAATTTGTAAAACACTGAGTGTTTTTAAATTTCAGATGGAGGGAGAAACAGAAATCAGTCATTAAATAAGAATAAAAGTGTATTGAAAAACAATTTGATGAGATTTTGTTAATTCATGTAGAAAACACTCTTGAAAATTATATAAAAAAAATTCAATTTTTTTTCTAAATCAATTTTTTTAAGTTATTATAAAAAGTTTTTTTTATTTTTTATGTTAGGAATTCTTTTTTTTTACTAGAATGTAATTTCAATTTTCTTTCTATCTCTGTTTCATGTTTATTGCGTATAAAACGAATTGCAAAAGCATTCAATTAAAAAGTGAATTTGTTTCAAAAATAATTTAATCAACAATACTTTACAGTTTGTAAAATTTTTATTTTCTTTTATTTTCGATTCTTTTAATTATTAAATCTGTTTTTCTAAATGCATCAATTTTTTTTTAAAAAGAGACATTTATACTTCTAATTTTGTTTAGATATTACCTGAAAAATTATCCTTAGTTATTTTTTAAATTTAATTGGCAATATACATTTAGAGCATGCACCACATAATTATTTCTATATAAGACACATTTAATTTTTCAAATACATATCAAAATTATTGTAGAGCTGCGTGTTTGTTCAGAAAAAATAGGATTTCTTATGATGTGATATTCACAGCTAAAAGTAATGGATCAATAATCTAATTTATCATAAAAAAAGTGGTATAGTGATTTTTTTTCATGTCATTCGTGACATTAAATTAAAGATCGTCTCCGATACATTAAAAACGTGATTTTTGCTTTTTTTTTTTAAGAACTTTCGTAAAGAAGTATTTAACTACAAAACATTTATCAACAATGTCTTATAAAAACAAAATCGGGAAGGAGAGATTTTGCTCTATATGCATTGTTTCCGCTCGGAAAACGGATACCTGTCATGCAGGAGTGTCACAGAAAAATAGAGAACTGCTTCAACTCTAGCAATGACTGTGATGAAGAGTAACGGAAATCTATAATCGCGAGCCGTTTACTTCTAGAAACAAAAATAACTTCGAGACTATTTTGACTAGAGAGAATGTTTTCTCGTGTTATTTCTTGCTTCGAGCTATTTTCCATCGTCAGTCATTGATTTCTTTTTTTTTTCTTCATCTTGAGTTGGCAAACATTCGAAAATAAAGAAGAAAGAAAAATACGAGAAATTTAAATTACTCCCCTGAGTTGAGTTTTCTACATTTTTAGTAAACTGCAGAGTAATATTTATTTTTCCGATATTTTTTTTTATGTATTCATTGTTAATTCAAATAAATAAGGCTACAGATTCGCAAAATTGCATTCTTTGATGTAAGAAAATAATATTTTCATAAAAATATCACATGTAATAAAATTCCTAGGGGGTGTTAAATTAAGTAAATATATTTGTTTACAGAAATATGTGTTCACAAGTGTTGCCTTAAATTTTTACGTAAGCATGACATTCTTATAGTAAAATCTAAATGCCTATAATTTTTATTCTTTTCCGTTTAATCTAGTCAGTATATATGATGTTTTTTTTAAGTTACAATAAATCCATTATAAGAAAATTATATATTTGATCTTATTCATTTATATGTTGATATTTGATTTTAAAAATAAAGAATAAACATATATGCCTTACGATTTAAATTATGTAATATCTTCTGTAGAATATATTTAAAAGTACTTTATGTTTAATAAAACTTATTGGTTATTAATAGAAACCTAATTTTTAAAAATATTATTGGTTTTTCTTCAGCTTAAAATATGATTATTTTTGAATTTCTCTATATAAATCGGATGTCGACTTTATTAAAAATGCTTTTCTTTTAGTTTCTGGATAATGTTAGTTTGGAAATAAACCTTTGCAATTAATTTTTGCTTATATTGACCTGATATCTCTTTCCAAAGAGGTCAATATGTAGAACGACTTGATTTTGTACTTTTTCTTAGATTCAGTTTACAAGTATTGAAATATTAAAAATTTAAAATTAGAAATTAATTTCCTAGAGTGTTTCATTTACATTTAAAATGAAATGAATAATAAATACCAAATCGGCGAACATATTTTCATAAAGAAATTAACTTCTAGTTTTTAATGTAACTTTAAGCTATTTCATTTCTATTGACTGCTTAAGAAATTACAGACCTTTTCATAATGATAATTTATTTTCGTTAATAATGGGATTGCCACAATCATTTGAATCTGAAATTATCTGAATATAATTATGCAGCATTAAATGATTATAATGTTTTATCTTAAATGTTTCTTAATAACATTTTCGATATTTTTAAATATTCTGATTTTAATTGCATTTAGTGTATCATAATTTAAACTGAAGATTTAAAATAATACACACAGGATTGTTTATCAGTTTTATGTCTTTATAAGGCATTTAGAAATCCGAAGTCCTTTATAATTGAGAATTTTTCATGTGTAACGTATTCATGTGCTGCAAGAGAGAAATCCATGGAAATTTCCAATCCCTATTCCTTTCAAATGTGTAGGAGGGAAGTATTAGGTCAATAATTTCCTTGCTATCTTTAACCCTTGATTCATCAATGACTAGACACAAATCCTAATCATTGAGGAATAAAGATGAACCGTAGTCATGGATGAATAGGACTTTCCATTTTGAAGAGGACAGTTCTACTTCTGACCCATTAAGAAGTATTACTGAAAGATTGCAGATGTGTTATGTTTACTTCAGAAAATGTGATTATTTTCCTTATTTGTGACACAAATAATGAATCAAAATATTAACTGAACATTTTTGATTTAAAGAGATTAAAATTTACAAATAAATAAAAGATAATACCCGAATAAAAAATTTATAACACAAAATTTTCATTAAATTGAACATTTGTGTAAGTGAATTTCTTATTACTATGTTTCGTGAGACGAATCTTACTTAAAACTAACATTACTTCTGACTTCTGTAGAAAGAGAATATGCGTATAATATTATCAACATTGTGTACACAACCTAGTAACAATAAGGTTTGTAGTAATAAAGAATTGTTATTATCAGTTCATGTTTTAGTTACATAAAAGAAGAGAATGATTTATTTTAATTTTTAAAATATTCTTTCGAAAAATCATATTAAGATTTATTACATACATTAATGTTTTGTCATCGGGATTTTTTAACTTATACTTTAAATTTAGCATGATGTAAAAGCACATTTTATCACAATTACAATTTTAATGCACTTTTTATATAATATACATCATAATTTATGTTTACGAATATTTAAAATGGTATTTACAGTATCGTGAAGTGTATTCTAAAAATTGTTCACTAATTATCTCCTAATTGACCGACAAGTTTACAGATTTTTGTCAAATTATTTAAACTTTATTTATTTTGGAACTATGCAATTTTATGCATTCAATGTCGTTATATTAATGAAAAAAGTAAACAATTATTGATTTAATAGCATTTGAATACATTTTTGATACTTGTATAATTTCAATTAATTAAGATTTCAGTAAATGTTTTCATATAATACCCATAAAACTTTTATGAAAATTTAAAATTGACTTATCAAATGAGTTATTTTTAGAGTTTCATACAGAATATTCAACAGTTTTTGATATTCCCATTTTAAAACTAATATGATTTTATAAAGGATGTTAGTGAAATGAGAAACATTATATAAGAGAGATATAAAGTTGAGAAGAAATTAATGAAATTGAGCATACTCTCAAAGTAAAAATAATTGTTTCAGTAACAACATTTTACTTAAACTTAAATATACTAAAAACATAATTCAAAATTTTCCTTAATAGAATTGAAATTTAAATATCTACATAAAAAAGGTATTCATATAAACTAATTATAGAAAATTTTATAAGCAATTTCAAATTTAATAGTTTAGTATGATTATAGTATATACCTGCCACATATGCATACATTAAAAGTGCTTTCAAATGTATAGTAATTTTACAGCAATTATTTATATAAAATGTATTAAGTAAATAAAGAAGGATTGTTAGATGTTCATAACTACTCTCAGTTCCATTTCTATTTCCCATGCCAAAAATATTTAAATCTGGAAAGGAATGTATGTAGAGTTGATATAGAAATGTAAGTGTCAAAATTTTTATGATATGTGAGGGATTATATTTCAATTTAAAAAAAAACTGAATGGTACTATAATTTCTTGACTGTAGATGAACATGGACTTTATTTGTTTCAAATCTAAAAGTTAGGAAAGAAATTTAAATGTATATGTGAACTTGAATCTAACATGGTAATAATGAATTATTGCATTCATTTGACAAACATTCCAATAACATATAATTTGAAATATAATTAATGTAAAAATTCCTGCAGTAAAATGTAATTTCATTTGCTCAGGCAATAATGAATGTCATAAAAATAAATTTTATTTTAGAGTTTGATTATTTAGACAATTTATGGTGAGATGATTTGACACTGCATTAATAATTTGATAATTTAATATATACTGACTTCTCACTCTCTTCTCCTTATTTGAATAACATTTTAATGGTTTTATAGTGTAAATGTATTTTAAGCTTTTAGAATTTAAATTTCTATTTCTTCCACATGTCTTCCTATAAGCTAATATATAACTGGCGTCCGATAATCTAATTTAATTTTATTTTCATAACTAATTAATTTTTGTAATTGAATTCATAATTTTTTGGTTTTTCTATATTTTAATTAATAATGACATTCATGTATTATAAATCTAAGCTCAATTAAAATTATTTAATAAACTTATAATATCAATAGTTCCCGTGATTAAATAAAGTAACACTGAATTATCATAGAAATAAAAAAACATATGGAATCACCAATATGAACGGTGGCATGTATTTAGTATACATTTTTCTCTTATTTTGCTCACATGTGGGGAAACAAAAGAAAGAAAAGTAAAAATCCAATTCTTACAGAAAGTAATTATTTCTTAATTTTAGGAAATACTATACTTTAGTGACACATGGGCATTTAATTCACATTTATTTAAAGATGTGTTACTACAGTAAAATCGAGGAATTGGAATAAGAGGAAATTGGAATGAAAAGGAGAGAAACGATCAGACTGTAAGTAACTTCACTGGAAAAATGTTCAATTGATAATTTTAATTGGAGAGGAAATATAATAGTTTGAAGGTGATATAAATCGAATCCATGTATATCGTAATCAATACAATGAATAACCACACTTTTACAGGAAAGCACATGTACTTTTAGGTAAAAATTTTGGTAGTTGTTTTCAAGATGAAATAAAGAATAAATATTTAAATAACATCATAAATCTAATGATAAATCAATACTATTTCATTTAACATATTTGTGAGTATTTATGCATTTAAAAACATATTTAAACATTTTGCTTTTAAATATTTGTAACAGCATGAATCCATAAGTAAGAAAAAAGTTAATAATGCCTTCAAAAATTTCATTTATATTGACATACGAAATCATTCATTTATATTGACATACGAAAAAATATTGACACTCCATCAAAGTGATCCCAATTTTTATTTTTAAGAAGTTGCATTGTCTAAGGAGTTTTGATTTCACCTTCATAATCAAGAAGTCTGGAGAAACTTATTATATTTTAGTGATGAATATCACTTAAAAATATATTTTTCTATTTTAACTACTTACAAAAAATGTATTTTCCGAATTAATGATTTATAAAATGAATCAAACTTTTGATGATGATAATCAAATTTTAATTGAAATCATTCCCAAAGCTCATTAGTAAAGTAATTTTAATTTATTTTGAATAAATATGCTTACTTGAATTTCATTTAAATATTATAAATTTAGAAATTTCTGATACAGCTAAATTTTATTTTATTCTTGAATAAAAGTATAAAAATGCTTGTTTATCTCTAATAAATTCAGCAAGTATTGAAAAGAGGTTTTCATATATTACTTTTAAAAATGATATTGCTGTATATTTCTCATATTCAATACATCAGTCTTAAAACAACAGAATTTACTAAAAAAGAAACCATTTTAAATATTTTAACCAATTTATTTTCCATTTATGAGTTACGAGATTTCATTTTACTCTTAAGAACGTGGCATGAAGTACTCCAAGATAAGATTTTATTAGCACACGTCTTTACAGAATTCTTTCCTTATGATATAGAGTATAACTTTTTCAAACATCCTATCACAAGTTGTCCCTAGGTGAATACGTTCTGCTCCACGCCACATGTAGTGTCGTCACGTGCTTTTGAGATAATAAAAGTGTATAGCACGAAAACGATGCCTGGATTAGTACAATTTTGGAAAACTTATCTGCCAATCTTTTTAATGGGTTGTAAAAGACGTACGTGTTGCAGTTCCTCTTTGCTTGTCACAAGAATCATTCAGTGTTTCATGTCATGCTTCAGATTACAGTATGCAGACAGTGTATGCATGATTAAATTTTGAAGAATACTAAAAAAAAATCAATAAAGAAATTTCGATATCTATAGATTAATAAAATCTGTAAGCATCAACCATCTTATAAAATTTTTTATTTCATGATATTATATTAATTAGATATTAATTTTCATTTATTGTATGCATTTAAAAGAGAAAAGTTCAGCATTTTTATTTTTATTTTCTTAAATATACAAGGAAATCTTTGAATAAGTATGAAAACATGGTTTTGTTGGAAAATCATGAAAAATATATAAGATAAATTTATAGCCAATTGAATGTTAAAATAAATATTTGTGTGAAAAATTGAAGTGGAAACCAATCATGTATAAGATATTGCCCAAACATATTATACTCGGACTATATCTCAATATCTCATACCAATTCACTGAAAAAATCACAGAATACCTAAAAAATAAATTACATTGTTCCAGCTTTTCTGATTGTTAAATTGAAACTCTAAAACTATTCATATAATAGTATATCTTCGAAATATATCAAAACGTACTTGTTATATATAATTTATATTTTTTTATATCTTATTTTTTCGATTATCTTACATTTATTATTTTGAATTGCGGCATTAATTGAATTCCTTTTATAATATATGTTTACTTTGTTATAAAAGGATATATGTTTACTTTGTTACAAACAATCCCTTAAAAGAAAAAAATTTTTTTTTTAAATTAAGACATCAATCAACATGAAATAATTTATGAAGGTATTGATCTTTAATCTATAAAATATAGTCAAAGCGATACAACACATATTTGATACACATCATACATATATATATATATATATATATATATATATATATATATATATATATATATATATATATATATATATATATATATATATATATGTTTAAATAAAATATATATATATATATATATATATATATATATATAGATATATATATGTATGTATGTATGTATGTATGTATGTTGTATGCATGTATATAGACTGTATTTTCAAAAATAATATAATAATAAAATATCGATAACTCTCCAATTTTTGTAACCAGAATGAAATTGAATATAATCTTATGTGCCAAAAGCTGTCAAAAATTATAATATACTTAATAAGAATGGTGCAATTGGAATACATTATCAAACAGGAGCATAAACTACAAATGTCTGAAAAAAATATCAAATTTTTAATGTGCAATGATATCGAATTTTGCTGTGAGATTTTGAAAAAAAATCTCGGCTAGTCGATTCATATCAATTACATCCAGAAACTGCTTATTAGAAGAATTGCAATGAATAACAACTGAGATATTAAAAGCAGAATAAAAACAGACAAAAGAGTCTAAACGGTTAATTATGAGTCTTGCCGTGTTTTACAGTTTTTTGTCAAAAGAATTTAACCAAGCATTTAACAGTTAGGAGTATCGGTCTGAGTATCTGGGCATTTATGAAAATATTTGTCGATAAGACCACAAACGAATTATTCCACCTGATAAACCAATTACATTTGATATCATACTTTTCTTCATTGAAAGGATCTCAAAATTGGTATAATAATCAAACTTACAGACGTTTTCACGAAAGAAATCCACAAGTATGACCAGCAATTGTGTTCCCTTAATGTCAAATTTATGTGGGAATGTCTTAAGTAATCATCATTTTGCCATACCTGATTATGAAAACAATAAACTAATATTTTAGTTAAGTGAATGCCTTGTTATCCCAGCTGCAAGTTCTATTCTCGACCTAACTACATATACGTCTTAGTAACAAAAAGTGACTAAGAAGCCAAATTGATCATGATTATTATTTTCTCAACATTGAATAATACTTTTAGAAATGACTTGTTGAATCCAGTGTTGTTTACTGCTTCTACATTGTGAAGACACAACTAATTTCTGGGTGGTTATGACAGACTTACTAGGGGTCTCACTACATTATCTGTAATTAGGGAATAAAATTACCTAATTACCGGTAATTTTAAGGAAAAATTATTATAAAGAAATTTATTGAATGCATTATAATCATTGAAAATATTAAGATCAAAAAAGAATTTGTTGAAGCATTAAGTTAATTATTTACAATAACTTAAGCTTGCCATGAATTATATAAAATCAATACAATGACGTGATTTGAATAAAATATAATATCCATTCCATAAAAAATAAGAAAAAAAGTGTGCGTACAATTGTTTTTGTATTCGTTAAAAGCAGAATTCTTAATAGTTAGTTATTGATTAGTGCTAATAAGGAGATATGTAGATCTTCATTATGTTTTGAAAATTTAAAGAAAGATTTCATGATTTAACGCAAGCGATCCATTTGAAATGGATTTCTTTTATCATTTTTATCGAGAGTAAAGTCAAAGAAGAATTCACCTTTGACTTATTAAGTAATAATTATATTGAATACGATTAAGTAATACTTAATCATATTCAATATAAGTGAAATATATTAGTTTTATCTTTATCAGTTTTAAGAAATGTATTTTAAATCATATCTCCTTCCTTTTGATATGAAGAGATCATCTGCATTTGAAATAGTTTTAAAAGATCTGTATCATGTAATTCACATTTTAAATAACTATCCAAATTATCGGTTAAAGTTAGCTAAATAATTTTCAAGCCACATATTATTTTCTTCGGTATATTTTGTTATTCATTTAATTTGAGCAGCATAAATCGCCAGATTGTAAAGCTGTTTTTGCTTCATCATTGATTAAAGTATAGCTATGGGAAAGTCTAAGGCAGGATTATGATCAAGGTTGGACATTGGGAGATTGATACTATCATTCTGTTTTTCGCAAATATGCCAATCGAAATGTCATTATTATCAATTATAAAAATTTACTAGTATTTTCTTCCATACGATATGTGTGGGTTGATTATTTACTACAGATAAAAATTCATTTTAATGTATAATAATGTATGTGGATGATAAAATTATTGAACAGTTTGATAAAACAAATTGTCATTAACTTGAAATCAATCCTTTTAGTTCCAAAGAATTTAGCATAATCAATGTACATTTAATTTACTAGCTATTGAATAGAATTATTTACATAAAATCATATTCTAAACAACTGATTTTTTTATAACAAATGTACATTTGATACAGTTTAGTAATATTAGTAAATTAAAAGAGTTTTAAATTTTGTTCATAATCCATTGAATAAAATCTCTAATGACTAATTATCTACCAACATAATGATTTCATTATGGGTTTTGTATTTTTTTTTTTATTTTCAGTATCTATAGCCTTGGGATAAGACACTTTTTGAAAGATATCGCTTCCATTTTCTGCGTGTGATATATAACATTTTTCTTTTTAATCCATAACGGAAAGTAAACGCAATATAATATTTCGTGTGGTGTGTGTGTGTGTGTGCAATATGCTGAATTTTCTGGCATTTTCCCGAATATTTATAAATTGATTTGTATTATATTATTACTTAAATATGTAAATAATATACAAATCAATTTATAAATATAATTGATGCTAAGAGACAAAGAGTCACGATTTTCATATTATAAAGAATTATTAAAGAACTACATTCTGCTTCTTGTATTTATTAATAAATCATATAAGCTGTTAAGCTCATTTCAGGTTTTTTCTAGAATTAAAAGTTGTGACATTTAACTATTGATCTCGAATTAAAACAATCTTAATGGGAAATATAAATCTTGTTAAACCTTTTACATTCAAAATGTTTGACTGATATTGTATTTAAATTTTAAACAATGTTTGCATTCTTATTTTTATTTTAAAATAATACTCAAAATTTCATTAAGTCAATTATTTTTTCAATCTAATTTCATTAAGTATATTTAATTTTTTGAAAATTTTGAAATAGATTATGATACTTTTCCAAACTAATTACGTTTTTTAAAATTGTTCACAAAAATCAACCAAAATCAATAAAATAATATATTTTTTTAAAATTATAAATAAGTGATATTTTACTATTCAAAAATTTTAAATTCTATGCAAACATTTCAAAACACAATATAATATTTTGTATATAAGATATTCAAATTAAAACTCAGAAATTCAGTTTTAAAATGCATGTCTGTGATATCTGTGATTTACATATATTGAAAACAAATCAGCGTCTGTTTGGAAAAATAAAGGTTAGAAAAGAAATCCTTTTACATATCGATCAGGCTGAAATGAATTGTTAGGCATAAATTCGTTTTAAAGCGACTGAACTTCATGCATATTTACACCGCCATTTCAACTCGATCCTCCAAGGCCCTGTATATCTTTCTTGTCAAGATATTTAAATGCGCTCAAATAACCTATCGTATATATTTTTTGTAAATACTTTGTTGCTTATTTCATGCGCTTCCAAACATTTTTTTTATCGATTCCATTCTTGTAACGAGTGAAGCGGCGCGAGCTTATCCGGATTCCTTGGGGAATAGGAATTTAATGACAAAGTGGCGTTCTGACTACTGAAAGTTTAAATCGATATTTTTAAGAAGATTCTTTCATCCCATGAAATACCTAAAAGCTAAATTGGTTGAGATAAGAAAATACTATTTCTTCATATTTTAAGAAACTGACATACATGTATGACCGTATGCGTTTTTGTTGGTGCTATGCATGTGTGTATGTACCATATTATATTTGCCTTTGTGAGAATTAAATTTCCAATCTTTTAATATATGTTTTAAACAATTTCAGTACGACTAAAATCAAATGTTCCGTAACGTCTTTGCAATTGTTTTATACTTCAACATAAAGTTTACGTAATATAGCATTTATAATAAAAAAATTACTTGTCTGTGTATATTTGTACTCAGAATCTGCAGAGGCACTGTTGTACAACAATTAAAATAAAATTATATATTGAATGGTTTTCAATGTAATGCTTTAAATATTAACTCTTAACTAAATAATATGCCCATATGTATAAGAAATAAGCAAAACAAAGTGAAATTGCTCAAAAAATATGCTTATGGAAATACCATACACATGTACTTATCTATGTTCCATTCAGTGCGTTATTTATACTTTCTAAAAATAAATTAATTCAGTCAGAACATTTAATATTATTTTACAATGCATGCCAAATGTTTCACTTATAGTATTTTACTATTTTTTAACCCTTCTTCCTATCAACATTTAACACACCTACCCTGTCTAGAGGTCAGTGGGCCTGACTGCTGATTGGGAGATCCTGGTCTCAAATCCCATTTCGGGTATGGATGTCCTTTCTCTCTCTTTCTTGTCTTTTTCCTTTCCTTGTTTGAATGGGTTGTGAATGGTTTCTCACCCTATATAAATAGGTATTTATGGCATGCGTGAACTGAGAAGGTCTAACCCCACACCAAATATCGATTAAGTTGGAAAAGTGGAGCAGCGCACCCAATAATGCCTGCCTATCTGGCAAATGACAACAACAACATTTTAATATTTTTGTACTCTATGAAACACAAACACAGTTAAATTTCTTTTCATTTAACATATCATTTAAAAGTAATATATAAATTTAAATGTATGGCGAGAAAATTTTATATGATTCAAATTGCATACATTTTTCTTAGAATGTACTTTTTGTTTGATCTGTTGTGTGTGATAGGATATATAGATTGTACTAATTCCTAATACTAATACCTAATTCTGTGTTTCAGAAATATTGCTGTTCGAATGAACAAACTGTCTCAAATATTAACAACATATGCACGAATGCAATTTCTGTATCATTATCTGCTTTAATAGTCTGAGAATGATGTTGTAATCTTCTTTAACTCATGTAATAATTTCCTTCATGCAGTTTAAATTATTTAAATTGTGAAGTTTTATTAATTGTTTATCATATCTTCTTGTACTAAATCCAATTATATTACAGAATACAGAAGAATTCCACATTAAACTAAGAGTTATACTTGACATTTACAGTATTTATAAGTGATACTGTTACTGGATCACAAAAACAATGATGAAAACAATTATTATTATTAATAATTCTCAATTTGATACTTGAATGAGATAGGAAATTGAAGATGTGGTTTTGTCAGAAAATTCCCTCTATATTCAGATGAGTGAGCACCAGTATACTCTATTAAATTGGGCTTCACTAGTTAGATGAAATGATCCTGGTAGGAAACTTCGTAATTTAGGAATAGACACCCAAACTAAAGACCATTAATGCATTCCATGCCATTCCTAGAATATCATTTCCTAAAGAGGCTTCACGATTGTGATTTATTTAATGCGTACTTTCCAACTTTAGTAAACACAATGGATTTCACTAAATTCGAAATTCAAATTTGCTAACTTTCGAAAGTAAGAAAGACGTCAACCAGTCTTACAAATACACATTTGTAGTCGGATCTGATTACATGTTCTATATTTCAAGATGACCATCAACATAAGAAAGCTCTTGTGAGTGGATCATATCTGAGAAGCCTGCAATCATATAGGCCGATAGCGATGGTTGCATGTAACAGCTTGCCTCAAAACGATGCTGTCCTAAGCTAAAGAGAGCAGATGAGGCAAATTCTGTGTGCTGAGCTTGCTTCATTTAAAATAATATTCAAAGTCCAGTTGTCTCTCGATTTTGTGATTTGCTGACTATAGTTATCTCTACTGATGTTTACATCCTCTTCAAAATCTTTCCATGAGCTACAACTTACACTCTGAATATTTGCATGTTCTTCAACTGCCATTTTTGCCATTAAATGTAAACTGCAATTATCTCTCATTAAAAAAATTATTTGTGACACATCATGTTGGTTAGTGTACTGTGTCACATGAGTGCTTAAAAACGCATTTTCTATGCCACCTATCTCTTGATGTTCGTTTCTAATTATCTTTACTTTCCAGTGTATCGTCAAGGCGAGTGAAATCTGGCAACTTACTATAAACTGTAACAAAAGCACATGCCAACCCTAAAAGTACTCCAATGAAATTATATTTACAAGTTTCGTAGGGCTCAAAATTATTTTAACAGTTTATATTTATATATATATATATATATATATATATATATATATATATATATATATATATATATATATATATATATATATATATATATATATATATATATATATATATATATATATATATATATATATATATATATATATATATATATATATATATATATATATATATATATATATATATATATTAATGGATTCACGATAGTATCAATGGGAAACAAATACTCTTTAAATCAAATTTAAATGTGTAAAATAAATTTAAATTAAAATGCTGATAAGGGAACTAATGCTACGATTTAAAACGTGTAAAAACGTGAGTACTATACATTTGTTTAACAGTTTTAGTGATATAAATTTAAAATTCATGGGAAAATGAAAAATATGATGCAATTTCTTTACTCTAACATTTAAATAAAAATATAATGTGCTTTTCCACATATTGTAATAAAAATCGAAATGTAGATGTCGATTTAGAGTGTTTACATAAAATAATCAGATTTTTTAACATATAGTTAAATATAAGTATTAAATTTAATATCAGATTCTGTGCTTTCAGTTATCGATTATATGTCTCCCTTTTACTATAAAAATTAAATTAAAATTAATATTTAGATATATTTATATTTAAAATTACATAAAGTCCTTTTTCTAAAAAAAGAAAATCTTTATTTATAAAAAACTTGCCCTAAGATATCTGCGTTGACAATCTAAAACATTTTATTATAGAATTTCCTAAAACATTCTTTTGTGATGGATTCAATAAAATAACCCAGCACGTGCTTTTATGCAATAAAAGCACAATAACTTGGACTTCTTTCAAAAAATTGTCTTCATCTTAGTGTATCAAGTTTCCGATCTACAATGGCTGCAGCAATTGTCGATAGATTTGAATCTAATGGGGCTGGCAGAGAAAATTGTATTCATTTTATTTTCTATCAGCCTAAGATTTCAGATCATCAACTGAAATATGAGGTTGCTGCATTGGAAAGAATAGTAAAAAAAGTAAAAGGAGAATAAAAGGACAAACCACAAACAAGAATCAAGAAATGCATTCCAAACGTTCCTCTGGAACAAACGATTGCTGTATCGGAAATCAATATCTGTACGTCTTGTTTAACTGCAACTCTGCTGTTCATTGAGATTACTATTGGAAGAAAGATTTCTAGAAAAAGAAAACTTTACAAACTACTTTTTCCATCTAAAATGCAAACAAGCACGTGTATTTTTTTCAGGCTATCGATTATATATAATAAGAATATCGATAGCATTCAAGAAGAAATGTAAACCTTATTCTTAATCGATCGAAATTGAAGACTCAATGAATAAAAATGAAGTAAAATACTTAACGAAGATAAACTTATTCTTTCGAATTCAAATATGATGAAAATACTTATTTAGATTTATCAATTTCAAATTGAACATATTAGATAAATTCATTGTGTAATGAATTAAGTGCAATCCCTTTCACAATTTGTATAGTGTGCCAGTATAAATAGATGAATTTATTATTTGCTTTTTAAATTTATTATTCTCAATATTCATAGAATAAAATAAAATTGTAAAAATTAAAATCAACTATAAAAATAAATTATAGAGAAGTAAATGAAATTTTGCGTGCTGATAATAATGTATTCATATGCTTATATGCTTCCTATACTTGCCATTTATTTGTAAATTTATAATTGAAATTGAAATCAATCTGTACATTTTCTTAAATTAAGGTTAAAAAGAGATGCAATACATATAGATATTTAATATGCCTGTATACACACATATGCATAGATGTGTGTATGTTTACATACATATTATACATATCTATATGTATGTATTTTATATAATATTTATAGCATTTATTTAACAACATACACGTTGTTTTTATTATTGAGTTTAACTTTATATATATATATATATATATATATATATATATATATATATATATATATATATATATATATATATATATTATATAGAGAGATAGATCAATATATATATATATATAGATAGATAAATAGATAGATAGATAGTTAAAGATATATACACACAATTGCCACTTTCTGTTACATGACTAGAATTTTTAAAATAAAAACTTGTGTAAGACTTTTTTTTTGAATATGCTGGTAAGAACCTATACATAAGTTCTGTAACTAAAACAATGCAAGCTTTATGAATTATGTTATATAATTAAAAGTTAAATAACTGAAATATTTATATTTATCACTAGTTGTATAACTGTAACCAGGATTAAATATATCTCGTTTTTACTTTAAATAGTAAAACTTGTAATAAGGTGACTTTATAGTTGAAATAAAAGATGATCAATGAAGATGATAATTAATCAATCAATCATAATTAATCAATCAAGATTTCTCAGTGTCTATGTCTGGCTTAGAATCAAGAAATATTCAAATATACAAATGCATGAATGTCATAGTGAAAAGGTGAAAAGTAAAATATTATTATCTGAAGAGTTTAACCATTCCAGGTTTTTTATTATTCCTTCTGCTTCAATTTTTCACACGATTGTAATGAATTATTAATGGAAATATAAATACAATGATTTTAAATTAATTATAGAATATAAATGCTTATGATTAATATATATTGTATTTGATACAATGCTATTCTTATTTAAACAAATATCAGAAGTAAATTCATGCAAAGGATATGAAAATACGCTTATAATACTTTCTGGAATAAATATAACCTAACGTATTATAGAAGAGTCTTGTGTGTGTTATAATTCATTAAGCCAATATGAAAATAATAAATTTTCCTAAATCATATATAAATTACTTGATAATATTTTGATGTGATAAATTTATTTTAAATGATGTAATATATTAATATTTAGTTTTTTCTACAATTTAATTTATTTTAATATATTTTTATGTATTTCAATTTTTATCATGAAACTGAATGTTCGTTGTATTGTTAAATAATTTCGCATCACCCTAATTAATCATTTAAATGAATTTTAATAAATCAGAAATAAAAAATGATATTAATTATTCTGCATTATAAGAGAAAATAATCAAAATATTAAAGTAATGATTCTGTATTTTACCTTTGATTAAAAAACCATCTCAATTACAGTTAGTGAAAAAATTATAAAATCCTATATTGTTATGATAATAATTCTTATTCTAATTACAAAAAATGTGTGTTAGTGCATTTTAAATAGTTAAAACTGTCTTAAATTCAAAATTTTCTTAAATATGAAATCATATTTATAAAATTAATTTAAGAATGAGCCTATAATTATGAAAATGGAAAGTGAAGTAATCAAAAAAATATAATAAATAAAGAATTTGGCATTTAATAAATTTTAAAAAAATATTTAATAAAAATATATTATTTGTATATATGAAAATAATCTTTTCTTCTGAAATGATGAAACTTCATAATCAAACATAAATAAGCTGAATTACGGAAATATATCATTTATGATCACGTCAAAACTACTTTCTCGGAAACATATTACTTTATCTAATTATTTTCAATTAGTTATGTTTTACGACATTAAGCATTGAAGTAAAATCCTTTTTTCATTTACTTAATACAAATTAAAAAAATATATTAAACGTGTAAATAATTTTAAAGCCTTAAAAACATAGCAAACTTTTACTCATGATTTAATTAAATCATGAACTTTATACAAATACATCTAATTTCCTTAACAAATACAAATAAAATATCATCTTTTTTTAAATATTTTTTTAAAATTTAAATGATTAAAAGAAACAGTAATATTCTATTTTCTATTTATTGCTCATGCATTTTGAGATGTTATACTAGTTTGTAACATTGTAAAAGATCAGATAAAATGCTTATCAGCATGGAAATAATTAAGAAATGATTCTCCTTTTATCACTACCCGATCTTAATTCCCTTATCTTTGTTACCTTTTATTTATTTTACTTAAAACTCAAAGCCATTGAGACAAAAATATACTCATTTTTTTTCGAAGATAAAACGCAAAAGCTCCTACTTCAAACAAAAGATTTTGAGATAAAACATTCAGTGTCAATACACGCTCATAAAATAATGATAGTAGTTTTAAAGTTATCTTTGTTTTTACGTTTAATTGCAAAATAAATTAAACTTGGGGTGATAAGGCTTATGAATGGAGACATTTGTGTATATAAATGGGTTCTCTTAAATACTACTATAAATAGTAAAGCGAATCTAGTATATGTAGAAAAATCAATAAGCATCTATAATTAAAACATAAATGATAAAGGATCAATAAAAAAGTAAGGCTAATGAAAGTAAATTTGCGTTTTTTAATGTAATACATATTAATGTTAAAAAGAGAAAAATATTTTTAAAAAATATATATTTGAATTAATTGGTCCCAACTTAATTGACTCATAAATATATTTTATATATTGAATATGTTTCTAAATTATTGAAATAATTTTCCAAAAATTAATTTTGTTATCATAAAACTGATTTATGGTATCATTTTTCAGTATAAAAGAATTACATTTAATGTTTGTCTATTACATATTTCTTTTTTGTTTAAACAAGGGAACATAAAGTTTCAGTGTAACCACGCTGATGTTTTTTATTTCCAAAAACATATTAATAAAAGTAACTTTTAAGCTTTCCAAATATTACATTAAACTGGAAAAGGAAATATTTAAATGCAAACTAAACAAATGGACACATTATATGAATTAGTTTAAAGAACTATTTGTTTTTACACACAGTTGTTCAAAGGGAGCAACTTCATTATGAGTCGTAAACAAAGCAGTTGTTATTAAGACACACGCATCTCGAATAGGACCCTTTTGCTGCAACTGCATATAGAAATCTTGTGGCCCAAGTATCATTTCAATACTTTTTCCATTGTTGCGAATGTAACTGAATGACATTCAAGCGAATATGTAATTAGTGAATTTTGCAGGAATAAAATCAGTGTTTGCTGCACACTATACTTGAAGACTGACTTATTGAACACACATTATGCCTTCAAACTTATAAAACTGCTTGTTGCTACTACAATCATAATATTTTATAGTCTGTAGACCAGCAATTATGTCCACACAAGCCATTAGATGGAGTAAAATATCCGAAAGACCTACATTTGTTCAATACTTTCAATTTATCCATCATTTATGTTTGCAGTCATGAAATTAAGGACGTTTATGAAAAAGTGAGAAGGAAAATTGTGATTCTGTAGGAAGTCGTCAGCCTATAACAACTCCATGGTGAAGGACAATTTTAAGACATAGTAAATAATGGATTACTAAGTGGCTTTCTTTTTTTATTACTTTTGCACTAGATATGAGGATTTATGGGATTATTGAATTCCAGTTCCAAAGAAATTTAAAACGGCTTATCGGCCATGTAAATAGGCAGTCATGATTCAACAGAATAGTGTTTATCCACATATTTTACCCTAATTTAAAGGTAAATATTTTATTCTAATTTATTTTTGATTAACAAATTACATTGCTTCTGGACTACTGGACTACCTCTACTTTAAATCTTTATTTTATTGAACATATCAACCCACTGATTTTATAAGGAAAACATAGGGATACAGCAATCACTGATACATCAAAACAAATTAGAAAACTGGATCTTAATCCCAGGAAATATGATCACATCTTAGTTCATTCAAGGCTACGGAAGAAACAGTGATTATTGTCGGCATCAGATATAACTTTCATGGTAAATTTATATTTTTCGCATATCTTAGCACGCAATATTTTCAGTTTGTCAACTATATGGACTCATTGGCTCTTACTTACCTGACAGTACTAGAAAGAACAAAAGTTAATAAAATTAATCATTAAAAAGTTGTAAAACTGGCGAGCAATATTGAATTTCGGCAGAAATTATTTTCAAGGAGGCTGCTCAGAAAGAACATGTGAATATATTTTACTATATCTATGAAAATTCTTCATGGAAAATCGGATGCTCAAATGAGAATTTAAATAGCCTTCATGTACTTAAAATTAATTTGAATTGTATAACATTTCAATTTGATACATGTACTTCACAAATGATCACCCATGTTTGCGTTCATTCACAATTGTTTCCTTAAAAGTTTTTAACCAAAAATTAAATATCTTATCATATGCTGCTTATTCAAAGCCAAAATAATCCATAAAATTGTACTTCAATTTTTCTTATCTCAACAGGACAAGATCTATTTCCCCATTTAACAACCTATAAAACAGAATATATGCTCAGAAATATACTGGAAAAATTCGAGTAAAGAAAATTGATAAAATGCATTTAAATGTATAATAATATTTAACTTTTAAAATATATTAGAGAAAAATTTAAATAAAGATTAATGTTATTGCTTGAAATACCCTTATTTAGAAAGCTTTATTTTTTAAGGCGAATAATGCTATAATTATGGTTATGAAAAGAAATATGACAATTGTGAGATGGATCTAATTTATTAAACTATTATGTAATCCAGAATAATCCTTTGTCTTTTATATGGGAGAGACAATAGTAGTGTAAATTTAGCTATTATCACTACGGAGCAAATATTCATTCTATTGATTTTTTTTCTACTTCAAATATTACGTTGTTTTGAATAAATCAATAGTTGTACCAAAACATATTTTTGACCAAGTAATTTTAGAATAGATTATTTTCCATATAATTTTTTCTTATTTAACTTGCAATTATATTTAATCTTGGCAAGCGTTGGATTAATTTTTCATTCATTAATAAAATTATAACTGTTTTTAAATTTATCTTTTTATTACGTTTTTAACATAATAAAAAAATTTAACATATTTTTAATATCATAAGAATATGACTGACTATTATATTAATTTTTAAATGCCATTTTATTTCATTTTAAATTTAATCTAATTTTCTACTTGCAGAACATGCGTAGAGCTCTGAGAATTAAAATAAATCTATAAAAAACTCTTATATTTTAAATACAAATTGTAAATTTGATTCATTATACTTAAAAGATAATTTCGTATTTTCCAAAAATATTTAACTGAATAAATGTTATTTTCTTAAAAAATGTCAATTAAAAGTTCCGTAATCTGTATTACAATATTTTTATGAAGTTATATCTGAATGTATTTTCTGAAGTACTTACATTTTCACACCCATTTTTATGCTATGTTTGAAAAGATACTTTAAAAGAATGTATTCTTTCACTCCTTTACATACTAAAGCTTACAAAATATATTTAATACCTTGCTTTACAATAATAAAACAAGCCAAGCAATTTGCAAATTGTCTCATAAATTTAATTGACAAGTATTGTGTAAAGCAACTTTGAATATATTTTATTTTCCAGATAGTGTCATTGTAATTCGCAAGTTCATTAAATCTATCTAAACCCATCTACGACAACAACCATTAATACATGCATACTTTAGGCTAAAAATAGAATATAGTCAACGGTACTTTAGACCGTTTCTGAAATATAATCTTTAATATAGTTTAATTCTTGAGCAACTTTATGACACGTATTACAGTATATCTGTATGCTAATCTGTATTTGCATAACTGAAGGTGATGTTTCTCTCATTTCTGTAAAAGAAATTATCAACATTTTTATACTTACCAAGCTCTTTACTTCTAGAAAATATGTGGTATAGAATAATAGCAAAAGCTCTTAAATAGTTTTAAAAATCCCTAGTAGGAAGTTTCGTTTTTAATTTTAATTTTGATTTTTCTTTTTAATTATTCTCTTGAAAAAAAAATTTAATCTAGAAATTCTCAAATTGCAAAACAATTACCCCAGATTGAAGGTGAACCATAACATTATTGATAATACATATTTCAGTAGACTATTTTTAGATCAACTAATTTAGAGATTAACAAATAATATTAATGTAAATTTATAGTATAATGTATATTTCTTCAATAATTACATTTTCTTCACTAAGAACATAATGTAAATTTCCCATAGTATAAATACTGCCATGAGAAGCATAGATTACATTAATAATGCATATTTTTGGTATTTAGTTTCAGTTTCATAGTTATGGAATTATGAAACTGAATTTAAACTAACAAACTGTAGGCATTTCAATTTTTCATTAAATCTCTTTAAAATTTCAATTTCAACAGAAGTACTCTGAACTATTAGAGATCAAAATTTATTGTATTGAATTGTATTCTTAATTTTATTTTCTCTAAAAATTAAAGTCCAGCTTTCTTTTAAACTAATACCCCACAATATCTATACTCTATATATTTATATAAATATAATAATATTAAAAACTAAATATTTAATTTATATAAGTGTTTTATACAAAATGCCTTAATATGTAAGGCAACATGTACAGTTTCATGATTAGGTTTAATATATTTTATTAAATAATCTCAATTAATTTTCTTTTAAACAAATACACAAACGAGGAAAATGACCGAAAATATTAATGTGCCATTCATCACATCAAATGAAACGGTACTAGGAGTTAATTAAATTAAGTAAATTTTAGTCTCGGTCCATAAAGTGCGATATGACCCATGCTATAATCGATTTTTTCTTTCTCTTCAAACAGGAATAAATACTCTATTTGCATGTTTATGAAAACCAATTACATTATAGTAGTGCGTGGCCATGGGATATGTTTGAAACTTAATTAACAGCAAAATCGTGTTCTGGAAAGATAAATGTTTTCGCTTAAAGGAGTATTTATCGAGACTAATTCATCTGCTAGATTGTGAAATAATTACCTAACATTCAAACAAATTCTTCCAAGAGAAACACTTAGAATAAGTAATCGTCTTAAACTATGTATAGGAAATAATGGAAGATATTAAATTCTTAATACCTTATTAAAGTATAAGACTTGAAAACTAAATTAACAGTGTAACTATTGTAAATACTAACCATTGATATGCTTACAGTAAATTTCAATTTATATACATAACAAAAAAATGTTACCACAAATTATGCATTTGTTTATATTTCTAACTCTCAAACAATTATACCTTTATTAATTTTTGCTTTTAATTTAGGTAAAAATATATAAGTTCTTAAATATTTCAAGGTTCTCGTTACATATATTATTCATTATCAATGTTACATTCAACTTTAAGTATGAAAGGCGTTTCCTTAAACTTGGATGCTTTATTTTCATTGAGTGAAGATATTTGGTTATTTAATGAGAAAAAACAACAGCCACGAATATAATATTTATAACTTTACATTTTATCCATTATAAGCAAAGTATGTATAATTACATTTCAATATAATGGTAATTGAGTTATAGGTTATAATATTAAAAATAATTTTGATAATTGATGTAAATCCTATTTTAATATTCAGTATAAATCTCTATAAATATAGTAATACTAAATTAATACATAAATTTATTACTAAATTTATTTACTAGACTTTGAATGAATTTCTTAAATATTTTTATTATTTCCAATACATTTTAAATGTCATTCTTACACGTAATAATCATAAATTTATTTTTAAAACCAGGAAGTAAATTTTTTTCATGGTTAATGGAAAATTGCTTCTAATTTCCATTTTTTACAATTGCTGCTAACAAGATTTATCAATTTTGTAATTCATAAAGTTATAATTCTCTTACTAGACACCATAATAAATCAAATGTGCTAAGAATTTTCTTCTATTCAATCAAAAATGGATTACTAATTTCATTTCATAAGAAAATAACATTACGTATTTCTATTATTTTAAAAAAGTAAAATAAGTCAGTTATATTTATAAAAAATATTAGTAAATTATAAATCATTAAAAAAATATTTATAAGGAACTCATTTTAACAATAAAAATCAAACGCTCTAATTACTTCGTTATTGAAAATGAGTTTAGCTTCTTATTTATAATTCAATAATTATAACAACGAAAAATACAACATTTCTGCAGCTATCAAACTCAATAAAATTAAGTTTTCTCAATTTTAAATCCATATTTCTATTTTCAAAACCTGTGTTTATAATCCTGTTCACAAACATGCAAAAGATTACTTTTTTGAGTACAAATAAAACGATCCTAAGAGCACAAATTCTCGGTGAACTCAAACAAACACACAGAAAAACTTAGATAGGCAAGCTTGGAGATATTTTCTAGTTTCTTTTCCACAAGAATTTTCCTCATTCCCTGAAAATTGAAAGTACCATGGGGGGAATAGAATGGCAAACTCTCCCTCCTCTGAGAATGGGTTGAATTCCCAATGAGAGCTTTTGCGGTGTGGTGACTACAAACTTCCATCCTTGAGCTTGGATTTAGTGAATGCTACGGAAGCATAAAAAGTAAACAAAAATGTTGGAAACATATATTTACTTGTGCGAAAAATGTCTGTTCCCCTTCATCGTTCATTCAAGATCAAATAATGGAATTAGACAGTACATATTCCCACCAAAATAAAAATATATTAAATTTTATAGTTTAGATAACATATTTAAAAAAATATATATTATTTAAATATACTTGCAATGCATTTAATATAGTTTGGAATTCAAATTATAATATTTCTCTTAATAAAAATTAAAATTTTGCTTTAAGTACCTAAGGCAGTTAAGAAGTTTCAAATATTTTACCACTAATTATAAATACTATATAACTATAAGGAGGGTAGTTGTAATTTAGTGTAAAAGCCTTGTTGTTGGATTTAATTAAATATTTATATATTAATTATGTATGATGCATTATAATGCCTGAAAATTATTAAATTAACATAAGTGCATTTCCCTGATGTAATTAAAACAAAACAAATTGATTAAACTATTTTGTTACAATAATGGTTATACAAATTTCAATCTACTGTATGATTCACTTGAGTATTTAGTTACATGAGTTAAAAATCTCTTCTTATCTATGCTGCTTATGTAGTTTATCTCAAATAAATTCTAATTAATGTTGAAACCTTTCATAATATTTTTATTGTTTATAAGTTAATTATAATTTAATATTTTTATAAAAAAATGAAATGCTGTAATTAATTATATGATAATAAAATGTCTTCAATGAGTTTAAAATTGTTATACAGATACCATATTTTTCCAATGGAGGGCACTTGGGCAACGAACCCTATGCTACAACAAGGCCAGTAACTGCTTCTCATTTGTCGTTACTCAGCGAGCACTTGTAAACAAAATCACGTAGGCAAGTAGCGTTGCCCGCGCTATACCACCACAAACCCGTTTGCAGGGTGGGTTAAATTCGTACATCATCACAGAAGAAAGGACAAGAAATGACAGCGTAAGATAGTAACATCCCTGCCCTAACTGGAATTCGAACCCGAGACCCACAGAATCAGGTGCCAGGAACACTAACCCTTCAGCCATTGGTTGGCGATACAGCTACTGCAAGAAAACACAAACATTGAATATTATTATTCGATCTATTAGTTAGTTTCTTATAGCAGAGATTGGAAAATATAAATTAAATATATAGAAAAACACAAATATAATTACAGAAATTTCTCAGTACTATAAAATAAATCCGATAATCACTTTCAAATAGTCTTACCATATTGATGTATATTATACTGAATATAGGTATTACATATGTGATTTAAATTAATATAGAAATTACTGTGACAGTAAAATTTAAGGAAATTTTCCTCAATGTGTAAAGAATGAAAATTATTATAAAATGTAAAGAGTTCATTTCATAAATATTAAATTATTTTAATTTGGAAACAAGGAAAGAATTTTATTTTCTATATAAAAATATCATTTGACTTTCATAAATAATGGTTTGTTTAGTAATATATCTTAACTTCACGCTTTGAGACTTTTCTATAAATATCTTCTAAAAGATATAACTCATCAGAAATATTTGAATAAATATGATTATAATGTATAAATCAAGTTGTTTTTCCAAATGAATATTTTACATAAATTTCTTTTGAAATTAAACATTTGCTTTTATTGATTATATGTAGTAGGTTTAGTAAGTAAGTTTAAATATCAAAATCACAAAAGGAAATTTGTCATTTTTTAATTTCTTGGATATTTAAGAAATAATTATGAAGATTACAAATTTTAACAAAAGATTAATGCATTACTTTTTTTAAAGAAATTGGTTAAAATAATTTTGTTTTATTTTCAAAGATGTCTTTAATGAATTTCTGATGAAGAAAAGAATGTCAAATATCATTTACTTCCTATTCAAATAGATTCCGTTTATAATTGAATTTTGACATTGTTTTACTGATTTAAGCAGAAAAACAACTGAACGAAAGAATACATTAATGTAAATGAAAGTATAATATGCAGTTGTGATTACAATTATTCATTTTAGTATTTGTAACATAATGAATGTTCTTTGAATTTATTATGATCCAAAATGTAGTCTGGATTTCAAAATAATCAATATTTATGAGAATAAAAACATTAATGGTTACAAATGTTTTTGACAAAAAATTCTACATTCTATATCATTTAAGAGATTATAATAAAATGATAAAATTTGCGTCGTGTCGTTCAGTGAAATATACCAACGACGTTAATTTCAATTGGAATTAGATCTGATTCATAATTTTTTTCTTTTGTCTGATATATGAATATTTAAGCTCATGTGATTAGTTTCAGAGCAAATGTACACACCAATAATACTCATTTACATAAATATTCTCATCCAAGAATGAAATAAAAAAATCATGTATGAATTTTGCTATGAAAAATTATAATTCGCTATCTTTCATTGTTTGCCCAGACAAAGTTCTGGTGAATTAGCAAATGTAATCGAAAAAATGTTTTTAAAGCTTAATATTTCCTTATGTAATGCGTTTTAAACATAAAATTGAATTAATATAATAATATTTATACATATTTTAAAGGAAAATTATGAAACTGTTGAACAATCATATATAAAATTAGAAGGTGTATTTTCGAAAAAAAAATTAATTCATTATTTAAGAAATTCTCAATATTTAATTTAAGTGTTTCTTAAATAATAATTATAAATATGTTTATATAAAGAAATACTTAATATTTAAGGAAAAACACTTAAGATTAGAATTTCTTATTATTTAAATAATACTTGTTTAAATCTGTAAGTACGATTCCAAAATATTTAATTGAAATTGAAAATAGTTTAATGTATTATTTTAAATTTAACTACGTTTATTTCAATAACACATAATTTCAGCAATAATCGAATCAATGTCTTAATCATTATATTAGGTAGTGAATCAAGATTTACTAAAATTATGATAAGTTATAATATTTTGTCTTCTTAAAATATTCAATTTTCAAACATTTTATCCCAAATAAAGTTTAAAAAAATTAATTTTATTAATTCAAATTCAAAAGCAAAATTTTTATGCATTATCTGTTATGCATATTTAAAATTATGCTTCTCACAAATATCATTACGCAAATAATCTAAGAAAAAAACTCTGAAGTAATATGTTCGTATGCGGTATTAGTTATTATCGCAAACTAAACATTTAAAAATGTGTAACACATTTAATACTTTCTAATTTCCCAAAACTCCACAGTCCTTTTTTATGGATGTAATATAGAAGCTTAGATTTAGATAGTTTACAGCTTTAAGCATACAATGTAATCAAGTTAATTCCAATAAAACATCTTTGTTTGGATCAATTGCAGACATCAATAGTGTAAAAACATCTGCACTATCAGTGGTTTGCCATAATCTTGCCAACTATTAAACATGTGTCTGAGTGATCGATTACATTATTGAGAAAAGCCTGGTTTATTAGCAGATTGTCAAACAACAATTGGCAATTAAAGTGTGTAAAATCTATAAGCAAGAAAGCAATATCACAATTTATTCCGTTAGTTTCCGTGGTAAAATTAGTTACGGCATTATGATCATTTCTGCTGGACAACACATTAAACTTCAAGCAAGTGGAAGTGCAATGCCAGCTATTAATTGTGAATATGAAACTGGTAACTTAATACACCCGTTCATATAGGCTGTGATGATGAGACTATATAGGCTCATATAAGCTTCGTTCATATAGGCTCATGATGGCTGTCTTATCATAATTTCCTCGCTTTCAACAACAACATGCTACATGTAAACATGAAAGTATACTGTGCCACTGTTGTTTGCTGATCAAATTCACAGGACATACCATGCTTTCCTGATTATTTATGTTACACATTTATAATCTAACTAATATCGTATATATATATATATATATATATATATATATATATATATATATATATATATATATATATAAATATATATATATATATATATAAAGCTTATATATCTGTATCTATATTCTGTATATGTATGTGTGACTCTTCAAGTATATTTAAATTATTAACTTGAGATTTTTCAATATCATTATCAACGTTTTCATATCAATCTTAAAATTTAAATAAAAGGCCAGCAAAAAGTATATGTTATTATTTTATTGCAGTTGATTGCCACTTCTTATCATATTTTGAGAAAACAATGTGTTTTTATATATATATAAGAATCTGTTTAATCGACTAAAAATTCATTAGAATGTATTGAAAGAAAGGCATTGTGCCGTGAAGAATGTAACAAGTTAATCAAAGTAAATTCACTTGCAGTTGGCTTTAGATGCCAAGATTTGCATAAAAATATAAGTTTTTCTTCTTACTGAAAGTCAGCTTACAAAAATAGAATATTATTAGGTGGGAAATAAAATGAAGACGTTTGTGACAATTATTGTTAATAATAATCAGTTATGAAATATTGCAATAGATTTATCAGACGGAACTCTTGTATGATACAAAATGTTTTTTTTTAAGAATTTTCTAGAAAAAAATGTTGTTGTCTTTTTAACATGGACTAATTTTCTTTATTTCAAGCATATTTTACCTACAACAGAATCTGATGATTCGTATCTTGAAGTTGTTCGGGCATTGAGGTTTCTGAGATTAATGTATCTGAGATCTATGAAAAAGAAACAAATCGTAAACAAGGTTTTGGAAAATTTATAAGTATTACAGATACTACATAAATTTATTACTTGTAGTACAATAAAAGCATTCATTTCTTGTAGATTTTGAAATTTGTAGATTTTTTTTATTTTGGAAAATCAGTAAAAAGCTCAAATTTTTTTCTACTGAAAATGTTTCGATATTTACAGCGACTGAATTTACCTAAGAGTACCGACATCATAGATAAAACGTAGACAAAAAATAATTATTAGCGTGTACTTCAAAATTTACTATAAATGAGAAATTTTTTTGTAAATATATTAAAAATGACAAAATTATGATAAGCACTTTATTATTTTAGTGTAAACGGTTTTAATCTTAACACATTATTTTTACTAAAAGGAGAAAGAATATAAAACATATCAAGCAGTATGTTCTAACAACAGAAATGATTAGTTTCGAAATATATTTATATATGAAATATGTTATTATCTTTCCAACATGAGATAGTTGATGGCGTGTCTATCGGAATGTTATCAATGTAAAAGCTGCATTCAAACATTTCTACAACCACCCCATTGGAATTATTTTCAGATGGAATATTCAGGAGGAGTTTCCCATTTAAAATCTATATCATAGCATTCAGATTCTAGTTTATATATAAATTCAAGTTCTATGTAAATGTTCTAGATAATCAACTACGCTTGGAAACTTTAAATCGCGAATAAGGCAGATACTGGCGTGTTTAACTCTGTCATTAAATTCAGACTGTACTCAAACAATACCTTTAATGTTTCTTTTTCAAATGAATTCATAATAAAATTTAGCAGACCTTGCAGTCATTTTTCATAGGCTGTTGGAGTTAAAGATATCGTTAAAGATCATTTCGTTTTTCATAAATGAACGTACTTTCATTTAATATAGAATAAAAATTAGGCATCCATCGTGAAATAAAAATCGAATTTCAAATTGAAACACATAATTATTTTATAACATTGATTGTGTATTTAATTGGTGTTGGCTACTTTCTAAAAGAAATTGCCCCGTGCTGCAGTGTAGAACACTTTACAAGAATAAACTAAATAATTTGATAAGCGAAAAATAAACCAGGCTTAAACGTAGCCTCCTGGCCTACGATTAAATAGTCCATGAGATCGGTTCTCTGCTCAGGCGTTGACTACTATAATGGTTTAAAGCAGTGTTTTCCAACCTTTTTTGTGCCACCTATTAAAATTCAAATTTAAAATGATTTTAATTAAGATTTTTCTACAATAACTTAATATTTTAATTTAGTAAGCCCCTTGCACTTGAAACTTATTATTTAGAGATTTTATATTAAGTTCCAATTTGGTTAACTTCATTCTCAAATCTGCGCGTTGTGTTATATCCAGACGATTTCCTTTTTTTAATCAGTAAATCATTTACAGCACTAAATCTACAATATCTCGTTATATATCCATTCTAATCTCGTTACCAATATCTGAATATCTTGTTATCAATATCTGAATATCTCGTTATCAATATCTGAATATCTTGTTATCAATTCCATCTTAATATTTAGTTTCAGCTAAATATTAAGATGGAATTGATAACGATAGTTTCTTGCATATTTGGCTGAATTTTTGTATTTGGTTTCTATTTTCTCACATAGACATGTCAGCATTTCCTATATAATAAGTAAAGGTTTAACTTACTCATCACACACTATGCATCGCTGCTAATTCTTTTGAATTCAGCGTAATAGATATATGAGAAAAATTCACTAACATTGGCTGCATCACCTATATTGGAAAGTCAATTTATTTTAAATCAGAAAATCTTTCTTTTAAATCAAGCAATAGAATTTTCAGATGATCAACAATAACAAGAAAAGCGGTGTCATTTATTTAACATTTTTAAATCTAATGAAACTATTCAAACTTTTGTTGTTAATGTATTTGTGATATAACATATATATATATATATATATATATATATATATATATATATATATATATATATATATATATATATATATATATATATAGGTAAGGAAACCAAATATCTTAGCTTTTGCATCAACAAGAGTTTTATGTCCACTGAAGTTGATTATTTAATATACTTAATTTTTTCAAAGATATCGGCTAAATATCTTACAAATGCTTTATATCTCACAAATGCTTTACCGTCGGCATTTAACAGATACTTCAATTCCTATTTGTCCCTTAAAAAGTACTAAGAGTATTGAAATATTCTATAAAACGTTTCAAGTAATTCCCTTTAAAGAGTCTGCTTACTTCAGTGTGAAGTAAAAGTGTGACATATTCTGCATTTTGTTCTTCACAAAATAGCTTGAAGAGACGCTTATATTTAACATTAGCTTTAATAGCATTGATACACTTTATTATTGAATGTTGTACTTCACTTAGAGCAGCCGAGCTGTTTTAGCTACCAAATTTTCCTTATGAATAACACAATGCACAAGAATCCTTTCTTGATTCTCATCTTTCATCAATTTTAAGCATCCATTTTTTCTTGCCCATCATAATAGAAACCACATCTGCATCACAAGATTTTATATTTTTCCTTGGTTTATTATTAACACCTAAGTATTTTTTAAGCTTATCATGTATATCTTTGGAGGTAGTGGGGCTTTTTTAATCTTTTACAGAACTACAGCAAAATGCCCTTTATCAATACATCTTATGTAAATTATCAATACTGCCTCACTGTTTGCTACACCCGTTTGCTATGAGAATGTTCTTGTTTTCAGATTTCCAACAAGTAGTGTTTCACTGAACTACTTTATGTAATCTTCTCCTAACAGTATTGTTACTGACAAGCATAGTTTTTACATCTTTATCATCTTTTTCAATAACCGTTTTAAGGAATGCAGATTTTGACAGTTTTATTAAATGCTGTCCCATAGTATGATAATCTTTTTTCATATTTTAACGATGAATAAAGAAATTTGATAGATAACTAGCCACAAGAATACGATTATGAGCTGGTGTGTGAGCAGTAAATAGACCATTTATTGTTATCTTTATTTCAAAATTTCTCTTCAAAGTTTGAAAGTAATTCAAATCAAAATTAATTATGAGCATTGTGTTTCGCCTTCAGATGTGCTTCAAGAGGAAATCGTTTCATTAATTCGTTGGTCAATCATTGATGGAATAAAAGAAAAAAAGGTTACCACTCATCGTAGACGGCAGGTATAAAACCAAATTTTAAATATTCCTCCGAATATTGACGATTTTTTTTTTCTGCTTGTACAACTCACTTTACTATAGACTGGAAGAAATGTATGCATATAAGATCAATTAAAAACTTAAAACTAAAAAAATGTGTTAAGAATGATTTAAAGTGACATAGAATAAACACATGCTAAACAAAGCGTATTTAATTTTTTTTCTCTTGTGCCAACTAGGCTGACAATATGTGGTGCGCTGCTCAACTTTTCCATACTGAACCATATTTTGGTGGGGAGTTCGACTACTTCAGTACACACATACCATAGGGACCCGTTTATAGGGTAGACAACAACTCACACCTCATTTATACACAGAAAGCACAAAGATAGGGAGAGAAAGTACATCCACGTCCAAACAAGGATTCAAACCCAAGACCTCATTATTCACAGTCAAGCACTCTGACCACAAGACAGGGCGGTCGGTAGAATATTTATTTAAATGTTTATAACATATTTACCATACAAACCGCAAAATAACCTTTTTCCATTCAACCAATGTTTCATGAATATTATGATTCAAAAATTAAATAAAATTAAAGTCAAATACATACCAATTATATCTATGCAATGTATGTATTTTTTAGATCAACGAGGCTTTTACAACAGTTTTTACTAACGCCTATTTGAAATGAGCATAAACGGTATGCTACGAAACACTACAGAAATTGCTACGTGTCATTAAGATGCGAACAAGTATGTTGTTCAGCGAGATTTTAAAGCATGGTCCATGTGGAGCCTGCCGTCTGTCTCAGGGTGGTTAACTTGACGATGCCCAGATGGTATTTTAGCCTTCTCACACACGCAAATGAATTTATAATATTTATTGACTGCAATTACTTAAGAATTTAATTTTTTCTTTCAATTTTGACATCTAGCATTACACTAAAATGATTAGGAGCAAAAGGGTTAAACTCGTGTCGAGTGCATTTTCGAATCGCCTCCATAATAATCAAATTGCAGCCCGGTGGGTAATGAGCCCTGTGTAGGGAAACACTGGTTTAGAACATACTTCAAATTACAAAAGATGCGGTAAAATTAACGTTTTACTGATAGAAATAACAGTTAAAATACAAAAATTTAAGAACATTTAATAACAAAAATCAAGTATGTAACAACTATCCCCAATTTTGCTCCAGTCAGATTGCAAATTCCTCTCATTACTTATTACTATTTTGTAGAATTAATGCCAAGAAAAACTACTACAAAATTAAATATATTAATGACCTAAAGAAATAAAAATTTTAACGTATCAAATTCACGCGAATATTAAATTAACTTCCTAGAAAATGTGTTTATTTCACAATAAAATATTAAAAAAGTGTTGTATTTTCAATCATTAAATTGCTTAATTTATGATGTAAGATTAAGGTCTTCAAAAAAGTAAAATGCAATACAAAAAGTATAAAATTAAATTCCAAAATTTAACAATAATTATTAATTACAAATAACTACGAAATTCCGTATGTAATATTAAAATTTAATTTATTTTTCTGGATTTTATTTTTCAATGGAAAAATTGCAATTTAAAAGGGTATACGAAAACTTCACAAAATACTACATTTATTTTTTAACAGCTCAATTAGCTGAAGAAAGGTTTCTTGTAACGCAGCTTTTTGGCAATCCACATTTCAAAAAAAAAAAATTGCTGCGTAGGAAGTCCGGAATCTCGAGCTATATAAACAACTCTGAAGAGTAGGATTTAAGTATTGTTGAACCAGCCCTAAACGAGGACAAATGAAAAAAGGGAAAATTGAGAGTAGGCCGTCTAGAGCCGTTGTTTCATCTCCTCTCATGATTTGATCTCCGTCCAATGGTCATGGTTCCTAGACTGAAAGAGATAACGCTTTTTTTCGGATAAGAAAATCCGGAAAAAGGAAGAGAAATGAGATGATGTGTTCCTGTGACTCCAATCCAGAAAGAAAATGGAAAAGAAAAGGAAGGGCAATGGTTTTCTTCTTTTCGTATATTCCTTTTAGTTTTGGCTTACTCTTTATTTTACTTGAACACCTTGAGTAATGGCAAGCCACATTTTTTTCAAGAATAAAAAGGCTCTCAGCTAAATATATTCACGAAACATTCTAAAAATCGTTTACATGGTTAACCATTTTTTTTAGAATATTATTTAATTTATATATATATATTCTTGTGATGGTTACATTTCCACCACTTTTAGCCATCATTTACCAAAATTGATAAATATTTTTTTTTAATTTTAAATTCTAATTTAGAATTCTATACAGTCAAGTAAAATGATCAAACCTTGAAACTGTGATAACTAATTTAACTAATAATTTTAGAGCTAAATATTATATCTCAAAATTTAATAACACAAAAAATACCTAGAAATAAATTACTGTAAAGGTCCGAGTGCAGAGTTAAACAAGAATAATAAATTAAAGCTATAATAATAAAAACAGAAAATGTTCCAAATTATATCAACAAATCAGATTTCTGTTAGATTCTTTTAGAGAGAGTATAACCAAGAATATTTCTTTTACCCATAGAAATTTCAAGAAAAGTGTAGAACATTGACCATTAATTGGTTGAAAGCTGTGGCATGAGAGGGCATCTTCGGTTAATCACGAAATTATTTGCTTATAATTTTGCCTTTAATTCTCTGAATACATTCATACATTTACATACACACATACGTACATATATATATATATATATATATATATATATATATATATATATATATATATATATATATATATATATATATACATATATATATATATATATATATATATATATATATATATATATATATATATATATATATATATATATATATATATATATATCGTACTTACAATTTAAATGTTTTTAATATCAAATTAACTTTACAGAAAAAAATTAATCTAAAAATAAGTTTAATATAACAATATTAGAATATCATAAATTATTCATTAATTATGATTCAAAGGAACAATTTTTCTTGCTGACTTATATATGAAGAGAGAGAGAGAAAGAGATCTGCACTTATAACTTAGCAGAGAGAGAATATAGAAAAGCTGAAAAGATGGTTATTTAAATAAATGACAATAAATACTTTACACAAAAGACAAGATTTACAGTGACATATCAGTTGAAATAAATAAAATGCTAGGAGTGAATCTCAGGTTTAAAGAAATCATAACAGGAAACGTTATGCCTTTGAATTAGGAAATGAGTACGCTTATTATTTTTAAAATGCTGACATTTCTAAAACATTTAAATGATTGATTTCCATTATCTTAGAATAATAATCTTTCTTATGAATTTTAAGTGAAGGAAGAATATATTTTTGTTTATAATTACATATATATAAAAGGCATTTGACATTTCATATACGTACATGATTAAGAATAACTATTCGTTATTCTTAATCATGTTCATTCATAAATATACAATGTTTGAATTTATTACATTTTATTATGTCTGTAGTAAAATCAATATGATATAAAACCAGCCCAAAACGAACTGTATAGTAAAATTTTAATTACTAAGACTTGTTGAAATATTTGCCCAGACTGCTTATAATTTAAAAATATTTTTAGTTTTGAAAACGTTTCATGAAAGTTAGCAAACAGAATGCAAAGCATATTAAATACGCAAGGAAAGTTAAACTAAGACACACAAAAACATGATATTATAGCTTCAATAAATTTAAATTTCCCTTACAAAATAAATAATTTCTGCAATAAAGAATTAAATAACATAAAAATTATTAGTAATTAGAAACATCAGAATTTTTTTTCCATGAACTTCAACTGCTTACTAGTGATTTATATCTTAAATGAAAATAAATTAAACTTAAACCCTATGTTTGTTTATTTACATATATTTAAAAAATAAGGAATTAACTGCTAACATATTTGAGGTGTTGAGATGTAAAAATAGGCCTTTACAAGAGTATTTTTACATTGCATAATATATGAATAAATGAATGAAATTTCTAATTATTTCGACTTCCTCTTCTGATGCTTATAAAGGTCTGTCCCTAGAAGAACATAAAGTTTGATATCTGAAAACATTATTGTTTTTCCCTGACCTGAAATTATTATTATTAGAACGTGTACAAAATTAAATTAAATTATGGAAATAGATGCATGAAAATATTTTTTAGTTAAAAATTTTAAAGTTAAGATAACTTATTTTAACTTGATAACTTGTTTAGATTGTTATTTAATTTCAAAAACTTACTGTAAATCTTTAAAATCAGGAAAAATGATAATCTTAAATCCATATAAATGTACTTCCTTTTCTTTCTTTATAATTTTTTAACTAAGTTCTTTTTCATTTTTTCTTCATATTTTGTAATTTTAAAAATAAACTGTTTTTCTGAAATATTTATTATTCTTTTAATTTTTACTAATGAAAACTTTTTTTTTTCAGAAAATTGGATGAAATGCTTAAACTTCTTTTGCAAATAAATTTCGTTATATATATATTCAGTGCTAATATTTTATTAAAATGATAGTAATTTAAATTAGATTAAATCATTCTAAGGATACACCTTTCCTATAATATATCACTTAAGGGGAATGGATCTGTTTTCAAATTTGATTATTATAAACCCAACTCTTATAAAGAGCGGATTATTTAATTAAAGTAAAAAAAAAATGTAAGTAATTTATAAATTTTAACTAGATACATTTTATAAAACAAAAAAATTATTCTGGCTAAATCTAAATTTTTCTTAGTTAATTATTATTATATTTTAGGGAAAAAAAGAAATAATTTGAATGAAGAAATTTGTATTATCACAAAGTAACCTGCAATAAGTTATGGAACTTAAAAAATACATTTTTCGTTTTATAGCCTAATAATCGATATGATTACAAGTATTTTGAATTTTTGAATCAAATGAGTAAATATAAGTAGAAATTTTAACCTGAGATAAATTGCAAAAATGTAGTACATCACTTTTATTCCTTAACATTTACGTTCTGTAATTTTAGAATTACATTACTTTGAATGATCTTAATCATAAATAAATTTAGCTATAAAAAAAGTTTATATAAAATGCTATCAAAAAATCCAGATATATAGTAAACCTAAATTATAATTTTCACGAACTAAAAAGTAATATCCAAATGTAACGGAATACGAATGTGATTTAAAATATATTATAATATTTTACTAGTGGGACACTATATATTTTTGCACTGATTTCAATAAATTATGCTAAGATAAAAAAAATTCACATAATTAAACCAAATATATTCATTAAGCTTCATATAAACTTTACTTTATAGAATGAATAATTTTGTCCGAAAAGTAAAATAGTACATTAGTAGCAGTGGTCACTGATTTTGCAAAGTATTTTTAAGTCCATATATATTTAGGTGAAAAGCTAGACACTTAATACACTCACATTAAGAATCATACGGTTTTCCATGCTCAATGGTTGCCTGGTTGGTTGTGGTGGCAATGTCCTCCAAGCGAAATGATACCTCTGGGATTGCAAGTCAAATATTAGGGGATCTTTTGCTTGATCCCTGCTTCTTAATTACGAAGACCCCAACCTCCTACTCCACTAATTGGTAGAGCCTCGTTCTTAGACGGTTGCCGAAAAGTGTGCTGATGTAAAAAAACGACATTGGAATTTCTGGAAAGCATGTTTTAAAAAGTCGCATTCAATATATAAATTTTTCATGATGACAATATATGTATTTTATGATTGCATTTATTTGTGTAATACTTGTTGGACATGAGATATTAAGTTGAGATACAATATTAGCAATTATAAATGGTAACTTTTATTTACTTAATGATTGCTTATTTGATAACACTCATAAAAGTTGTCATATTTTTTGTTTGTAATCAAAATACTTTTAGCTTAAAAAGAGAATTTAACAAAATTAAGTTAAGGAATGTTAAGTTCTTTCAGTTTACCTTTTCCACTTGATAATTGATTCAGCATGTAGAATAAAATGGAACCAGACTAGTTAATAGAAAATATGTGAAACCAGGATGTTGAAGTTGTTCTGTATGTTTAGCTTAAAATAATTTGCTTGGAAACTGTTTTATACTGAAAATAACCAATCTTTGATAGTGTTGAATTATCAATGCCTATCTGATCAAGATGGAATTATATCATTAGAAATTACTTGACTTTGCCAAATATTACAGAAAATAGTTTTGAATTCGGATGTCTTTAGATAATTCAGCAATGAAAACAAATCACATTATAAACTGAAAATAGAAAACGTAAGTCTTTAATAGAAAAAGGAAATTAAAATGAATTTTACATATGTAATCCAAGAAAATACTAAATATAAAATGTTTAAATAAAAGGTATGAAATAAACAATTGGAGATACAGAGATTGTATAAATGATTCATTCGTTGTGAAAAGACTATATTTCAATAGTATTAATCACACACTTATGAAAGTTATGTGAAAGAAACCAAAATCTTACTAAATTCTATTGTGTATTCTGGAGTCAAATCAAATCCATTATCTTTCTGATCAAGTGAAGCAGTACGTAGTTAGTACCGATTGAAAATGAAGCAAAAGAAAGGAAAACATTTTTGTGTCCTTCAATGTAGTTTTTGATATGTTGCAGCTATGCAATTCATTTTCAGAAAATTGTATGATAAAGAACTGCGTGAAAACAAAGCATATTTTGTGGCAATATCGGCATTGCAAAAGTCATAGTTCTTTTTCTACAAAGTGCATGGGATGAGTTCCATTATCATCTTATCATTTCATGTTCCAAAAGAAGCACATAATGAAAATTTCTAAAAGGTGAGGAAGTAGTAATATTCTATGTTGTTTTTATATACGCCTCATGTTTATAAATAGTATATTTTTGAAAATATAACCATTTCTAACCGAATGATTTATGTATCCTAGCATAGCATAATACACTCGTTATTTTTCATATACTGAACTAAATTCAAAAGTATTTTAAATTAAAAAAAAAAAAACCTACGTTTCCTCATAATTGTTAAGTATATACCTCAGTTTATATCAATTGAAATTTTCCGTAACGAATACTTATAACTTGTGATTAATTTTGCCAATAACTATTCAGTGTGTTCTTAATTTGGAAGAGCTGACAAATCTGAGAAGTTCCGTAACACGTATGATTACAGAGCAAAAGATGGCAAATCCTTCACAAACCGTAATAGCAGACAACGAATGCATTCCTTTTTAATTTAATCAACAGTTTAAATTATTGAAATTCATAGCAAGATAATGTCCTAACGTCAACCTCTGTCAAACCTTTAAGCTAATTTACTTTCAATTTATCAAGAAAACTGTCAGCTAGGACAAAACAATCCAATATTAAAGTTTAACCATTTTTTTCAGCGCGTATTTCAAATTTCTTAGTAACCTTTGTATCTAAAATATTGCAAAATTCCAATACATATCTTGTTTACCAAATTTAAGTTCTCTATGTTATTCTTATAAGGTGTATTGAGTGTACTACAACCAAAAATTGTAATTTACATATGATGACTCATCATGTATTTTTTACTGCATCCTTACTTGTTTAACAGAATGTCGAATGAAGATGTTCTAACAAGTTTATTTCATCTTTGAATCTCAGAAAATTTAATTTTCAACTTTTTGAACTTCATAAATTGGTAAACTTTAAATCATTCGTTTCGAGTTGTGTGTGTAGACATTAGAGAATATCACTGCAGGATAATCGTTAGTAATATGTTTGATACATAATATTGCCAGTAATGATGTCCATTAAATAATATGGTTCGCATTGCATTACTTTTGATAAATATAGTTTTCTCAATACCTTGCATTGTTAAAATCCTGCATATCCCTACGTATAATTCACATGTAAGCGTGTAATAAATGGATTATTTTTCTTTTGAATACACGTGGAAAGATAAAATAGTAATATAGTAAACGATTTTTCTTCTCAAACATGGAAATATATTTATTAAAGAGGATCAACTCATTTTTATATTTATAAATGTTGATCATATCTTTTCGTAAAAATCGAAATACTAAACCTTGTCAAATTATATGTGAGAATTATTTACTTTATTTATTATAATTATTGACTAAATAAACTAACTCTAAAATAAATCCGAAAAAATTATAAATATGCATATTAATTTTAATTACTAAACTTATGTGTATTGGTAATTTTTAAATAAGTTTGAATGAGAGTTAGATGTGTACAATATGTGATATAAAATAAAATCTTTGCATAAAAATGACTTGTAACCTGCTAATTAAATTTAAAATCATATAATCTAGGGCAAAATAATTACTTAAAATATAAAATAGAAACACTTCTTCCAACTAAATTTAAACTATTGAAGTGTATAAAATTAAAGAGCAGTTAATCTAAAATTTTAAAAATATAAAACTTACACTTGGAAATGCTCAGAAAATTGTCTTACCTAGCAAGTATATTTTAAAATAAAGCACACATTCTTAATGGCTTTGATTTATATTTCTACGCATGAAATTATTCATTATGAATGCAGGACTTCTGTTTTCAATGATGAATCGTGTTATTTGTTAACTATGAAAAAACTTCATTTTTTAAAGAAAGACAAATTACTTAATTGTGGTTGCGAAAAAAAGAGAACAAAAATAAGTTCTCAACAATCAAGTTTATAAAAACAAATACTAATTAATAAGACAACAAGTGTTCCAGAAAAAATGTATTTAATAAAGTTATTCACTAATTTAAAAAAATGTAAAACCATAATTACATGGAGAAATGTGGCGTTCAACGTTAAATTTTATTCAGCTCCGCATACATTCTAATAATAATATGAGAAAACTAAATTTTAATAAACAATTTAATTAATGTATTTTTGAGAAAAAGATGAATGATATAGTGACTGGCTCATAATTATCATTGTATAATCCAATAGTAAAATAATATTTATTTTGATTACTTTAGTTTAATTAATCAATTTCGGATTCAAAATTTAATTTACGTTTTCGAGTTCTAAAATAAGTTTAAAATATATATATTTAATAGTAATTGAATTCTAACTTCATTTTCAAAATATTGTCTTTTGTATTTATGTATTTATTTCCTTAATGAATACATCTTGAAATTAATATATATATATATATATATATATATATATATATATATATATATATATATATATATATATATATATATATATATATATATATATATATATATATATATATATATATATATATATATATATATATATATATATATATATATATATATATATATCTAAGATCTATATCTATATCTATCTATCTATCTATCTATATATATATATACATAGATATATATATAGATAGATAGATAGATATAGATATTGATATAGATATATATGAATGTGTATATGTATAGACACGTATTTGCATTATGCATACATAACTGGAGATATCATTTACTTTTAGTTTTTCTAAAAAACAATTTTAAAAAAAATTATCATATATCTTAGATGTAAAAATTTTACATTTTCTTATACAAAATAAAAATGATAAGTTATTATTTTTAACATAAAATTCAGTAATGAAAAGTAAATATTTTAGTCAGAAATAGAAATTCCCTAGACCTTAAAAAAAGTCATTTATAAAATTTATTCATCCATGTTTAATCAAGGCAGTTTTTTGAAATTTCAAGATAAAATTTATTTTTTCACAAAAGTATTCAATTAAAATTTTTGACGTAAAGCAAACTCTTATAGAAAATTATATTAAAAGTTTGATAAATTATTAAAAAAAACAAATATTCAGTTGATCAAAATATATTAAGTACTGCATAGTACTTTTTTACAGAACATAGTTTACATGTTCAAAATACTTTAAAAAATAAAACTTTTAGAATCTTCAAGCAATTAAATGTTAAAAGAGTTGTTTATGATAACATAAAATAGTTTTAGTACATAATGATTTAAAATATTTACACACACATATATATTAATAAGTATTTTTGTTTTTACAAGAAAAAAAATTGTATCTTTAAAACTCAGCTTTGGATATTATCATTTGTTACATCATTGGTATGAATACATTAAATAAAAAATCGTACGACCACTTCAACCAACTAAGTTACGCGAGCTTTAATTCCTTCTTTAAAATAAAATATGTTACAATAATACTATAAGTAAAACCGACTGTTTCCATTAATATCCTTTATTTTTCTTTGAATGTTCCAACTATAGAAATATTTTTAATTTTCGTTTTGACTGGATTATTTTTAATGAAATATTTGACGTAATATTACCACGGATGTCTGGATGACATTATATAATATTACAGAAGACATCACTTAGGTTAATGCAAGTGGCTGTAAGCGAGTTGTATATTAATTTACATATATGTTTCTTTGAACTTTGCAAAAATAAATTTTGTGAAATATTTCAATTTTATTTATATTTCACTAGCAAGATCAGTAAACATTTTATCGGGCACAAAACTACATTCTGTTATCATGTATTATCACCATAAAAATTTTATAAATGTACGTCAGTTATTGGATAGAACCACAAAATATCATTGAAGCTAATGATTTTATTAATGCATCAAATTTATGACTATAGCTTCATTTAGATACATAGATGTCCATCGACTCCACCCCCTTTATTCCTGATATCTCAATAAAGTGCACGAAAACACACCCCTCTTCTGTTACGATATAGCATTGTTCGCTCCGTTTACGACAAGGGGCCGTGCTCTCAGAAAGTATGCGGGACTCTAGCTGCGGGTGGAGCGGAAGAGGCTCCATATCAAGAGTTATGAGACACCTGAGGAAATGGTGCCCTTTGTGAGGGCATCCATCTTTTGCGAAAAAGATAGAACGACACCAGACTAATGAAATTGATGTTGCGAGATTGGAGGAAAATCATAGATTATTAAAGGAAGAATCTTGTGCCATCGAAGTTCTTAAGTAATCAGACCATAATGTTTGAATTATTTGGAGAATATAACTTGATAAATCACATTTGTAAATAGATGGTGAATTGCATGATTTAGTCATTTACTAATATTGTTTACATCAAATAACTATTTCATACAATTCGTAGTGCTGATAAAGAAATGTATATAAAATGTTTTTATAAAGTTTATATAATTTCTTTAAATAGATACCTCAAGTATTCAAGATTCAAAATTAATCATCACGCGACATATTATCTTAATTATTTGCAAAATGTACCTCGATTTTTTTTAATTTTTTTAAGATATCGAAAGCAATTACATAGGCCAAATTTTACAGACTTTTTGGGACAAAGATTTTTATAAAAATCTTTATCAAACAATGATTTATATAATTTGAAAAAATTGATCGTATAGAGAAACTATATATATATATATATATATATATATATATATATATATATATATATATATATATATATATATATATATATATATATATATATATTGTGTGTGCTTTTATTACATATAATGCCTAAAAATTACTAGCCTGCAAGCTAGCGAGTTTGGCTTGTCCAAGTGTCATAAGTAACAACAACCTAAAATTAACATTTTTTTACTATGTTGTAATAGTTTAATATATAAAAATTTAGAAACAAATAATAAACATAATAATTTGATGTACAATAAAGTATTGTGAATTAAATGATTTTTAAATGATTCATATAAATATTTTATGCTTTTGAATTGCATCAGTATAAATATTCACAACCATTATTTATAATGTACATTCCACACATAAATTGCATATATTTATTTTACAATCAAGAAAGAATATAACATTTAATCAAATTTATATGCATTCTGAAAACTAAAATTTTTACACTTGCTCATAAATCAATAGGCATTACTATTCTCAGTATTTCATTCATTTAAACTTAATTCATGTATGTAGCAAACAATGCATTTTTTACCAAAGACATTCTTTTAACTATTAGTAATCAACTAAGCCAAACGCAAAATAAAACATTTTGTGAAAAACTGTTAAATTATTTAGCAAGCCTTAAAAAATTTCATTTTCTTCTGAAACAATAAAATAAGTTAAACATACAATAAGATTTAAGCTTAAATAAAGTGTAGTGTTACATTGTAGGTGACTTGAAAGAAAAATAGCTGAAATTCCCTTTTGTCATTTTAAAGAATAGATATTAAGATAAAGAAAATAAAGTAAACTCAATTTATATTCTGATGCAATAGGAAAGTTAATTCAGTTATCGGAAAGCATTTAAACGTGCTCGGAAATGTTATCTCACTTCTTCGCCTTTCGGATTATCTCAGTATTTCTTATATCCACATCTAAAAAAAATCATTGATTGTGAAGATTATCATATTAGCCAATAAAATTTTAAAAGAAAGTACGGTTTTTTTAGATGAAATATTTTCCAACTAACTTGCGTATTGCGTTTTAATGCTGAGTTTTCGTAACAATTTTATAATAAATATTTACTTTGTCTTTAATAATATTTACGATTATTGGATTTATTATTCAGTTATAATTAATTTTTATTTACAATTATCAATTTTTTGCTTCAATAACAATAGTTGTCTGAAATCGAGGGCCAAAATTGCAATGTGGATAACTGTATCACTTCAGTGTTTGGTAGGTAATGGTTTTTATACATGATACAGCAAATGGAATGGAGTGTGAGGATTTATTTACATGAAGTGTTCAGTTATGTTCAGCATTCTTCAGCTGTTGGGGCATGATGCAGCGAGAATCCTGCAAGTTTGGATGTTATTTTTTTTATTTGATGTTTTTCAACATCATGAGTGGCTTGCTTGTGCTTAGCTGCTTCAGTCAACAGAAATTTACAGCTGCATCACAATACATGACGGAACATACAGTGAATAATTATTTTAAATTTAAATAAAGTTATCTCACCACACTAAAGAGTAAAGTCACATATATCTGTAAGACTAATTCACTAATGTATATTTTATTCTTCTTCTTATTGTTGTAGCGTTGAAATAAAAATTTTTTGTCTGAAAACATTTCAGAAATCGATGTTTATGTAATATTTGAATATGAAGTACAAATTATATATATAATATGTTTCCATCCAAAACATTACAGTCATTACATTTCTATAAGTATTACTCCAAGCTATAAGCGTTTCATTCAATTTGAATTACATATCTAAATGAATTTATTTTAGATTAGAAAGATTTAAAGTGTAACAAAAGAAAAATAATTTATTTTTAACGTGTACAACGAGATTAGTCATGAAATATAAATAAATTTTATTATGAAAAAACATATTTTATTTTATTTGTCTTACCTTTGATGCGGCAAATTTAATAGGAAAACACTTTAACATAAGCTGAAATACATTTTTCATTATTTATTATGGTTCTTAAAAATTAAATAGTATTTCTGTGGTCAATTATAATTTTTGATTTTATAAAAAGGATTATTATTTAATTAAAGTTAAAAAATTATCATGACTTGCCTAAATGTTAATTTGCCTTTGAATTGCAAACAAAAATTCCAAATAATTTAAAGTTATAATGACGTATTGAACTAAGTCAATGATTTAGAAAACCGTATTCTTTAAATGTTATCCTAACCATAAGATTGATGAACATAAAATGGAACTGTTTTGCTAATGACTTCAAAATTACCTCATTAAATGTTAAATGGTTTCTTTAAATTTTAAAATTTTTATTGCATGGAAAAGTTAGCTGTTAGTATGCATACCAATATACTAAAACAATTTAAAACTATTCTTAATTACTTCTTTTGCATAATAATCCTGCAATTTCACATTTGTCTATTTTTACTTACAGTGACTTAGCTATAGATTTTATAATTTTCGTGTGTGTGCTTGTGTGAGTAGGACTACAAAATACACTACTTACAGTTTTTCATTTATTATTGAACAATATATAATTCATTCTTTAAAAGTTTATTTTACATATAAACAAATCCAAATAATTTAATTTAATAGTTTTTTTTAAAATGTATCGCAATGTTTAATAGAATATTTGAATCAGCGTAAAAGTCTATGTTAACTAAACTGACATTAAAATGAGTTTTCTTTCAAGTATCTCACTAATTAAGAATGTGACTCGAATATTCAATGTAGAGAGTCACTGTCCAGAACACAAAATATTTACTCAGGAATCACCATGGCATTCTTTGAAGCATAAATCTTCAAGTTCGATTCCAGCCATATTTGGGTTTCCTCTCTTTCTATATATAAATATAACTCATTATACATGGAATGTTCTAATGTCTGATGATTTTTCTCGTTGGATATTAAAATATTTTCTTAAGACCTTGGACAGTTGTATTGTCTGCCACGCAGCGTCTAAATCTTGACCTCTCACATGTGGCTTATCAGTTAAGCAGAAATGGGAAAAATTAAAACATAAAAATTTACTTTTGAGGAAAAATACTAAAAGTATACTTTGATACACAAAACATGCTTTTATATTCATGCGCTAATATAACCCCTTCGCGTGTAATATATTCTTGTCTATAATAATATTTCAACAAAGAAAAACTAAATCAATCGGTAAAAATTGAATATTTTATTTTTCAACAAATATAATCACGTTAAAACGTTAAAATTATATTTTTCATTGATTAAATTAATCTAAATTAGATCCTGATCAAAATTGTATCTGAGTAATACAAGTCTATATGCCATGTCATACGAATCTTCTTTCCATAAACACTTTCTTTATTTGGGTACATCATTTCAGCATATTTATTTTTTGATAAATCTCTTGATAACATCGATATTATGATTGACTTCCAAGTACTTCTTTCTGCTTTTTACTCAGCTTAGTTTGAAACGCCACAGAGTAAAGCACATACATCGTTTGGCAATTCTTTTTATAACTATTATAATATCTGATATTTAATTAGCTTATATCAAAACTTCAAACTATGTGTTATGATAACAAAGATCAAAATGTTTTAAAATTTCAAAATAAAAATCTATTAAAATAATTGTAGCTTCTTCAACAATATCCAGTGATAAAAATAAGAGATTTTAAAAAATATATATAATTCATTGTCGGAAACATAAACCGCATAAAGTATATTAGCTAAAAAAATTTCCTTAAATAAATGTTAAAATAAATACTTTTTATTCTGGACTGAGGACTATAAAACGCGGAATTTGTAAACAATAGAAATTTCCTATGCTGAAAAAAAGGATCGAAACGCATTTCTTCAAGGGTCAGCGAAATCTTTTACTGAATTGCCTGAGATTGACGATTCATCCTGAATGTGAGAAAGAAAATTTGAGGTAAAGAAAGAATTGAATGACATGAATAAATAAATTTCCTTTTTATTTCTTTCCGAAATATTGGAACCAAAGAAACATAAATAAATAGTTTTGTTACAGAAAAATATAGAAGACAATGTTTACATCAAAGATTTTTTGGTTTTGCTTCTTTGAAATTCTGAATTCTTTTTTTAATGTTTCCTTTTATAAAATGAAAAATGACTGCTGGGAATACAGCAAGCTTTCTTTTTTTTAAATTTTTATAAAGAACCTATTTCATTATTTAAGGCAATAAATGTCAGCTTTTCAGAATTTCACTTTTTAATTTTCTTGAACGGGCCTACATTAATTTTTAGAAATGTTTATATTAGGTTATTAAATTAAAAATAATATTTATTTTTATTTCAAAATCACTTTGTTGTATTTAGAAACGTATATGTTTCAATTCTGTAATTTCTAAGGCAAATATTTTCCTTTAAATATAGAAATCTGATAAAATTTTAATTTTATATAACTTAAAAGAAAAAACATAAGCAAATAAAACAAATTTAGTTATGATATTAATAAAAATATGGATTTGCTATAAAACACCTAGTATTTACATTTATAAGTATTTATGAAGCAAAAGAAAAGATTTATTAAATCCCTTAGAAATTATATATATATATATAATACAAAATTTTAGGTGTGTTCAAAGTAGTCTCCTCTAGCATCAATGCACTTTTGTAGACGAATTTTCCACAGATTAAATGCCTCAAGCCATTCATTTCTTGTAATCGTTGAAAAAAATTCATTTATAGACATATCAATCTATTCTTCTGAATGAAAACGACGTTCATGTAAGTTCTTTTTTAGATTAAATTTTCTCGCGTGAAAATGTTCTCGCGTCTACTGTTTAAAATTTATTCTACGCTAAACAAGTTGAAGTAAGTCGATAAAAAATCGTCTCCTGTGTTAAAATACCTTGTATTCTAAAAATAAACCGTTATTTTTATTTTGTAAATTCTCGTCTGCGCGTATCTCAAAATGTGTGTATACACACACACACACACACACACACACATATATATATATATATAATTTTATAATGTAAAACCTTTGTACACATGAAAGGAATATTCAACCGGGATCAAAGAGGAATATTCATAAAAAAGAAATTAATTATCTTTAAAACCACATTAGTTTTCAAAACAGATTAATTTTAAGGAATACCTAATGTAATTTTATTTTAAATGGTTTATTTCGATGTGTCTTGTGAGTTAATGTCAAGAAATGAAAATATATAACTTTTACTTATAATCTTTTGAAAGTAAATCTTTTTATAAAATCTTGTAGAAAAGTAAATATTTTAATCCAGAAAGCTGATTGGTAGTATTTACACAGTTTGAGACTAGTATCTGATTTAAAATGTTTCATAAATGCTTTTAAATTATTATAAGAATTTATCCGAATATTTTAAGCATTCTTCTTTTTACATTTTTAAATTTATTCTGAAAAAATGCAATTTAAAAATTAAATTGGGTAATCATTCCAACATCTATATCACCATTTCCATTGAGTATTGAATTCTAGGAAATATTAATTGCATAACTTTGAGTTAAAAAATCAATGGACACCTAAAGTAATTGTATTTATAGGAATATTTAAATTTTTTATGAATAAAGCAGTTATAAAATATTTTTTAAACAAATATGATTGTAAACCTTTTATATAACCATGTCTGAAAAAAATTGCAATATGAACTTCGCTATAAGGACGTAATAAGCAATTACAATATTCCATTAGGTTTTTTTTAAAGAATATGCAACTTAATTATGAGTAATCTTAAGGAATAAGTAAATTTACTTAGAAGAAATAATGGGATTAAAAACTGAATTTTTTATTATTAATTCCATGTCAAAATATATTCCAAAAATAAATCCCTTTTTCTCATTTCTTAAGCAAATATAAGTTTCAAAATTAATTGAAAAAATTTTGTAATAAATTAATGTATTTTTTTATTTACGATTTTTTTTTCAAATTATTATTTTGTATTTCATTCATACTTAATTTTACTAAGCTTTCTCCTTTAAATTAGCTTCTTCGATAACTCAAAATTTTATCAATTTGTTTGTTGAGTAACTAATCAACTTGCGATTCATTTTTATAATTATTTTAATTATTATTAATTGTAATTACTATTTTAAACTAAAATTTTCTGATTGTGAAACTCAGTGATGATGAATTAGGGAAACCAATAAATTTAGCTTCAATTTTTTTTACCACAATAATATAATTCAAAATCATATATTTTTTATTTACTAAGCCTTATGTACAAATTCCTTTACCAACTATAATTAATCTGGGAATAAAATTGAGAAAAACACTATGGGCATATTCAACTAGATTTTATGAGCATAACTACTAAATATAATAAGTGTATCTGCACAAATCTTATCATTGTTATTTTTCATGCTTTGTGTACAAGCCTGACAAATAACAAAGTTCAAATGATAACTTATGATAACCAATTTCAAATGATAAATTAATAACAGCTTAATTCTAAGTTGCTATACTAAGTTCATGGATTCAAGAATAAAATTCAGAATATAATGCTATTTCTATTCTTAATTTATTATTGTATATTTAAGACGTATCCAATACATATTTAGAAAACTTTTAATTATGTTGCTACATGTACGATTATAAGTTAGCAATTTAAATATTTTTATACGCAAATTTTTTGTCCAGTTTAAATAATATGATAATAAAATTCAGAAAATGACTTCAACAGTTTGAATCTACATGTTATTAGTGTATCAATAAACCCCGATCGATGTATGTTTTCAAATATTAATAGATAACTATATTATCTTTTTTGAAATGCTTTAAGGTTAAGCAACCTAAAACTGTAATCATTTACATGAATCATAATCCAATTTAAAAATGTTTGGGACATTATGCATTTTTTATGAAATAAAAGCATAGAATAAATTGTTTATTAATAATTTGACGTATTTTTAGTGTTCATGTTATTAATTCTATGACACTCTTAATGTGAAAAACTAATCATCTGTCAATGGGATGCATATCTGCTGTCAAAAGCAGCAAAACGAACCATAAAATAAATTAATGATCTTTTTTATGATTCCAAATAATTTACAATCATGTTAATGAGAACATGAAGGGCAATCTTTTTCTAGGTATTAAAAAAAGCTATAAAATATGAAACTAATAAATATACAATGAAATTTGCTTTCAGTGCTTCTATCTACACTTTAATTTTATGATTATACAATTATCTTAAATTTTCAGGTGATGCAAAAGTGTTAGGATAAAGTAGGTTTCCCTTAAAATTTGTGTTACAGATCTTGTATTAAATAGTAAAATTATAAAATATCTTACAAATTATAACTTAATGTTTTGAAACAAATGTTTATGTGATTTTATTGTTTAATTAATATGAGTTAAATTTAAGAAATATCGCACACACACACACATTATAAGGAATGTTACAATATACAAAAATGATTCTTTACTTTAGTTCTACACGCTGTTACACGCTTGTTCAAATTGAAAAAAAAATCTATAGATCCAAACAGGATCTATTATTTCTTTCAACTACATTTCATAAATTAATATCAAGAAGACATCGTTAATACACTTTTAGGGTTCTTTACTTTCAGTAGTTGTTAAAAGTTTACTAAAACTTCCTTTGCAAAAAAATATGTTGTTATTGTTACCTGTGACACTTGGGTAAGGCAAGCTGGCTATGCGAATGTAAGTCAGTAGGGTTCATCTTTCGTTTAACCAGAGCATCATGAAGGTAAAAGTGACACTTCCCTTTCAACTCCTCCTATAGATGGCAGCACCATAGGTTCCACTTAAATTTTAACATTGATCTGAAGGAAGAGAAAACTTTCTCCAGACTATTTCCCTTACGGTAACTCATCAACGATCGACCACAGGACTTTTGATTACACAGATTTAACGAGCACGTATATCGCATGTACTCGGTAAGTCCTTGGCGGATTTGGGAACAGAACCCCACCCTTCTGGATGGAAAACCGATATTCTAACCACTAGTTTACCAAGGGCACAAGAAATATAAATTAATAATTATATTTTATTGGACACTTATTTAAATTGAAGATTGGTTTTCTAAATATTACCATATTTTTAAACTCATTGTATTTTAAAGTATAACGAAGACTAACGTTTTTGGAATCTCTTTGTACAGAAAATCTAACATTTAAAATGATAATTCTCAGATGAATTCTATTCTTTCGAATAAGTATAAAGGTTTTACATGCTGTGTTATCAACATAAAACAGCGATCTTTAGAGAAACTTTTAAATTAATATTAAATATGATTATAAATTAATAAATATATAAATATAAATTTAATTATTTTTACTATATAATTTTATGTTATTTAAATATAATTTTAATTCTTAAAATGTCAATCATTGCAATTTGAAGTAAAATGGTTAATTTTATTTTTATTAATAAATATTTTGTTAAATTCATTTTTACCGTAAAATGTTGATTTTCATGATGCTTCTATTAACTTTGATTACATATTTTATAAATTTAGGTGCAATATTGTTCAAATGTATTTTCTTTATTTTACGCAAATACTATAATTTGTGTTGATTTAACCTAAATAGATTCCAATGACGTGATATTCTAGACACATGATTTTACCAATTTTAATCAATAATTTGAAAACTGATTTTTTTAAAAGATATTTATTAAAATATTGAAACTTTAACATTGATTATCAAACCTTAAAGATAAAATTCTGGTATAATTGTTTGCACAAAAAAATCGCGTGGATATTGCTCTTTTCCTGCACAAACTAAAATATATCTATTGATTCACCACTGATATAGTTTAATGAATGTAAAATTAGTGCGAAATTCTTTCTTTTCTTTTTATTCAGATATATTTTAAACTGAGAATTAAATTTAATTATTTATAATAAAACACTGAATACAAAAATTTAAGTAATTCAAATTTTAAAAAAGTGAGTTTTTATCGTTTTTATCCTATAAATTTAATTTTACAAACGTTAGGTAGATTAAGATAATTTAGTCTCTCTACTATATGCTTACTGAATTTAATCACTAGAATTTTGAAATATTTAAATTTCTGGAATGACTTGAAATTTTAATGAATATAAAAATTAATTTGATTTAAATTAGAAAAATATGTTTCTTAAAGTTATTACATTGCATAGATAAATACTTGAATATATAGTTTTCCTTACATGATATTCAAGAAAATATACAAAAGTGTATTTATAAGCCAGCTGCTCTCGTTTATATATACATTTGAAAATTCTTATTAAAATTAACTGCAAAATTCTCAGGTTAATTTGTGAATTTTATTTTGATCAAAATACATTCCTTTATTAACAGAAGACGTTATTAGTAATTCATTAAATTAACGTATTATATTGGAGCAAATAATTAAATTAGCAGTTCTTAAATATTTACTTATCATACAAATATTTTATTATAAAATGTAAATTTGTTTTATATACCATAAATGCAAACCCTTTCAAAAGATGTGAAACTCATTTTCTCTCTTAATGCATTCATTACTAAAATTGAATTAGTTTTGAGTATAAAACTAAAAATCAATTTAACGAATCTGCTTAAATTTTTTTCCTATGTTATTAAATTTAACAACTAAATTAAACCAATATCAATGCTATTCATCATATTTTAGTCATTATTTTAACTAAGCTGTATTATTCAGGTTAAAATATATAAAAAAGAAATTTTCATATATATATATTACATACAATAAGGCAATCCGATTAGAAATCAGACCACTTTTGCTTATTTTGTTCCTTACTTCGACTTTATTTTTAAAATGAATTTAGCAGAACCGAAAAAGCTGGTATCGACAAAGAAGGATATTAAATTCAAAGCTATAAAGGAATCTTTAATGCGGAGTGTGCCATGGAATTCTAAATCTTTTTAATGATACAATATTTCTCTGAAAAAAAAAGAACCCGCATTTAAGAGATCTCCGGAATTCGCATATCCACTGAATTTCTTTAATAAATTGATCTTTCCGTTTTCTGTGCTCCTAAAGTTAAATGTTTGAAAAATTGAAGAAAATGATAAATAAAAGAATTCTCTATCCTCAGATAGGAACAGGTATTTTCTATTTTCTTGGATTATTCTTTTTTTCCAGTTATATATTTTCTCCAATTTATTTCCAAACTCCATTTTATGCTTCTTTTTCGTTTTACTATTAATGAAATTGGTCCATTCTTTATACTTTTATTGGAAAGAAACTAATTTATTTATCTTCGAAAATACAAGTAATAACTAAATGTAAAAGCACGTACCTTGGTTATGCCTGGCTTACTCGAGTGCAGTCATCTCAATTAGAAATAATAATGATAGGGGAAATAACATTTGAAATTTTAAGATGCAATTAAATGTGTAACAATATTACTAGAAAAAGAAACGGACTTTTCAGAAATAAATTTGACTTTGTATTTCAAACTTTTTCTAAGATATAATATTTGCTTTAATAAACAAATTTGAATGCTTCGCTTTATAACATATTTAAGAGGAATTTCTGTAAATGATTCTATTAGATTTAGTTAATTTTGCTAAAAAGTATGAGAATTGCAACAAATTATCCATTAAAAGAAAGCAAAAAATTACATGGTAATTATTAAATTTGCTTAAACTCAGTAGTTGTCAAAATGTATCTTAGAAAAATACCAACATATCTTTTTCGTTATTTTAATTTTGAATGATTTAAAATTTAATCTTTAAATGGTGGTTTCTTTTAAAAATATTTTAATATTCATTTAAAGGAATTAATAAATTTATTTGCTGGTAATTATTCCCAACAAAATAAGTTTAAAAGAATACGTAATTATAATAATTATTAATTTATAATCAAATACTAGAATGATATAACCCAACAGAAATTAACTCAAAATTATTTTAAATAAACATAAAAAAATTATAACATTTCCTAACAAATACTTCAATAATGATAACTTTATATGCGAGATGAGCCATAATAATTTCTACACACACAAATGTGTACAGAGAAACTGACAAACATCAAATGAAATTCCTTACCAAATTAAAAATTTCGTTCAGATTTTAACTTCCTATGAAGTTCTGAAATTTTCAATAGAAAAAGTGTTGAACAATATTAATTTACTGTATTGTTTATAAAATGTTCTACGTAATACGTAACATTCCTTTTTTTAATTTTGGTTATGATATTAATTTGCAGTTTTAGAATATCCCAGTGAAATTTTAGAAACCCTGCAAAGTGACTTTAAAATGGAAATTAGCTTAGTATTTTAAATAAAAATAATTTAAATGAAAGAAAGATCAGTATCATGTAATATTTACAGGAGGGCTTTTAAAACATATATTAAGTAATTACTAATGAATGAAAAACAATATTTTTTGCCATCAAAAATGTTAAGAGATATTATAATAAAATGTCTTATAGAGATTCAATTTAGTTTAATTCACTGACCAAAAAAGTATTCTGCGAATACGGAAAATCAATAATATCACTAACATTTATGGAATCTATTATTTGTAATAACTTCAACTCAACTCGTAGAATTGAATGGAAATTTTTGGTGTGATTTTAGGAAAACGTATCACTTATCATAGCTATAAGCATCAACATTTATTCTACTACACAGAGATTGTTACTTTTTCTGGCCAGGTTGTTTTCCAATCATTGAACCACCATCTTCTTTTTTGGATGGTGAGAAAAATACTTTTTTTCTGTTCGATTTGCTATAGTGCGCAAAATTTGTATAGGTTGGTGGTATAAAAGAAGTAAAAAAATTTTGACATTGTATAAAATCTTCAGATCGCGCAAGCGTCTTGAAATTTGAAAAATAAAACAACAATTGAAAAATTTCCACAGTGAAATTAATGAATTTTTATTTCTTTTATCACTCACTATATTTTGAAATGATAACTTAAGAGATTGTTAAAAATAATTTTAAAAAATAATGAAAAGCCAAACAATATCTTCCAATTACGCATGCGCTTGAAATTTAAATAAAATACGAGATATTTGATGTTTTTTACTTGGTGAAAATGCGTTACATTTTTATCTGAATTATTTAATTTGTTTACAGACCCTCAACACTGCATTTGCAACGAGAATTGTGCAGCTCTCAGCTTGTTTTGATACACAAAAATTATGAAGAGTTTTCGGCTTTATCAAAACAAACTAGAACTAACAACGTGGAGGTGGCTGCACTTCGAGTTCCACCCACAGCCTCTCCAATCATCCAGCCATGAAGAAAGTTTACTGTTTACTAACTGTGTACAATATATACAAAAAAGTTTTCTTACCGGATTTGACATTTTTAGTTTTATTTGTCATGAAGGGCAACACTGTATTCTGATTTCTTAGAAAACTTTGGTATGATTGATCTAGAACGTAAGGTTGCTCTAATGTAATCATCTCTAGATTCTGGGCCATATTCTTTCAGTGATGCCTCTGATACAAACTTGACACATCTTTCAACTGCTTGAGAATGACAGAGAAAATCTGTGAGATCCCATTTTGGCATTTCAGCAGATTGCGTGAGAAATTTAATTTCGTCTTCTGTTATGTTTCGAAGTACTGGAGGTGGAGATAATTTTACTGATTCCCAATTAATCAGTTCAGTATAATCAGTAGCATTGTAATTAATCTTTGGTGTAACAAAATTTCTAATTACTTTTTTCCTTTGTAGCACATTCCCTGGCTTTTAAAACTCTTAAACCAAGTTCTGTATATGTGATATTTTATCAAATATCATAGCAACTAATATATTTTCATGGTGGGCAAAGAATGCATTCCTTTCGATTACGGGATCTACCATTTTTTTAGATCATTTGGTAGATAACGTGATGTTTCTATAGCTTTATAAATGTGAATTGGTCCATCTGTAAATTTATTAGTTGATTTAATTTGAAACCAGACTGACATATAAGATTTATTAATAAAGGCGATTAAAATTTTTAACTCCTCAGAAGGACATGCTGTACCGAAATACAGTCTAAGGACTCTATTGGCAGTTGTAAGCCATCTGGAGTGAGAAATAGGTCCAGGGTTACGGTGAGACAAATCAGGGGAACAGTTGCCTGTTTTGATAGCAAGGGAAATATCTAACAAGTGCTTTTTATCACTGCTTAATATATCTCGATCAATTTCGGGGATTACAATTTTTTATGTTCAAATGCTACAATTGGCATCATTTCACAATTGATACGTTGCTGGCCAATCGGTCCACAATAAGAAAAAAGCTTCTTTGATTCTCCATCCAAATGTTTAAATATGTAACGTAATGGCAATTTAGTAAGATAGAGTAAACAAATAGCCCATTGCAATGGACATCTAATGTAGGCTTCTATTTATAGAATGAATCCATTTTTACTGTCAAGATTAATATTAGTACCGTCACATCCAATAAATTCAAGCTCTTCACACAAGAGAAAATTCGTTTTAATTCAAAAACGATAGTATGCTACAAGTGATGTCTCTTGCCTTGCCAAAGCATGGAGACACATGGCCAATATATATAGAATTAGGCTCTTTAATTAAAAAATAAAGTTCTTTTTTTTTTGTTCTTCTGAACTGTTTTGAACCTATCTTCTCTAAAAACAAAGTTTCGTTATTTCTGCCATCGAAATAAAAACCACGAAGCGGCTCTTCTGATCTCATTATATTTTCGTTTTAAAGTTCATTTCTGCTGCGAATTTTTTCTCACCGAATTTTAGATCTGTCTATAACTTGGGAAGAATCTTCTTCAGTTATTAATTCAACGTCTTCAAGTACACTTGAAGCAATAGCAGCAATTGCCCTGTAAGATATTCTGTAACGATCGCTATGTAATGCTGTTGCTTTTAAATTCAGTCTCATTTGCCAAGAAGATGACTTCTTCGATGTGCCAGGTAATTTGTAATCAGGGTCATTTCCTTCAATAGGAGAAGCAACAAACTAACCCGTGACTCGGGTCAATGAACTCTCTGGTGAAGGACACAAGTAAGGCATTGATTAATGAAGTTAATATTGCATAGGAAATGTAATTAAATTTCATTTAATTGAGTGTTTTAAAGCAATTCAATAACCATAGCATGACCACATAAGATTCATAGATTTTTTTTCGCTGAGCATATCTGCTTTGTAAGCAAAATCCAATATATATATATATATATATATATATATATATATATATATATATATATATATATATATATATATATATATATATATATATATATATATATATATATATATATATATATATATATATATATACATGACAGGAATGCTTTACATTAGTGTTACATTAGTTAGTCCTCAACCTTTTAGTATTCCCGGCCCAATTTTTAATCATAATTTTCCTCGCGCGTCTTCTCCCCACCGCATACAATGAAATGTATACAATAATAATGTATTTTGAGTATTTTGGCGTTAAACCTGTACTACAACCTTAATTTTAAACTTTACAAATTATCAACAATACGGACAATTATTGACATTTTTCAACACCGATTCTCAACATTAAAAAACAAGAATCCTATGCTTTTTTATTGCTCTTGCGTCCCGCCATGTCGGGCACTCTCACGGTTTAGCGAGAAAATTTGATTTTTCTGGAATTTGGTCAAGTTAAAAGTTAAGTTAGGAGCGTGTGCATATGTGAACAAATTTTTTCTCATAGGGAGAAGAAGAAAGTTCTGACCTCCATTTCCTTTCCAGAAAATCTCATTCGAGTCAATCCTTCTAAAGCTATTGAATCTATTCTGAATGTGTAGGTTATATATATTTTAGTGTAATTGCAATAAACCGTATTAAATATTCAAGGCAGCAGACGTATGCTAAATCATGGATAAATTTAAGCGGGTGTAAGTGAGCATTAGACGATAGACAAACTTCAACAAGTACACAGACGAGCGTGGTTTCAAAAATAAAATCATGAAAATATTCTCAAGAATACTTAAATTTTGGGTTCACTAGAACTGAAGTAAATGAAGAAGAAAAGCCTCTGTGTATCATTTGCTCAAAAATGTTGGTGGCAGACAACATGAAACTTATTAAACTTAAACGACATTTGGAAACGCTTCATTGTGTGTACGTAAACAAAACCAGAGAATTCTTCGAATTAAAATTATTTGAAAAGCAAAAATCATTCTTTAAAGAAGCTTTGTCTGTGAATGAAAAGGCTTCAATTGCCTCTTATAAAGTTTCATATAAAATAACCACACAGATGTAAAAAGGCTTACACCATTGGTTAAGAGCTTATTTTGGTAGCCGCAATTGAGATTGTAGAAATTATGATTGGAGATAATTTTGCAAAACAATTGCAGTCTATACCTCTTTCACGTGATACTGTTGGCCATCAACCTGCTGATATAACTGAAGATGTAGGGTGTCAGCTTTTGTCGAAGTTGCGTGCAAATTGTTTTCAATACAACTCGATGAGGCAACAAATAGTAATTAAGATGTTCAATCCATTTCCTATGTTAGATTTTGTGATGATTTGTCAGTAGTAGGAGAATTACTTTTCTACAAACCCATAGAACTCAAAGCAATAGCTCTCGTATTATTTGCTATAATATATGATTTTATGAACGAGGCAAACATAGAATGGAAAAAATTGCGTCGGAATATGCACCGATGATGCTGGTTCCATTCCCGGAAAACTCCAAAGTATTCAAGCACTTATGAAACAAAAATCGCCACAGTGTATCTGGACACATTGCATGATCTACAGAGAAGCTTTGGCTTCCAAAGAAATGAATCCTGGTTATAATATAGCATTAACTACAGTTGTAACGTTAGTAAATTATATAAAAATGAGAACCCTGAAATCAAGAATCTTCTCCGCACTTTGTAAAGACATGAGCCCAGTAAATTCAGCGCTACTATTTTATTGCGAGGCAAGATGGTTATCACAAGGAAAATTTTTGCAACGTGTTTATGAATTAAGAGAAGAAATCGCCGTTTTCTTGGAAGAAGATACCAGACCGGAAGCTGAGAATTTTAGTGTTAGTTTATTTGTGATGAAATTGTGAGCTACGTGGTCGACATATGAGAGAAATTAAATAACTTGAATCTTCAACTGCAAGGAGCAAATGCACATATATTGAATACGAGTGATAAAGTTAATTATTTTTGAAGGAAATTGGAAATGTGGAGCAGAAATTTAAAGCAAGAAAACTTAAAATTTTTTGCAAATTTAAATTATTGTATTAAAACTTATACAACAAGGCTGAAGAACAACGTGTAAAATTTGTTTTTGTAACCATTGAGAATCATTAAGAAATGCTAGCAAAGAATTTTAAAATATACTTTCTTGCTGAAAACAAACTGATATCAAGTTACAAGTGAGTGAGGGATTCCTTTTAAAATACTCCCGAAGGACTCTCAATTAAAGAGGAAAAAACCTTCATAGACTTCACGGCAAGCGGCTAATTCAAAGGAAAATTAAGTAATAAATCACTCTTTGAATTTTGGAAAATTATGGATGATGAGTTTTCTTTACTAAAAACAAGACCATTTCGCATTTTACTACCATTTCTAACATTTTACCTTTGTGAAACTGCACTTACTGCGGTGGCTTCTTTGAAGACAAAATATAGATTTTAGCTAAATAAAGAAAAAGAACTGAGAGTGTCTATTTCTAATATTAAACCCTCCTTCGAAAAACTGCTTTGAAAGACAGGCCCAAGGAAGTCACTAATAATAATTAAATTTACTATAATTTAGTTTTAGTAATTTGTTTTAATTTGATAAGTTAATTATTAAATATGTCGAAATGTATCTTGTTTTGTAAGTGTGTGTGTTCTTTCCTTTCAGTCACTTAATACATTTTTTAAATAACATTTTCTCTTGGATATGCTCGTCTCCCTCTCCATTAGTAAGCTCGCGCCCCAATAGCGTGGCGCACCCCACAGGTTGAGAATCACTGCATTACATATTAAAAGATACATATCAAATTATCTAAATACTAATTTTTAATACAATATTGCGCCAAAAATAAATACGTTTTTTTTTTTTTTTTTTTTTTTTTTTTTTTAGGAAAAACAACTTATTAGGAAAAATTACTGTACATGTGCGATCGGAAAATATTACATGTTTTAACTAATTTCTTTTTATCATTCATTTTTATGTGATATATTATAATTTCGGGATATAGCATGTAAAAATATGAATTTTTATAAATATTTTTTAATTCAGATTTTAATTCAGATTCTGTTGAATTTTTTAATATTCAAGATACATTATCCGATTTCAACAAATTTTTTATGTCTTTTATAACACCATCCTAGAGAACTTTTGCGTACTATAGCAAATTAAAAAGAAAAAAAAGGTTTTTTCTCTCCACCTTATTCTATAAGTGATAAATATAAACAAGTGGTACGTTACATATTGAATTGGCTAGACACAGTATAATTTATTGGACACTTTTGAGTATAATCGCTGGTCTTAGTAAGCAACACGTTGGATCGTCTTATCTTATTAAAAAGTTAACTCTATCAACTCTCTAAGGAAGAAAATAATTTTTATAATCAAACAGATAGAGCTCAAGTAGATAAATTGAAAAGTCATTCTTATTATTTAAAAGCGAAAATGAAATACAATTTTAAAGACAAATATTCCTACTTTATATAGGGCAAGAATGGCGAAGTTGCGGACAATTATTTATCTATGTCTTTCATTTATATATTTTAAAACTCTGCTCGATGGTCAAGTGCTGTATGTAGAATATTGATATTTCAAAGAAAAATATCATACAATTTATAGATTTTTCATTACTATTCACTAAGACAAACACAAATGTCGGTAACTATGTATATATAATATACTAAATATAAATAAATTGCTTATATACTGTTATGCTGAAATCAATGTTAAATTATTCTAGCTGGTACCAATTTTAGGGTTATATCTGTAGTTGTTTCATTATAAAAGGAAATGTGATGAAATGTGTATTCTCTTCTACACACCTCCCAAACTTGCGTTCCCGTTTAGTGTTAAGACGAAGAAATTACAATCATTCATATCAGTATACACCTATTCCAAATTCTCTTGTTTGATACGTGTATCTGACATGTCCAAATAAGCTTAGGTATGTCCAACAAAATAAACTACTTCTCGTAAGAAAAATCTAAATTCTTGTAGCTAACCATTCCTTCTCGCTCAAACAGTAAATTCGAACAGAAAAATTCGAATGGCATTCGCATTTTACAAGACGTATACATAATCATTTGCAGAAAAAACAATGGTCTTCAAAACGGCAATATCTCTTCATCATATACATTTTCTCTTAAAGTTTTTGTAATTTTTCAAAATATATTATGATACGCTGAAGTTGTAACACTTTGTCTACAACAGTATAAAATTTTTATTTTTCAAATTTCTTACTTATTATGTATTTTTGATAGATTCATTTTTGTTAACTTGGTAATCAATTACGTTTCATTTTTAGTGGCTAACAGAGTATGGGTGGATTCAAAAGCTCATGCAAGCAGAATACAGTTTGTAACAATGTCAATAACTGGTGCGATAATTCATAAAATATTAATTTAAAATATATTTTACAAGCATGGTTATAAATTAGATTATTAATACTCTTTTAAGCAGTTACTTTTTGAAATTGTTCAAATTTGCTCATTAATTTCATTCAATTTTCCGACAAGTGTAGCTACTTCTTTCGGAAATGTTACTATCATGTTGAATTTCTGATTATATATCTATCTGTGTGCATGTTTAATTTGCAGAAAATCATTCTTGGCATTATTTGAATATGACCCACTCGCAATAGACGTAACTGTTCAATAAATATTAAAAATTATTTCTAGATTCTCTTTAATTTATAGAGAAGCTAAATATATAGGTAATATTACAATTTATTACAGAAGACAATTTATATTTTTGACTCAATAATTCCCTGTTAAAATTTATTAGAAACAAAGATTTACAGTGATTGCCAATTAATGTCATTATACCTATGAGTGTTTACATTTATAAGAATGAAATTTCATATTTAGTAAAATTTAACTAAAACGTAAGACAGTGATTCTCAACCTGTAGGGCGCGACCACCGAGGGGGAGGGGGGCGCGAGCATATCCAAGAGAAAATGTTCTTTAACAAATTGATTAAGTAGTTGAAAGGAAAGAATACACACATACATACAAAACAAAATACATTTTGACATATTTAGTAATTAACTTATTAAATTAAAACAACTTACTAAATTAAAAACAAATTTAATAATTATTACTGACTTCCTTGGGCCTGCCTTTCAGAGGAAAATTTTTTGAAGGAGGGTCTAATATTAGAAATAAACACTCTCATTTATTTTTCTATATTTAGCTAAGATCTATATTTTGTCTTCAAAGAACCAACCACAGAAAATCCAGTTACACAAAGGTAAAATGTTGAAAATGGTAGTAGAATGAGAAATGCCCTTGTTTTTAGTGCAGAAAACTCATCATCCACTCCTGCCTAAAATTCAAAGAGTAATTTATTACTCAACTGTCTTATGGTTTCGGTGCTTGCCATGAAATCGTCAAAGATTTCATCCCCTTCAATTGAGAGTCCTTCGGGAGTATTTTGAAATGGATATCTCACACACTTGTAACTTGATATCAGTTTGTCGTCAGCAAGAAAGTGCTTTTTACAATTCTTTGCTAGTTCTGCTAAATGATTTTCAATGGTTACAAAAACAACTTTTACATATTGTTCTTCAGCCTTGTAAGTTTCAATACAATCATTAAAATTTGCAAATATTGTTCAGTTTTCTTGCTTTAAATTTCCGCTCCACAATTCCAGTTTCCAACAAAAAGCATTAACTTTATCACTCGTATCCAATATATGTGTATTTGCTCCTTGCAGTTGAAGATTTAAGTTATTAAATTACTCGAATATATTGAACATGTAGCTCAATTTTTTCCCATGTAAACTATCTCAAAAATTCTCAGCGTGGTCTCAGTCTGGTTTCCTGTTTTAGGAAAACGGTGATTTCTTGTCTTAGTTCATAAACACGTTGCAAAAAGTTTCCTTGTGATAACCATCTTGTCTCGCAGTAAGATAATAACTCGCAATAAGATAATAACGCTGAATGTACTGCACGCATGTCTTTACAAAATGCGGAAAAGATTCTTGATTTGTGTTGATTCTTGTTGTGTTTAGAGTTTATATATATATTTTAATAACTTATTTATAATATAGTAAACAATGCCTGACAGTGTTAGCAAATAACTTAAACATAATAATTGAAGTAAAAACAATTAGTCCGACAGTGAACAGCTTAACAATTGAAATTCTGAAATCTATTATAAAATATTTACCGTTCAACCAAGATTTGATGGACAGAAGAATAATTTTATAGATAATGAATCGATTCACATTTTTAAGGGGAAAATCTACAAATTACTTAAACCCCTACTTCTAATATATGTGTTTGGAAAAATCTAAACGAAAAACTCATGCATAAATTTTCAGTAGTGTCTGCTTATCAACCAGTGTCCTACTAATTAAGTTGCTATTATCCTAATATTAAATCACATTAATGACATATTAAATCACATTAAATCTAAATTGTTAAAAAAACATATGAGTATGACTGCATATAATTTTTTTTTTCCTTTCTAGGAGCTGATGTAAATCCTGAACATATGCTTACTCGTACTGAGCGAAGCTTTGGTGGCTCGAAAGCTGAACCTCCCTCTAGACCAAATTCTTATTGGGATGATCCACACTATCGCCCTTATTTTGATAACAGCACGGAAAGGAATGTTACTGCACAGTTGGGTAAAACAGCTTACCTGCATTGCAAAATACGACAGCTGGGAGATAGAACAGTTGGAGCAGTAAGTAGCAAAAAATTTATTTGATTTTTCGCAGCATATTTCATACATAAATTCTTTATCTTTATTCGATATGTGATTGATGTTCTGTATGCTTTAAGAATGTGTTTTACATAATACTTTCTTTTGTTTAGAATATGTAAATTACGGCGAGGAACACTGCCTTAAGTAAAACTTTATCTTGGTTTTAAAGTTAGATTTAATATTCCATTATAAATTATGCATTTCACTCAAACTAAATCCGAAAAAGTACTTATATATTCATTTTATATATTCTATCTAAGACTTTATCAAAGTTATCCTTAAAGCAAGCTGATATCCTATAAATGTTTAAGAGTAGATGCAATAATAAAGAAATGTAAGCCCTTCGTGATTCGTATAAATATTCTAAATAATAATCGAAACTATTTTCTATCTTTCTTGTAATATTTACAAGACTCTTGCTTTTAAAAGAAATTATTTTTTGTTTGGTAATCATGTTTTAATGTTATTGATAAAAATTATCTCAAGAGTTGCGGAAAGCTCTCACATTATCGTATTGAATACTGTTTATAAGCTTCTTTATTCCCTGAAATATTTTCGGATTATTAGACCATTAATTAATTAAATGAAACAATCGTTATATAGCTAAGCTGTATGACATTTTAACCTTCAAACTTAAGACAACTCATTAGTAATTTAATTCCATTCTAATTATAAAAATAAAATAATAATTTTTATAATTGGGATATATTTAAAAGACTAATGAGTTATCTTAAATTTGAAGGTTAAAATATCATAAGGCTTAGTTATAAATGTAATCCTTTTAGAATTAAAAGTTGAGAAAAATGGTACAATGAATTATAGGTGAAATTTAATGATAAAATAAAATATTTTAATCATGACATGTAAATCCCATATCAAAATAACAATAAGAATTATAATTTGCTAAAAGGTATTTTATTCTCAAATTTGATAAAATGTCAATAAATGTAACAACAAGACGTATACATCATTACTGCTATTTAGTTACACTTACAATGTTACACTATTAAAAATAAAATATTACACTTTTAAAGGTAATCATATTTATTCTTTGCTTATTTTTGTTCACGAAGCAAACCGTTTTTTTTCCACCATAAAATGAGATTTTACATATGAATGAGATCAACGGAAGTCGAATGAGGGGAAAATGGTTAAATATTTCCTTTCGTTAATGAGTTATTAGATATAAGCTTTTATAAGTCACCTTTCATTCATACACCAATGAATATTTAATCGTCAACATACCAGAAAAATGCAAGCGTATTCGTCGCAATGGATAAAACTTTTTTTTTTCAAAAATCGAAAAAATATATAATAATTCTTTTGAAGAAGTTACACTATAGAAATATCAAAATACAGGAGGATCCAGAGCAGTATATTTTTCTCTATTATCTTTAAATACGTGAGTATTTTTCTTACCTTATGTCTGTAGAAGTAATATTTGAGTAAGCAAGAAAATTGCAAATTATTCAAACGTAAAATAATGATTTCTGTATTTTCCTTAGTTTCAAATCTTATTTAAAATCCCAATTTTTTATTCCATTTTTTATTTTATCATTGTAATTTTTATATGTTATTAAAAATATATCCTACAATACAAAATGCTTAATGTGTAAAGATCAAATGTTTCAATCTGGGGCACAAAAATTCTATGTAAAAAAATAAAATCACAAAAGATTCATGTGTAAGTATAACTTAAAATCCTCGTGCTTTGATTTTTATCAATAATACATTTAGTTTTAGTTAATTATTTATATTTTATAAATAAGTGTTCTAAAATGGAACTGAAGTGCGTAAATTTCATTAATATAGTTCTTATATATTTATTATGTGAAGGCCAATATTTATGTAAATAATTTTAATTTGGTTCCTTTGAAATCAATATCTTACCATACCAATGAAAAATTACGAAATATTCACGCTTAAAACTATCCAAATTTCATTCATTTTAAGTGTATATTATATTAAATATATTTTAGTTTTGTGCATTAGAAAAATATACATTTATACAAAAATATATATGTATGTGAAAAATATATGCTTAATAAGTGAAATAATAAAGATTTCAATCATTTCAAAACATTTCAATATCCCTTTAGCTTAATGTAACTTTTTTCCTATATTTAAATACCCTTGTCGGACGATTTCTATGACACAATATAAAGAAATACACCAATATTTTTCAAGTTGTTTCCTAACTGCATTTTATGAGAAGACTAAAAGTTTTAGTCTGTTGAATGTGAAATCAAAATTTATCAAACTAAATAAAAGCAATCTTTTCAAATATAAGATAAACGTAAATTACATCTTTTAATTTATTTTTTTTATTTCTTTATTTTTATTTCTTTATTTATTTATTTGTGCTTAGTGTTAAAAACTTTAGTTTTTAAACCTTATTAAACAAAAATTTCCGGAATATCATATCAAACCAAATAAATTTTTTATAATGTTCTGTAATTGCTTTTAATTTGAAGGATAAAAATTTTAATATGATACCTATGAAATTGATATGAATCAAAATCGATAAAAACTGACATTTCATCTGTAAACTAAATCTTAATTTGTTAAATGTAAGGTTAGGTAATTGTTAAATGTAATAATTGTGTAAATAGGTAATAATTAAATGTAAGGTTTTTCCGATTTTAAACGTCATTAACGAACAAGTTTTTTAAAGTCATAACGAAACGAAGAAATTTGTTAAAATATTCTCTAACTACTTTTAACGCGTAAAAAACAATCTGATACCTATGAAAATAATATCCCTCGAAGATAATAAAAACAGACATTTAATCCATAAACTAAATTTACATTTCACCTTTTTAATACCATTTTGGTCTAATGTAGGGATTTTCAATTTTTAAACGTCATTAACGAACAATTTCCGAAAACCATGCCGAAACGCATAAATGTCGTTAAGACAAACATTCCATCATTATTCATTACAAATGGACTCATTAAGCTGAATATGCATTTGTGAAGGAGTAAATGCTGCGAATATATAATATATTCGCTTTTGCTCGGAGTTTGTTCATGATAATTAGTTCTCTGCGCACATTCTCTCCCACCCCACCCCCTACTTTCTCTTCATCAATCAGATGAGTGGGTATACCGTCAAAAGCTGATAAGTTATGCAGTCAGCGATTGAATGTGTAACCAAAATGTAATTTCCTATACACCTCTTGCAGAGTAACTAAGATTTACTGTTCATATCTAAAATATATTCCAAAATTATGATCTAGAGTAATTTGATTGGAAAGATTGTATTTGGGGACAAATACAGGAGCCTGTAAAGGTTATTATACTAAAATAGAGAAATTAATGACTTGTTTAGTAACATTATTTGCTAAATTAGCAATAGTAATAATATTTTATAATAAACGTTTATTTAAATAATATTCTCTATATTATGTATGTTATTTATAAATAATGGAATAATATAACTCTAATATTCTACCACTGTTAATGCATGAAATTTTGTTGCAAGGATTTTAATCTAAAGGTTTATGTTCATGAGACTGCGTTACTTAATAATCGAAGGCAAAATTTTTGCAAATTTTATTATTCAAACATTTGAATTCTTTAGAAGTTATAAAAATGAGTTAAATACTGTTATAACTTCTGAATAAAATAATTACCTTCGATTGTTCAGGAGATAAATTACTAGTGAAATTAAATAGCATTTTAATGCACGGCATCATTATTTAAAATTGTATAAGAATTATCTCTATGCAAAATTAACGTAAATACTTAAAAGATTAATTTTAAATACTTTTATAAATTTTTTTTTATACTAAAATATGAAGTTAAAATAATTTCAAAGATTGCTCATTCGTTTTATTGCAATGCTAAAAAATCACTTCGTAGAGAAAATTTACATAAATTCATTTTTAAAGTAATGTTCTTTATTAGTTTAGATAAAAAAAATCAATATCATAAAATTGTTGAACGTAAAATTGAAGTATAACATCTATGTCATTAAAAACAATTTAAGCTCTAACAAAAAATATTATTGTATTTGAAAGATAAAAACATTAAAGATTTTAAATTTTTATTCAAAATTCAATAATACACCGAATATCTCCTTTTATTATAAAAATCACCTAATTTGGTTCTTTTTTGTAATTTACTCAGTAAACCTTTAGCGTGAAAAAGTAACAAAGTTAGAAAAGTAAATATAGAAAACACCAGTTAATTATCATGATGAAAATTTTAAGATTTACAACATATTCGAAGTAAAAAAAAATAAAATGAAAACAATTTCATTTATTAATTTAGAAAAAATTTCCCTTTTACTTTAAATTTCGAGTTAAAAAAGAGGAAATTACAAGCTCAAATATATCTTAAGGAAAATTACATTCTTATAAGGAATATACTATTAAGAAAAAAGATTTGACATAGACTATATGAGTGTCTGTATGTTAAGATTTTTTTTAATTGATTCAATAGATTGAAGATTACTTTAGTAAATTGCATATGGTTAACAGCATAATAATTTTCCGTTTCATGAAAATACGGATATTATAAATTATTTCTGCAATAATGGTCTTGTAAAATTATACTTAATTTTTCTGATTTTAGATTAAGATTTCCAAATAAAATATAAAATCTTAATTTATAAATTACTGCTAAGGGAGTATCTTGAACAGGAAAACTATATTTTTTCTTTTCTTAGCCCCAACAATGGCAGAATCAAATAAATTCCGGATAAAAAAAGTTAAACATTAACTAATTATTCCAATAAGAATTTTGAAAATATTGACCAAAAATTATCTAAGTACTTCTTTAAAAATTTAATATATAATTTAATTTATATTTTTTTACGTTTTTTATAAAATAAATATCATAACTTAACATTTAAAGTTTTTAATATTATATAATATTATATATTTAGTTTGTAATGAAAATTTCCTATTTCTCAAAATCTTTATAAATTATTTTGGTTATTTGAAATTAAAATTATATGCATGAATTCTTCATTTTTTCTGTATAAAAAAATCAGAAAATTATAAATGCAATCAAATTTACTGAAGTTTTGAGAAGTTTCGTTTTTTGTCACTAAACTTTCAAAGTATTTCGCTTGAGGAACTATGCAAATATTTTCGATAGTATCATGAAATGTCAGTCTTATATAAGAATATTTTTACTATAAAGAACCATAATTATATTTTAATTTAATAAATTTTTAATGAGCATTTTTTTAGTTTAACCCATTTATGCTTATCCATAAGAGGATATTTTTAAGTCTAACTAAATTAAATTAAACATATATACACAAGTAGAGAATTGGTATGAATTAAAAATTTATTTCACTCATTTTGTTCAGTAATAATAAAATTACATGCACTCTAAAATTTACATTGATAATTTACATAAGATTCGCTAACATATATACATTTTTAATTAGGAAATTTATTTAGGAAAATAATTTAAATTTTAGCTTCATATGTGGTTTTCATAGGGATTATCTCAAATGACAACAAATGATAAATACATATTTTTGCTTCCGAAGACAAACTTTTTGTCTCCTAATTTTTAACTGAAATCCGTTTTCAACTACAGATTACCATTAAAGTTTGAAAAACCCAGATAAAACCATAAATGTTTATAAAGAACATTTTATAAAGCAATACTCATAATCGGAAAAGTTTGAGATATATTTATATCTGTAAAAATGTGTTATACAAATGGTTTATAGTTTTCAAAACTCCAATAAACTATACCAAACAACATATAAATAGCGATTGATATGTTCCAGAAACTTCTTATGTTAAGCTTTTGAAATATGTTTAAGTATTTTCTTCTATTTTCATTATTTTCGTAGTTTAAAAAAATTTTGAATAAATTTCAAAGACTATGTTGAAAGAAGTAATGTTTATAAAAATTTTCAATATTATTTTTATGTTTCAGCATAGATCATCTATTTATACCTGGAATATTACTCTTCGAATTATTTTTTTTCTAAAATAATTTTCCTTACGTACCTTATTTTATAGTGCTAACATTTTTACCTTGTATGGAGTTTTTTAAATTAATAGCAATAAAATGTCTTAAAAATATATACCATGATTTCGTTTCTCAAAACATTTTTTATTATTTTTAACCTATAATCATCTATTTACAAGTTCCAGGAAGCTCTATTAATAAGATTTTTAAAAAAATTATTTTGTGTGCATTCTATCCCACTTTAATTAACTATATATTCTAGGACGATTTTGAAGAGATAACTACAGAATTCATTTTAATTATATATCTCATACATTAGTTTCTACTTTTAGAAACTTCATTATTATTTTTTAGCTATTTCAAGATTTTATTTCCGCATTTGATAAAGCACTTTCATTAAGCTTTTGAAATGTTTAGTATAATGTGTTTTCAATTTTACTGATTACTTCTACATTCTTATAAAAAAATTTAAAAATATCATCAATAAAATAAATAAAAAATATGCATTACAGGTAGAAATTAGATTTTACAATATTTTTACATTTCAACATATAAATACTTACAACATATAAAAATGTATCATTGGAAATGTTTTTCTATTAGACTTTGAGAATATTTCATACTATGCATATGTCACTCTTTCTCAGTTATTTCTACATTTTATGATATATTTGAATAACTATCAAAGGAATATTTCCAAAATATGATATAAACAAGAGAAAGAAACAATTCACTGTTTTTTGCTTTCATCATTCCACCGGTGTTATTCTTCAATATAAAATTATTTTCTTAAACTTTCAACAAAATTTCGATAAATTATTCAAAAAATATTTTATTGTATGTATTTTATTTTGTATGTCTTTTATTTACACTGAAAGTGAAACAATTTATTGTCAAACTTAACAATTGAATGTTCAATTATGCACTATGAATTAAAAGGAAAAATAACTTTTACACCAAAAATTCTATTTCCTAAATAATAATCAAATTTTCTGTAATTTTGTAACAGAATTAGAAACAATTCAAAATAATAATCATTTATATTGTTACAAAGTTCTAAAGAGAGATTATTCATATACTAAGAATATACTCCTGACAGCTTTAAAAAAACTTAATGAAATCTATTAAAAATATCAATACTAATTAAAACAAGCTATGTTTAAAATAAAATATAAAACTTGTTCTCGGAATTTGTATCATTTCTCAGAAAATCCTTAGATAAAATGTAATTTTTATTAAAAATTTTATGCAATGAATGAAAATAAAATATCTAGTGATTTTTTATATAAAATTTGACAATGTTTGCATTGTTTTTGGAAGCGGGGAAATTCATAATTGCCAACGGTACATTGTCTTGAATATTAAGCAGCATTGTTTGGCGAGAGGCTTTGACTTCTTGATATATTCAAATTTATTGAATACTTTATAAAATCTACGTTACTTGTGTCATGGAATGTAATCTGTCGAAATCCTCAAGGAATTCCTTGAAGGAAAACAGCCCAGCTAATTCTTTGTTCTAATATGTATGAAAGATGAGGTTTTAAGCAAAGAGGCCAAGTATTCCCTTGATCTTTCACCATAACGAATGAGTATTATATTACCTAATGTATTTTATGAAGGAAGATTTTAACCTTTCATTTAGATAATTCTCAACAAATCTGGTTGGCACATTATAAAATAATCAAATTATTTTAGCATTTTCTCTATTAGTAATTAAAAACTGAAGCAAACGTGTGTTACAGGAATTATATATAATTCATAACTTTATTAAGAAAGGTTTGAGTGATATAAATTGGGAAATTAAATCAAAAATAATGTTCCTAAATATATTTACCACTACAAAATAAAGGTTATTGAGATAAACCAGTTAATTAATATAGTATAACTAAAATGTTGCTTCAATTAATGTATCAAGTTTAATCTTAAATATTCTCATAATACATTACAACTATTATTTTTAATAATTTTTGCATAGTAATTTTTTTTTAAAAAAAAAAGATCTTTAATTTTGAGTTTTTTTTAAAAACATCTGTGCTTTTGATGTGCAAAAAATCATAATCCGAATTTTTCTTGAATAAATACCAAATGTTGTAAAAATAATCAGGAACAACCGAATTCTAAAAACATTCAAGTTTTAACAAATATTTATTTCATCAGACAAACCATTTAGGAATGTCTTTCTATATTTAAACAAACATTATAAGGGTTTCAAAATGGTAAATATTGTAATTTTTAAATTGTATTATTAATTTTATAATCATTATTCTAGTAAAAAGCCCTCAATTTAATTGCAAAACATATTTTGATTGCAATGTGAATAATGGACATTATATAAAAAAAACATTTTTTTTTTTCAAAATATATCTCATATCAAATCTATGTGTTTACAAATGAGATATTAATGCAAATAAAATGTTATGTATTATACATGCTATGTGTGATATTTATTATAAATCGAACAGGTTTTCTATAGTTAGATTTATGAATAATCATATAATTTATAACCAATGAAAATTTACTTTGCATTTCAAATTGTCTTTAGTATTAAACTATAAGTGAGTCTTTTCATGTTACAGATAGTAATAAAACTCTGAGATATAATTCATCTTCATTAAAATACATATAATACATATAAATACCTAACAATTACTATATTTAATTTGCATTCAAGTTCTGCAACTATTTAAAATACATTAAGAAACAAAATTAGTTAAAATACATTTAATAAAAAATACGAATCTAACACATGAAGAGATCCCGAAATGTATCCAATAATCATTGAATTGCAGTTTGCACATTTACAAAATAACACGTTTTGTGTGATATGAAACTAAATTTATATATTAATTGTAAATAGTTATATTTTATTTTAAATTTTAAAGCGTTTAAAATAATTAAAAGGAAATAATTTTAGAATTGATTGAAGGAAGAATTGAGATTTAATATTCGGATCAATTTTTTTTAAAATTAAATATCCATTTGAAATTTCTTGTCTTCAGTACTAATGTTTCAGTGATATTGTACATTAAATGGCATTTATTCTTTCAAAATTTACAAAAAAAATGTCGTAATGCAATTTATTATATTATATATATATAGATTCGCTATTATTTCTAATCTATTATATTAATTTATTATATTAATAATGTATAGATTATATATACAAATTCAATTAAGTACTACTAAAATGTAAATATGTCTTGGAAGAATGAAGGTATTTGTTAATAAATGAGCGTAGTAGAAATTTTCTGGTTTTCAAATAAATGAAAATGTGACGCAAATTTCTTTCATACTCGTTTTACTTTATTTTTCTGATATTAAGTTTCAGTTTTCATCACAAAGTTATGATTTGCATTCTTGTGGAGATAAAATTTGCTATTTGTTCTATTTTCAAAGATGAAAATATCATGGATGTAATTTTTTTTCAGTCAAGTAATGATATCAATAATACCGAAATGATATCAGAAACATGCTTTTAAGTGTTTACTCTATATTCTTGGAAAATGTATAAAATAAATAATGACATTGAGAAAATCCAGCATTTTCCAATACTACTCAAAGAGACAGGAATTGGTACAGTTTTTCAGTTTTCGAGATTTAATGTAAACACGTAACATCAGAAATCCCAAATTACTTTTTTGACCAAGATAAAAAGTGTTCTGTTCGTCAAATAGTTCAGCCATTGCATAACTTTCAGACATAAGCTCATTCTTATTATTACAATTTTCATTCTGCAAATCAGGGTCTATATTTGTAATAGCTTATTAACATGCATTATAGCATATTATTATTATATATTATATCTTAACATCATACATTCAACTTCAACATGCAAACGTTAGAATATAAAAGTTTGGCGAAGCGTTACTATTCCCTTAATATTCTATTATTACAGGATAAAATTTTAAATAAATATGTGTGACTTAATTTTCAAAACATTTTATGATGTTTTATATCTTTAATGAGCAATATATTTCATTTTAAAATGCAGACATAAATTAAAAAAGCAAAAAATCTAATACAAATATCCAAAATACATCACCAGTAATTTTTCTTCCGAAAGCTTATCTTTGTGAAGGGAAAAATGTAATAATCTTGAATTAATAAAAGGTGCTTTTATAATTTTTGTATTTCCTTGAAAATTTATTATAAATAATGACTGAAATATTTTTAAAAACGTAAAATTTCAGCCGACAGTATAATGAGCCAAGAACAAAGAGCAGAAACATGCAGATGATGTAAAAAAAAAGTTTAAGCAAGCTTTTGAAAGAGTAATTAAAAACACTAGTTACAAGCAAAAGGTGGAGCAATATTGAAAGTGTTTAATTTCTCTTGCTGTTGATATACTAATGACGTACATAAAATACATATAAAATTAGATAGAAAAATGAAGTATAAACTTTAAAAATGTATAAATGTTACCCTGATTTATGATGTCATCAATCTGTATACATTATTCATGCATACATGTCTTAGTAAAATTATACAAAAATTTTAACATTATCATTTGAAAGTTTTTACTATATATTTACATTGCTCAACTTATGTAATGTGTCACAGTAATGTAAAAGAATAAAATAAAGAAAAACACAGCAAAATTACTTATAAAATAATAATAATAATAGTTAAAAATATATAATAATAATAAATATATTAATAATAATAAAAGTATTTTTTTTTCAAAAATAAATGCAATTTGCTTACTGTTTAAATTGTAAAAATGTAAAAGATACAAAAAGAATAAATTAATGAAATTTAAATATACTATTAAATTTATATTCTACTTGTAAAAATATAAAGTTAATTTAAACAAATTCCAACCATTTAAACTAATTTCAACCCATGCAAGGTTTTTGTTTTGAAATTATTTTATTATGCACCTTTAAAACAAGTTATTAATTCTCAAGGAAAGCAAAATTAACTAACAAAATACCCTTTTAAAAAACATTTCATTTTCTACTATTTTCTGTAAAAAAAATTCTTACTTGGTAATTATAAGAAATTTTGTTTAAATTATTATCAACTAAAGTAACAAAATTATTACTTAAAATTTTATGATTAAAATGTAATTATCTTTATCAAATCCATATTTAATTTAAAATCACCATGTTAATTGAATCAAAGAATTTTAATATAAGGAAACAAACAAGTTTTTAACGAAAGTATATTTCATTTATACTTGAAAAATCTACATATGACAATTACAATATTTATATCTTTCTCTGTAGAGAAATATTTTAATAAAAATGCTTAGTACCTAATGCATTCATTATAATATTGCAAGCGCTTTAATTAAATTTTTTCTTGAATTAAAAAGTTCTTTCACTGAAACCCTTTTGCTATTTACTACTGAACAATATGTCTCAGTGATTTTTTGCCAACAAGTTAACATTTTTCGAGAACATAGTTAACCAAAATTATTGATTTTTCTTCTTGTAGAAACTTATATAATAGGATAAAATATCCTGATCTTTAATTATATTTATTTCTAATACAAAAGATTTAATTACATTTTTTTTGCTTTTATTATGTATTGGATTTAGCAAAAAATATGTACTTGGTAACAAACATTGAACTCTAGAACTGAACTTAATAATTTTAAAATAAATACATCATTTTTAATATGTATTTTGCTTTTTACTAATAATATTATCTGAATAAAAATTTTGCACTTAAAAATGCATTTTATAAACACGCTTGAAACATTTTTATAATCAAAATAACAAAAAGCATCTAAGTAATCATTCCAGCTTTAAAAATGTTTTAATCCATTAAACAATTAGTGTAATAAAATAAAATAGTAATTTTTTTAATTATTTTTAAGTAATTTTATTTCAATGAAATCATTACACTTTAAACATAGTAATAATGTTTATTTGTTATTTTCTGTTTATAATTTTGGGTTTAAATCTAAACTGATATTTTGATGATCTATATTTTTTGACATTTTAACAATCGATGATTTTTATCATGAATATTCTTTTGCATGTGATATTATTACAAATTAAGTTTTGCTTTAAAATAATTTTTAAAATAGTTTTATTAAATGAAACTCAATAATTGCGCATTGTATAAGTCTTGTAAAACATAATTTGCAAACTGGCCAAATAAATATTGTATGAAAAAAATTATATGATAAATTTTTGAAAAGCTCTTTATCTAAGATACATTTATTTCCTATTCAAAATTTAATATTTATACTTAAGCTACCAATTATTAGAAAAAGTTTCAAGTTCTAATTCTCTTTTTTAAAGTTTTAATAGAGTTACAATAGTTTAAAATTTCTCTATTCTTACTCATTTACCTTGGAAATAATTTACAATATGTAAATGTTTCAGATTTTGCTAAACAAGAAATATCAAGTAAAATGACAAATTTCAAATGAAGACATTCTTAAATAAAATATGAGTGATTTATGAAATATATATATTTCAAATATTTCCTATACAAATAAATAGAAATTAGATTACTATATTTATGTAAAAACTCTTAAGAACTTTGGAGCTAATCTATTGAAACTTATTGAAGCTATATGCAGCTTATTGAAGGGTAGCTGCTATTTATGGAAAATTAATAAAACTATTACTATTTCAATCCATATAGTAATATTTTATCAATATTTCTTAAATTTTAATTAACGTTTGGAACTTAGGTATTCTGATATACATTTAACGAGTTTTTATATCACATACTTATATGAGCTACATTATTGGTCAATCTATTGAGACATTCTTATCAAAATGTGTTTTTTACACTTACTAATGAAGGAAAGTAGTCCATAATAATCAAATTGATATCACTGTTCTGATATACGATGTACGCGTTTTACAAAAATATGAAATGAAATCAAAAATATAACCGTTAGTTAAAATATTACTGTATATAAATACTAATTAAAATTTATTTTAACATGTAAGTTTTATAGACATTTTGGATACAAGATAAACAGATGATTTAATATTTATTAAAATCACTAGATTTATTACAATAAAAAATAAAATCTAAAACTTAAGGTTTCCACATAAAATAACCAATTTGATCTTGTTTTAAATTTATACATATATTTTATTATTGGGGAAAAAAATTAGGAAAAATATTTTGCAATTTACAAATCTTTATAAGAAATAAAATCGATTAAGATAATTTTTCAAATTACCTACATACTGTCTAGATTTCTTTCCTCATTTCCATTTCCTTTTCTACCATCAATAGCTCTCCAATATAATATTAAATGTACCATCACTAGCATGAAGCCTACGGTTACTTCTTGGCAAATTTATTAAACAATAATAAAAGCATAAATTTAGAACATAAAAGTGAAAATTCTATGGATATAGTTAACAGAATGTTATATTTAAAGATTTCATAAAAGACTTATAATAGCTTGCATTAAAGAAAACATAATAAAATCTGATACAATGTGTTACTACGTGAATTATTACTCTTAAGAAAGTAAATCATAGCTTAGATCTTACATGGATTCATTGGTTAAAACAATGCTGTTATAAAGAGCAAATATTTTGAGAAATGAATCCAGCTTTATTGGAAAAGGAAGATAAATGGTGATGGCCTTTAATTTTTAGAGATGTGTTCATGAAATATTGTCGATGAAGTCAAACTTATTGATTGCAATATAAAGAAATTGAGTCTCTCTTGTATTGGTGTAAGACGTAGGGAAAGGAACGATAATTTTCCAATTTAAATAAAAATGGTGACATCTTTCATAAAATCATTCATTTGTAATACCTTAGAAAAATTGTCATATTTTATTATTTTAAGAACCTTACTGTAATGGATGACAATGAAATATGGTTAAAATTTCCGCTCTTGTCCTTTCACAATATTCTGAAACATTTATATATTATTTCAGAATTTTAAGAGGACAGTAAGTTTAAGCTTTATAAAAGGACAGTAGTATAGCATATTTTATTATTAGTATTAGTTATAATTTTCTAGTTAATGACAGTCATTTCATGAATTTTTATATAGTGGTATCTCAAACTTATCAGAGTATTTTTTTAAATAAACGAAATACCTGTACGCTTATAAAATTATCCATAGCAGCACCCACAAGAACAATTAAAAAAGCCACGAAACAGTTAAAAAAAAGAGAAATCAGCATATAAACCGTTGCAAATATTTCCTACAAAGCTAGAAATTATTTTTAATGTACTGAATAATGATTTGGGAGTAGAAAACAATATTAAAATCAACATGACAATCCAAGAGAAATGTAAAGTTAAAACAAAACTTCTGTTCACTTTTTTTCGATTCTCTGTTCACTTTTTTTGTTGCCACTGGGTGGCAACCTAAATTCTCATTACTACTAGCAGTTCTATTAAATATCTTTTTTTTATTACAGCGACAGATTGTTCCGTTTATAGCTCTAGCAAATTGCAGTTTTTAAGAAATGAGAAATATTTTAGTTGCCTTGCACCAATTTTTGTGTTCAGTATCATTCACACACACTATTCCGCGTGCTTAGATTTAAAAAAAAACTGGTTGACAAATTTCATAAATATAAACTAGTTAATTGAGTTGGAGTGCCAAATCTGCATGGATTTAGTCTTATGCGAAAATACTGAGTTTTGATGAATTAACCAAGCCCATTTTGAAAACTGATTAATGCATTGTAAGATTCTGAAGAACAAAGTTTATTATTTATAGTGTTCATCCTTTTCTTCATACTTTTATATGTAAAATGTAAAAGTAATTTTCTTTTTCTAAATACTTAAAAGCAACATGTTCGTGAATAATTACTTTAAAATTATTTCCATGTTTGGAGGTTTTTAAATATATCTCCAACGGCTGCAGTATAAATAAGAATGTTTTAATGATTTTAGAATAAGACAAGGATCATTTTTTTTACTCAGAAAATATTATTCTCTTAGGATATTTATTAATGTAGCATATAAATAATGTATTTTAAACTTTGTAAAAGACTTAAAACATGTACTTGTTTTGCATTTTGCAAACTTTTCTTGAAAGACTCCTGAAAATTAACATATTTAATTCACAAAATTTTCAATACTTCTGCTAACATTCAAGACATTGATCATTTAGCTCTATTCTTTTTTTCTCTGTTTCTGGAATTTTTAACATGTTATTCATAGCGATATTTTACTAAAGACGGAAATAAAAGTGAACTAATAATTTCAGCAAATCTTAAAAATTTTTAGTGTAGAGTTACGTATTTAGTTTCGTGTATATGAACTTTATCAAAAGCATGAATATTTAATTTCATGAAAATTTTACTTAGCAAGATATTTTAAATAAAATTATATTTTATCATGTTGCATCTCTGATTTTTTAAAAAAATTAAAAAATTATGAGAACGAAGCAGTTTAATGTGGTTGATTAAATACAAAATAATGTAATTTTTTATCCAATTATAAAAATTTGTATAAAAATTTTATTATCCAGTTACATATATATATATACATAATATACATGTATATATATATATATATATATATACATACATAATATACATGTATATATATATATAAATATATATATATATATGTGTGTGTGTGTTATTATTGTTTATATCAGTAGTGTAACCAAAAAAAGCAACTAAGAGTTCATTAAGGAAAATATTTAGAAAATACTTTACCACAGAAACTTCCTTTTTATCAAATATTTCCCAATATGTTTATATAATCATTAATATTTTATTTTTGTCTCCTAGAAGAGTGCCGGAATTAATTGTTCAATTTACCAAAAATTAATGATTTAGAAAAAAATCTATTTAGTAAGAAAACTAATCGTATTTTACGGAATAAAAATTTTAACTTTACAAATGCCCGCCAACCTATTAAGTGGTCAGCGTGCCTGACTACGGATAGGAAGGTCCTGGTTTCGAATCCATGTTCAGACATGGATGTTGATCTCTCTCTCTCTCTCTATCCTGTCTTTGTCTTTTCCTTATGTGTGGATGAGGTTTGAATGGTTATCTACCCTATTAAAGGGTCCCTATGGCATGTGTGTGTATTGAAGAAGTCGGATTCCACACCAAATAAGGCTCAGTTGGAAAAGTGAAGCAAGCGCACCTCAATTTGCCAGCCTAGCTGGGACACGAGAACAACAACAACAACTATACAAATAAAAACTGAAACAACTGAGTTTTTTATTTGTATAGTTAAATAGAGTTCTTTTAATATTGAATCAAATATAGAATATTTATATTGTTAAAAAAGGAAATCATTTATAAGATCTCTGAATAAAACACAAAAAAACCGCTTATTACATTCGAGACAATTTTAAAGTGTTGAATTAAAATACTCAGAAAAGATATTTAATATTCAACACTCAATAAATAACTGCAAATTAATTCCTTGTTGTATTATAAATAATTGAAATTTTTACCTTTGAAAGAGCTGTATAAAAAATTATACTTCTATAAAACTCTGAGAATAATCAGATGCATTTAGCTTCACAACTTTCTTTTGATTAAAATTTGGGCACTAAAAGTAATGCAAATTTTTCAGTATTGAGCAAATAAGTGTAAGAAATATATTTTTTATTCATAAAAACTTAATAACATAATGAAAAGTTAATAAAAAATAATAACGAATTCAAGTTATACTTGTTATTGAATTTTACCAGCGAGAGATGCATTCAAAATTAAAGTAAGGCAATTACTTAAGTAGCGTTTTGTATTTCCCATTATTGTACAAGTCAACAGGAAATGATCTGATCTAACTATTCTGTGTCTCAATGTAATATGACATTACCGGACAATATTTTTTGTTGCTCTTCTTCGCTGATGATATCATCTTTTCCCCAAGATCTGAGTAATCGTTGCGGAATCTATTATATCTTGAGGGAAGAAAGATAATCATTAGTGTCAGAGGGGGAAGATATTGAATAACACATTCCAGTTGCGGATAAATGCAAGGACTGACCTCGGGTGATTATTATTGAGTGATATTGTATCTTGATTCATGAATGTTTCCATTGTCTAATGCACATTTTTCTTGCTAAATATTTTTGGATTATTATTTGACACTTGCCTGAAGAAGTATGCATAAATGAAGAAATTATATAAGGCATTGTTAGAGTTACCTAAGCTCTCTGCATTTTCGTTTTGTTGTTACATATTCCAGCTCTCTCATATGTAAGAAAAATTATATTTTGGAGTTTTTGAACAAAAATCTGCACTCTGAGTTAATTATTTAATATAAAATTCTAATAACGTTCTAAAATTGGAATTATCTGGCTATAACTACAAAGAAATAAATTTAATGTTAATGAATATTTTCAATTTGTTATTGTTAATACGCTTAATACACTACCAGATAATTTGCTAGACAATTGCTAAGGACCGATCACAAATTGCAATGTAGCATAACATTAAGCGAGACATGAGGCCTAGTAGGATAAAATATAGTTGCCACACAGTTCAGACATTAGAATAAAGAATATTTATTGTTCTGGAAAGTACAAAAGCTGTGAAACATCTGAAAGAAAAAAAAATTTCATTTGATGCTGCATATGGAAAATGGAACAATGCATCTAAAAGTCAGCGTGCACCTTGAAGAAAGGTATCAGTACGAGATATGTCCACGGTGGAGTGTGATGCAACATTCTACACGCCGTATCATTCTTTGCACAACATTATCCAGCATCTGTTGAGGCAATTTATCCCATTCTTTGTGAGTGGTGTTCTTGTATGTCGGAGGATAGTTTCGACCAGCAACTTGCCTCCCCAAAGCATACCACACACTTTCATTGGGGTTTATATCTGGAGAACGTGATGGCCATATGAGGCGTTGAATACCCTCGCTGTTTAGACAATCCTGAACAGTGAGTATTCGATGACATATTGCGTTGTCGTCCATAAAAACAAATTATCACCGACAGCTCCATGGAAAAGACGAACATGAGGAAGTAGAAATTTATTAATGTATCCTTGGCCCGTCATTGTCCCATTCGCAACCACATATTAGGGCGTGCGGCCATTAATCATGATACCTACCGGCCTACACCATGACATTGCATGTCGGATATCGGTCCCTTTCCTAGATATTTTCTAGGTGATAAGCAGTACCACTCTTGCACCTGATAAGTTGGCGTCTACATGCCGATAACAGACTGAACCTACTTCATCTGAGAATAAAATGTATGCCCATTCCTGTTCAGTCCAATAGCGATGCTCACGACACCATTGCAAACGGGCAGTACGTTGCTGTCTGGTCAATGGGACACATATAACTGGTCTGTGGGCGTATAGTCCTCCTCCCCTCAAACGTCTGGCAACAATTTTTTCTGGAGATCTGCTTTCCTGAGGTAGCAGAAAGTGATTTGCCACCTGCTTAGCTGTGGTGCGCCTGTTCCTTTGCTGATAGGACGATATATATGTCTTTTGCAGGCGTCGTACTTCTAACACGACCTGCTCCGTGCCGCCTATTACACATTCCAGTAATTTTAAATGAATTCCACAGCAGTGAAACAAAGCTGTGAGCGATGTCGAACTCCTTTGCTACATCTGTTATTTTTCGCCCTTCTTCGATGTTTCCAGTAATTTGACCTCGCATAAAATCATCTAAGTGATGTCGGGAAGACATGCCAAAAATATTAGGTTCGTCTATTAAATCTTTCCAGTAAAACTTTGACTTGAAACAACAACTGTCCACACGCGTCAAAACCTTTAAATATCTTATGAACGCTATAACGTGATGAACACAGACGCTGAAAAAATTTGCATACATATAACTTCTTTTTACTATATCCCGCACTTATTTTAATTTTCCACATTTTGATTATTTCATTTTGTGGTTGATATGGATGATAGTGTTTTCCGTCCTTAGCAATTGTCCAGCAGTGTATTATATAATTTTTATTAAAAAATTTATAATGTATTACATAATATTATTTTCATTGAATGATGAAATTATTTTTCGCACTTCATTATTCACTATATCACCACATTTCTGAGAAAACGTAATCAGTAAATCAATTTCAAATGAAATTTAATTGTTTGTAATGGAGAGATCAGATTAATTTAATATTTAAAGATAAAATATTTTTGTTTAAATATGGTAAGAAAAACTTCCTCTTCTTGGTTTGAATTCGCAAATACACTTTTAATAAAATTTTATGTAATATTTCATAAAAAAGGAATTTCATATCAAACGCAAATTAAAAAGAAAGAAAGCAAAAGGCTTTAAATCATTATTCTTATGTTACTTACATTAGCACATTCAAAATTCTTATGATAGTTACGCATTACTCATTTGAAGTTTTCGTAACACAGGGTGTATTTTTGAAATACACACTTGAATAAAATGAATGATATAAAAGTCAAGTTTTACCAAACGTAAAAATAGAGAATATATTATATAAAAAAATTCCGCAATTTACGTTTTATTCAACAACATTAATTTATCTAAAATATTATATTTTTTCTATAAGTCATTATTCAGACAAAGGAAAAATATTTATTTGTATTCTTAAGATAACTTTTAAACAAATATATATATATATATATATATATATATATATATATATATATATATATATATATATATATATATATATATATATATATATATATATATGAACATAATTTTCTAAAAACCGTTTACACTAAAACAAATTTTATTATATTTAGATATAGATACTTTAAAATTGAGGAACATTTCATGCACATTTTGTTTTGAAAAATAACAATTTACAATTATAGAAATAGTAAATCTCTTATTATTCGGTTTGACACACAGGCATTATTTTATAATGAGAGTTTCATAGTGAGAAACGATTTATGTATGCAATTTATGCATTAAATAAAGAGTATTATTAAATTATATGAAGGAATAATTTTATATAGAAATGAGTTGTCAAAAAAGTATTATGTTCATAAAAGAAAGCTTTCAAAAAATATTATAGTAATTTTCTTAAAAATGAAAATTTCCTTTACTTCAAAAAATTTGATAATTTATAATAACTTTACAAATCAAAGGAAGAATTATAATTTTGAATATTTTTTGATTAAAAATTAAGAATATTAACTAAATTTCAAATTTTGTAAAAGTATAAGAAAAGAAATATGAAAAATATTTATTTTAAAACAAGATTTCTTATAAATAAATATTTTTCTTAAAGGTATTATTGCTTTAAAAGAACTTGTTCCTGAATGATAATTGCGTTAGAAATATCAGATTTTAGTTTCACAGGAGAGAATATTTTGAATAAAATTGCCAAAAGGAAAATATTATTTTCATAAAAAAATATATAAATGTATTTTTTGCATATTATTGATTGTAGTGAAATTTCAAATTTTGAACTAAAACAAATATGAGCATTAACATAATTTTGCAAAGTTCTCCAAGTGATGATTTAACAGAATAAAATACATTATATAATTAAGTTTTACCTTTTTATGTGATTCAGAAAACTTGTGTTTTTTATATTTTTTGAATACATTAAATGTATTTCTTCATGTCCAAATAGAATTCTAATTAATTTATTTAAAATATTTTACTAACTAAAAGAATTTAGTTAAACAAAATCAAGAAAATATCACCAGACGTTATACTTTCTGCATACATATATATATAAATATAATTACTTTTTCTAAAAATATTAAAATGTTTTTAAAAATAAAATTAAAAAATTTCAAAATACTTTTAGCTAAAACCTTTTTAGTTTAATTAGCTCTTAAGCTTAAAATATTTAAAAATAATTTTAGCTAAAAACCTTATTGATATACATCGCTTTTAAAAACAATTCTACATAGATCTTTTAGTTAAATTTAAATGCTTTATTTTATTTTAAATTTCAGAGTGTGTTTTAAATGTATTCTATATAAAGCACTTCATTAGTTATTACTTAACGACTAACCATATTTTTTACATAACTTGATTTTGAATAAGATTTATTATAAAATTAAAACCTCCAAAGGATAAGCAACTAAATAAAAATTAATGAAAAAATAAATAGTACTGAAAATATTATCAAGTATGTAACCGAGTTCTATTTGGTCTGTAAAAATACAGGCATGCAAAAAATACTTTTCGAATTTTTTAATTACTAAATATATTTCGCAACAGATGAAATTTAATTTTTAGCCACGTCTAATCTAAAAATAAATAAAAGTTTCGTATAAAACCATCAAAACGCCAAATTTTAATAAATAAATTAATGAAATATCTGTTATTTTACGATATGAAATTATAGAAATTTCAAATATTATTCAGTTTAACAAATGTATGAAATACTTATATAAATAAATTATGTTTATTAAATGTGCGAATATATGATACGATTATGTAAATAAAACAGGCTGTGCTATATCAATAACGTGGACATTCTCTGCAAGAACTTATTTTACTACATGTAAAATATCGGGATAAATATTTATATAAACTGGGTAAACTTTTTTAATAATCAAATACTAAATACAATGCATAACAAAGGAACAGTAATATTCAGTGTATCGCAATTTATGTAAATTGCAATAACACATCAAAGCTAGTTAACATATCATTTAAATTTCATTTAATAAATCTTATTTGTACTATACATTCATTGGTATTGCGACCTTTTATCTAGAGTACATTATATTGTAATATGTCTGCCTTTTCTCATGCAATACATAATTTGATGATTACATAATAGTATGTCAAATTATTGCCATACAATTCCATACTTCCTTTATATATATATATATATATATATATATATATATATATATATATATATATATATATATATATATATATATATATATATATATATATATATATATATATATATATATATATATATATATATATATTAATTTATTCATTCTTCACATAAATGCATAATATCTTAAAAAGTAAACAAAAACGCTAATCTCTTACTCTCTCTTTAGCAATAGATTTTTGTAGATAATTATTGTTGTTCAAGTCTGAAAAGCTGTATAATATTATTCTCAACTGAAATACAAAGCAATTGCATGATTGCTAGAGAAACGTTAATAAATATAATTCAATTCATACAAAAAACATATTGAAATTAAATATGTAATCATATTTAGATGTTATAATGAAACTCTGTAATCATAATTTAATTACATGAAATATATTTTGATGTATGAAATAATGTTTTTAAAAAATAAAACAATAAAGGTAAATTAACATTTAAAAATTCTGTTAGTTGTGTAAATATAGTAATGAGTAATCTAAATTTGAAAAAAAGTAATCAATACTAAGTGATAAATAATGAAAAAGTGGTTCAGTTATAAAAAGGAATCAATGTAAATTTTTACTCATGTTAAACAAATGTGTATATTAGGTGCATTGATTTTGTTAAAATACTGAAAGTATGCAAAGCATGTTTTAGAGCAGGAATTTAAAAGAACTTCAATTTATTGAGTTATGTGTGTAAGCTAAATATTCATATGGAATTATAGATGCATATATGGAATATTTGACATGTTTGTTATTCAACCTAATTTCATCTAAAAATAGTGAATTAAGTAATTTTTCAAGATTTTTATAAATATAAGTTTCAAAATAATATCATCAGATTAATTGATACTAAGATGCATTTCCTTTGTTTAATTTAAGAACTTTGAATTTTATAATCATTTATCAAATTATTCCCCAGGTAATTTTTTTTCTTTTTTTTAGAATTTCGTCTTACGGATTTAGGTAACTATTCAGTAATAATTTTATTTCCAATAAACTGCACTTTTAGAAGGTATTCTAAGGCAACTCTTAGAAGTCTAAGAAAAATAATAGGGATTTTATTTATTGTTTTCCTTAAATGGGAAAGAGGAATTCCCTGTTCTTATTCAACAAGACTGGTAACAATTTTTTTTATCTGGAGCTAAATTGTTTTGCTGAATCCAAACATCTATTTTCATTTATCGTTTGCAAGGTGTCATTCAGCAGCAATTGTGAAGAAGAATCTGTTTGCTTTCGAAATAAATAACGCTTCCGCGAAATTCCATTTAATGTTAAATCTGATTTAGACGTAAGTGTTATGAAAAGCTATCTTCAAAGAAGCGTGCTTTCATTTAAAGATATTTTTTTATATTTGTTATAAGCGCTTACAGTTTTTATCGAATATTAATTGCCTTTCGCAGAAAATGAAAACAATGATGTATTTGAATCGAATTCTCTTCCAGTTTAACTTTGATAAAAAAAACTAAAAAAAAAAAACAGATATCAAGCGAAATTTTCATGAAACAGAAAATCAGAATAAATATATTACGGAGAAGAGAAGAGAATATTTCTTTAAATGTGAAATATGCCAAATGCATTTTGATTTATTCCATATCTTTTATGAAGAGCTGCCCAATAAATCTGACATAAAAGATTTATAATTATTATTCAATTTTTTCTAGCAATGAATATATTTTTGACATAAAATGTTCATATTTAAAGGACATTTAATTTTGGTTTAATTTGGTTGTAAGTTTTCTATTCTCGCATTCGTTGATTATTATTTTTCTATAAAATGCCATTTTCTATTACAAATGACATTTTAATAAAAAAAACCATAAAATTTCCAATTCCATTAGAAATTCTATAAATCTTAAAATATAAACTGGAAAGAAAATTTAAAAATGAATATTAAATTCGTAATTTGTAGTAAAATTTAATTTGTTTATTACTTAATTTGAATTTATTAGAATGCATGTAAATGTTTACATGTTTTTATGTGTATTCTTTTCATATTTTCTTAGAAAATAACAAAATAGTTTTTCTGTAACTGTTATTTCTTTTTTCATCCAATCACGTATAAGAATCTTTAGAAGCTCATAGAAAATACAAATAACAACACTATTCAATATCTGTAAAAATGCATTCCTTAGTACATTTTTATTTTATTGTGTTAATGATGATAGTTTTACGTCTCTTATATCGTAAATTCAGTAAAACAGGTGTAATATTCTATAAACATATTTATTATTGGTTGCATCGATTGTAATACGTTAGTAAGGATCACTTAATATATATTATTGTAAAACATAAAGTTTTTTATTCGTAATATAAATTATAAAATGTAATTTGATAAGAAAATTTCATCAAATTTAATATATTTGAGGATTTAAACATTATTTCTCATTTTAAATCTTTATTTTATTTATAACCTTTATTTTATTTGTAAAAATCATATTTTTACTCTTTCTCAATTTAAATAAAATTAATATGTTTAATACTATGACGTAAATCTTGCAGAAATTATTCTATCTATCTCTAGTTCTAGATTTTTGCTATTTATTTTTTACTCATTTTCTACGAACATTTTGAGTAAGTTGATAAAAGTATTAGAAATGTGGGTAAAATTTGAATTATACAATTTGAAAACAAAAGCTCAGAAAATATTATTAAAAAACATTTCAAACAAAAACTAGCAATTATAGTCGTGTTTCATATAAAAAATAAAATAAGTTAAAAAAAAGCAATAATAATAATAAACAAAATAAAAATTATAAAATATGCTGTATCTAAAGAAACTTCATTTAATTTAAGTAACAAGAAGTGTATTTAAAAACGTCTTTGCAATGTGACTGTTTGATAATAATTTCTCAAATGAAGGTTTAAAATTTAAAACGTAAAATATCATATTTGAAGAAATTTATCGTTAATTCAATAATATTTTTCTAACCACTGAGTGTAAATATATTTACTTATTTTTTCATACCAAATGAATATAATATATTTAAGTTTTGAATTGTTAATGTTATATTTAAATTTTGATTTATAATAAAATTTTATATTAATAAGATTTAATCTTTCATTTTGCCTTCAACAAAACTTGATTTGAATTTTTATTACATAAATTAAGTAATTCGATATTTACATTAATTTTCATTTTTAAGGTTTTTATTTCAAAATATATTTAAGCTTTAAAACAATTAGTTTTAAGAAGTAATTTTGAAATGTTTAACTCATTTCCTGAAAATAATTCAGTTATTAATAATAATAGCGATTTCGCTATAAAAATCTTCTTCTTATTATGAAATTAAATTTCGAAAATATATTAATCAGAATTTACAATTCCAAATATTTTCAGATTATTTTAAGAGTATTTTACAATTAAATTTTTCATCGTTAAATATTTAGTTTGTATTTAAAATTATATTCTCCCAATGAATAATTGGCTAGTACTACTCACATCATTAATTTTCTACATAATAATTTATGCTCAAAATTACGAATCAAAAAATTTAATAAAAATTTGCAATTAAAAAAATATAATTCCCGATTGATTATCTTAATATGTTGCTTAAATTTGCGCTATTCGATAAATAAAAGACTGTTTTTTAATACTCGGCTTATTAGGAGATTTCACTTATTTCGCACAGAGAGAGATGGAAGTGAAGACAATTTATACAGTGGAGCATCCAATTCGTGCGTCATTATTGCTCAGAAAGTGGGCAGGTCTACGTGATTTAGAAGCAGAAACCAAACAGAAGACCTCCAGACATGACCCGCCTCTCCCAGAGGGATCATTTCACATGTAGGATATTGCAACCGCGACTTTATTTCCAGTCGCTATTAGATAATGTGAAGAATCTTCATTTGGATCGGCATATGTACTCACTAACTTCTGAAAACGAGAGCGAAAGCCATAACTTTAACTGGCCAGTACATAAGTACTCATGATAATAAATAAAATAAATAAAAATTACATTTAATCTATTACTGATTTCGCTATGGAAATGAATATGAAATAGTTAGCACATTGAATGGAAATTGAATTAAATTTGAAATTATTGATTCTAAATGTATCAAAAATGCATATTTTTTATTACAATTAAATAATTGGAAATATTTGAAAGCTTTACGATGCTCACATTGAATTGCACATTGCATTCAATTTGAATAGTCAACACTTCATGTAATTATAATTTCTTAATTTATTTCATAATAAATTAGTTTTAATTAAAAATTGTACTTTTTTATAATTTTAATGAAAACAATTTTAATTTTTTTAATTACTCGGATAATTAGAAAATTTATACCTTGAATAATTTAACCTAAATTCCCAGTTAAATGCTTTTCTTTATACTAATGCCGGGGCATATTCAATAATATAATAAAGAAACATATTTATTATTGTTTTCAAAAGAGAAAAAAATAAGAAAATAAAAAAAACCTTTTTACTGAAAAAAATTCTGGGATATTTTTATAAATAAATATACACACATAAATTTATCTATCTTCATAAAGTTTTAAGTACATCGCTTAGCTTGCCCATTAAGTACTGAAATTTCCGGAAGTTAAAATGCTAATGAGCCACACGGATTGCGAGCAATAAGATCATATTACTCTTTGCTAACTCTAATAAACTTTTCAAGATCATCTAAGAGCTTAGAAATTCTTTATTTACCCTGCCTTTAAAGTAAATCTCTAGAGTATTTTACTTTGAATATATTCCTAAGTCATTACGGAGTCCAGACTCCTCACTAAGAAACGTCAAAACTTGCTATTTCTTTGAAATATGACCGCGACTGTCAATTGGAAAGACATTTATAAAGAGAAAGAAATTATCCCGCATCTAGAAAACTGATTTTCTGTATTTATTACTTGGGATTCGTATCTCAGAAGAAGGATTTACCGTACCTCCGATCCCTAAAGATCCAGTTTATTTTTTCTTATGTTTTCCACGAATAGCCACCAAGCGTGCAAACGTCATCGATCAATCTAATATGTCATCAACTTCATCTTAGATAACTTTAGCGATGTCATTAGCGACTGCGAAATTGTTAGAGTGGAAAAAGTTTGGAGAATGTGTGATTCAGGACATGAATTGGGAGGCAACAATTAGGAGAAGGAACAAACTTAGGGGTAAATATTAACACCAGTATATGTTTTATATCTACGATTAAGTACTTAAATTTAAATTAAAAATTAAAGCTATTTTAATTAATGTTTTAATTATAAATCTTTTTAAATTGTAAGAACAGTTTTATTTTTATTTTTGATATAATTCTTTATTTATAGTGTCGGTGCCTCAACTTCTATCTCAAAAATTAGACTAGAAAACCTTTCATACTTTTTTTAAAAAAAAATAATTTCTGTTGTTTATAGCTTTTTTCACATGTATTGTCTATGTACAATAATATATTTATGTATAAATATATGCGATATCCTCCTCAAAAATTGGTAAAAATCCTTCAGAACACATAGTGTAAAATTATTTGTAAAAGAAGATTGTTTTAATAGTAAAAGCGAAATAATTATTTTTATCTGTAATTTATCTGGATGCATATTTTCCGAAATAACATTCTAAATTACCTAAGAGCTATTGATAGCTTATTGTATGAAAAACTTTTTAATCCTTTGCAATACTCAAATTTATATACTATGCTATGTTATCAAGACTTAAAAATATCTCTTAGTTACTTACGATTAAAGAAGAAAACATGCTTGAAAGAGATATCGGTGACTCTATCTCCGATACCTGAATGTTAATGATTGTTTACAAGGTTATACTACAGAATTGCACATTTAAATATCTATATTGTACTCTTATTTTAAACAGATTCTTAAAAATATATTGGATATATATTTAATTAATGGCTTAGTTACTTATGTTTAGAATCTATAACTGATTTTACAGTATTTTAACATTAAAGCTACTACTCAGTGTAATACAAAAGATAGATATTTTTTCTTAAGATGGGTATGCTTAGTTTAATCATATGAGAATACTTTTATATGCGATTAAACACTTAGTTTCTTATATGCAAATCAATACCATTACTGAAATGCATGTAATCATTTTAAGTACACCAAATAAATATAATTGTATTATTTTCACCCTATATGTCCGGTTTTATAATTTTGTTCAAATTAAAACAACTATAGTATTTTATTTTATAACCATTGAAAAATATATTAATTTATCTAACTGTATATTAAATTAGAAATCAATTGAATAAGAACTATTTCTCAAATTAAAAAAAATGTGCATTACTCTAATATATATCAGGTTAAAAAACTTTCAATGATTTCCGATTGAAACATTTGAAATTCCAAATTTTTCAATTTTAAAAACTTCTAAATAATTATAGCAAAAGCGCATTTATTTTTTAAAACAATTAAGTGACTTAATGAAACATGCTATTAAACTAATACTTTCTTGATTTATATATATATATATATATATATATATATATATATATATATGTGTGTGTGTGTGTTCCTTCGTTCGTCCAAAAGTAGTAACAAGAACAGTGCCTGTATTTTCCAGTGTAAAGGATTACAGTTAAGAGTTATTTACTTTTATAAACATAATATTTACGGCAATAAATCAATTCGTAAGTCACTTTTACGCATCTGTTAAAGTAGTCATCTACAGTTACTTAGATTTACAATACCCAGTTACTTGATAAATGAAAGAAAGTAATATCATCAGATGAATCTCTTTCTTCTATCACTGACAAAAAGACGATAGTACGTTTGAGGTACGCCTACAGAAGCCTATGCTCATAAATAATGTCTTCCAGTTGTCAAGCATGAACATACCCAAATAACCAAGAAGATCCACACGATATCCAAGAGATATCTCTCAGTCATTTATTTTGACACCGCTTTGTCTCTTAGATATCCACAAGATATCCGAATATCGTCATTATGTCAACCAGTTATCCAAAGGGTCGAAGCAAATAGATATCCTGTGGATATTTGGATATTGTGACATGTGATGGATATCTCTTAGATATTTTGAATATCCTTTGGATGTTTCCTAGGTATCCAAAAGATATCTATGGGATGATCTGATATCCAAGAGATATCTATATAAATAAAATACGATATCCAAGAGGTATCCACATCAAATCTTATTAGATATGCTTTAGATATCTTATTCTTATATCTGGAATATATATATATATATATATATATATATATATATATATATATGTGTGTGTGTGTGTGTGTGTGTGTGTGTGTGTGTGTGTGTGTGTGTGTGTGTGTGTGTGTGTGTGTGTGTGTGTGTGTGTGTGTGTGTGTGTGTGTGTGTGTGTGTGTGTGTGTGTGGATATATATATAAACTAAAATGCATTTCTAATGAAAGCTTCATAATTATAATTTTAGTATTTTCCCCATAATTTTTATAAGTTATTAATTTAAACAGTATTTTGAAATATTTTATAGCAGTTGCAATAACTTTTGTGGATTTATTTATTGTTTTATCTTTGACTAAATACTTAATTTCAAAAGAAACATTCGAAACAATGTTTTGTAATATAAAACTCCTTTAATATTATAAGTGTAAACATAATGTGACTTAATTTTAAATATTTATAAAAACGAATTCAATGTTACTTTTAACTTTTCAAATTATTAAAAATAAAACCATGTAAATTTTTTTCATAAAACTTTTAAAATTTTTAAAGCAACTGAAATACATCAAAATTAAATTCTGTATGAGTTATAGAGGGATTTTTATTAATGATAGTTTCTTGAAAATTAAAAAAGTGGAAGTAATTTCTTAAAAAAATATTTTTTACCATTACATCACACAACCTTTACATAAAAACAAAATGGATGAGTCAAGAATTCAGAATTAATTTCTTTATAAGATTCTTAAATTTTAACAAAACTACTGATTTTTAAGATACTTTTTATTTTTTATTTAATATAGATAATAAAAATAAATATTTTGTATTTTAATCTCATTTTCAATAACTTCTGTTCCTTAGAAATAAAAGTGAAAATATTGAAAACATTAATTTTTAAATTAAAAATTTTACAAAATATTAAACAGTAAAATGATTTTTAAAATTACATACAATGTAAAGATGAATGAAAATTTTAAAAGAATTCACAGTGGAATATTTAGATTGCCAAACAATATACTTTTCATATTCAATAATAAACATACACGCTTCTACTTTTAAAGAAGAATAAATTTGTATTATGTGAAATAAATTCTTTATTGGAACATTATCCATTTATAGCACTTTCATGATTTTTCTTAATAAAAGACCATATAAATTCATATATTTTTTTAATTTATAATAATAAGTTTAATCTGATTTTTATGAAAAATAATTTATAAAAACCAATTTAAAATAATGTGTATTTTAACCATGTAATTGATCAATTCATATATTTTTCCATACATAGAGCCAATTTATCAATAAAAATCATTACAATATTTATTTTAAGATATAATAGTAATTGCAAAAGATTTTTTTCACCAAATTATTCTGGTTTAAATTTATTTCTTTTAATATGATACATTTTCCGGAAGTAATAAAAACTACCGCAAAAAAGAAATGTTAAATCTTAGAATTTGCAAAATTTAATGCACTGAGTATAAATTGTTTTAAACTTTGAACATAAAAGCTACAAAAATCTACAGCTTAATAATAAGTATATGTCAAGAGAGTAAAAAAGGTAAGCAAATATCAGAAAGCAATGTGTTTATTTAGAAAATTTATTTTTATTTAATCATAATGAAAACATTAACAAAGTGACTGCTAAGATGTGCTTTCCATGTCATCTAAATATCCCACTTCTCTGATGTTTCAGCACTAACTAAATCAAGAAAGAAAAAATAATGAAACATTAACATGAGTAAAAATTAATTATATTTTGCAATTCAATTTTCTATTCATAAGGGAACTTAATAAAAATATACAATGAGGTCACTCGATAAAAATATACAATAATCAATTATTTATAAGACACTTGTAAACTAACGTAACTAACATTCAAAATATATTTTTGACAGTTGAAATAAAAAAAATAAATATGCTAACTTTTATAAACAGAGCACAATCCCTCAGTCTTCAAAAAACAAAAATTGATAATATTGCCAACCAAAACAGAGGTTAAATTACTTTAAATACTTTCATGTGATATAATACTAGCCAATAATTAATTGCATACAAAGTCATAAATAGTAAACATCCAAATTTATCTTAATCTATCAAATTTTACATTAAAAAATTTAAATGTAATGTCACTTTTAAATATAAATCTAAAAATAAATTCTAAAGTAAAGAAAAACAGAATCTTTGTAGGAAATTAAATATTGCCAATCAGTCTGCCAACAAATACATTGATAATAAAATAAACAAGTATTTGCATTTTATTAGCTCAAAAGTAAGTTATATTTGTTTTACGTACAATACACGTATATATTGCAAAAAAAATATACACATCCAATGAATTAAAAACAAAATTTATTTAAAATTGAAGATTTAAAATTAATACTAAAACGTGTATTACTTTTTAATTTAAATTACAAATATTTCCAAACGTGTGTATGCACACTTTTGTTTTTAAAACTATAAAATTGAAATTTTTTGTGGTAACAATTGTGCTTTTAAAATATTGATGTTTATTCTTTAAAAAGTGACCTGTTCTACAAAATACCTTAACAAGTAATGAAAATTAAGCAATAATTGTAAAAAATATTTGCTCTTACTAACGCCATTGCAGAGGATTTGACAACAATTTAAATTATAATTTTGTTAATTCTCCTCTCTTCTTCATTCAATTTATTACTTTAATCATACATCCAACTCCAATATTACAAAGTAAAAATATGTAAATAAAAGGTGTAATATTAATATCATACAAATATGATGGAGAATGCAAATTACTCGAGAGATATATTTAGAAAATTAAAGTTTTAATTCATAAAAATATTTATTTTAAAACTAGACTATTTCTCTTAATGAAGTAAAACTATTTAAAAAATCATCAAATTTTTAGAATATAATTAAATTCAATAAAGTGAGCCAAAATTTATAACTTGAGTTTTCATTAATGAAAACTTAACTTTAAGAACGATAAGATTTGTAAACCTTTACGGAACCATTTTTAATCCAAGAAGTTAATTTAAGAATAAGGAAAACCCTGTTTTATAATACTTTTATATTAGCTATTTCTCTATTTGTGAATAACAATTTTTTTTTAATTTCAAATACAAGTACAACACAAGATTGCCCTATAACAAGAACTCAAGAGATAATTGATAAATAATAATTAGTATTAAATTTCTATTTCAAATATAAATTCAACATTATAAAAAAGAAGATTACAATATGTTATGACTTATTTAGCAGGAATTTTTGATGAATGACTCTCAAACAAATTTTAACAGTGCTCGGTATAGAATCGGGTACCACTTGGTTTGGTGATACAACACATTTGTCAATAAACTTTAATATCTGGTAATCCTGGTAACTCTATCTTTATATAGCCTTTGTGTAGTGGCTATCTTGGCATCAAAAATATCGCCAAAGTATCAAGAGGCACACAGAATTAAACTTTTACCCTTTAAAATTTACTAGTGATTTCTATTTACCATATTTGAAATAATGAAACCGAGAAGTGAGAGCAGATGAATATCTTTGAAAAATACATAATTTCCTAAACGTAAATCCATAATTTCCTAAACGTACTAATAAAATATTCTTCATAAATCTTAGGTATTTGATAAATATGAGGATAATTATAGATCAAACAACATAACACAGCATTAAATCTGCATTAAATGTGCTCAGAAATCTAGCATTAATTAAATTGAAGAATGAAAGCTATTTGAGGTATTCTATAGTAATTAAAATGTAGCTACAGTCATAATAAGAAAATTATGCTAATCTAAATTGAAAGTGCTGTGATTTACTGAATCATTTCGATATTTTTCTAATATTTAAAGTATGAAACTAATTATTTAAATTTGGATACACTATTATAATTCAAATCATGATAATTCATTTTTTTAACAAATATATTATGATTTTAGTGTCTTTTTGTAGAAAGTATTAAAATATCAAGGCTTCGAAATAAAATATTGCAAATTTTCATCAAAAGTATGTTTGGCAAATATTAAAAAAATTATAATATTTAAACATTTTAAATTACCTAAAAAAATACAAATTATTTCTAAGTTAATCGACGGTTTTATTTTGTTAAATGTAATGAACCAAATATGAAAATATTTTTTTTTATATTTGATTACAGTTCCAACAAAATTCATTAAATCAGAAAATTATTCCAACATATTTCATTAATCATAATAAACTTGTTATATCACTGGGATTATTTTTCTAAGGCAGTTGTAATGAAATGGTTTCTGAAGCCATTAAGGCAGTCAGCACTACAACTAAGTTTTTTTCAAATGCAGCAATTCGTAATCGCTTGTGAACAGAAGTATGAAAAACAAACTTAAGATATTAAAATACAGCAATCATAACGAGAAATGAGAAAATTTTGCACAAGACACTTGGCGACCATTGCTACAGTAATTTTACCCAGAAGATTTAATATGACATAAACTACGTATTACATCTCGAGCCAATAAGAATTCGCAGGGTTTCCAGTTTATGACCTCCCTCATAAACCCCTCTGTATCACTGCATCCGAAGAAAAAAGACGTCACTAAAAAAACCCATCATGAAGTATAGGTTCTTTTCTACTTTCTAAAGAGTGAACTGTTAGTTTAAGAAACCATTATTTTTCTCATACGGTTGTTCGTATTAGCTGTTTTATGTTCCTTGGTAAAATATAGTATCAACTTTCTTTGGTATTTATGCTCGTATAAAAGAACCTTATGTATATGCGCATTAAAATTTATGAAATCCAAAGATGTATCCTCCACAGTTCATCAAAGTAGAGTTCAATAGAGTGAGGCAAAAGATTTGAATTAAGTGATGCAGCAAAAATGTCTGAGTCTAATATTTTTAAATTCGAACATATTTTACCAGGTTGAAAGCCGAAACCAAAAAAGTGAAACATAAATTTGTCATTTGATACAATCTTTATATTTTTTTTCCTTACTTCTGAAGGGGCATTTTTTAAAATTTTGATTTGAATTTCAAGCAAATATTTTTGAGAACATTAATTAAAATTCTTTTGAAAAATTGCTATGGGAAGTGTTATAAGCATTAGATATTTTCAAATAAATCTTATTAAATCAGATAGAAATGAAATTTCTGAAGAAAATAATTTTTATAGAAATTTTCGGAATCATGAAATATGATTAATATTATTTATTTCTCCACACACTATTAAAGCAAATTTTTTCCTTAAAATTTTATTATAAAATTTAATATAATATAAATAACATGATAAAATTCTCGTATTTTTAATATGACATACTATATACATTTTCAATAAAAATATAAGAATAAAAAAATTACAATTATCTAACATTTTGATTACCTAAATTATAACACAAAAATTCTCAAATAAAAATGCACATACTATAATATATGTTTAATTTTGAAAACATGTTTCTGCAATAGAATTTAAAATATAATAATAAAATCTTTAAGTTGGTATTATATATTAATCAAAGGAGCATGTAAAATATAAATATCTTATATAATTGTTATGCTGAAATTTGGGTATATTTTATATTTTTTATATTTATTCTAATTATATGCTTATATTCAATATAATCACATTATATATATATCTCATTTTAAATATAGATTTTATTAATTTAGTAAAAAATAACAAGATTTCATCCAAGTAAAGTTTCCAACGATTTCTATATTTTAATTAACAGTGAATTTTAATTAACACTGAAATGGGTGAAAGAAACATTTTTACTTAATCAAAGGAAACCAAAATCGTTTTATGTAATTTATGAATCGTGTTTCTAGAAGCAATTAAGTCTGAAATGGATGTTTTCTCATCTTAGGTAAGTAACCCACATAATTATGGTCTTACAAATGGATCAAAAATGTTTCTTGTGTTATAAGCTCTGTCATTCTGCTATAATGATGGTGATAAGACTAACAACCTGTGAATTATTTCTATTGAGACATTTAAGTTCCATGTAACATTACGTTTATAAGAAGGAAGAATTAATAGTATCCAATTTCATTGCTGTTGTAAGCGGTCCACAATGGGTTTAAGTGGTTATTGCTTAATCTTTAACGACAAACTCCTTTTTTCTAAGAATATTCTAAGAAAATTGGACTCAATTGAGATAAAAGAAATAAAAACTAAGGTTGTTTTCCAAATTTTATTCCCTTTATCCAGCAAATTATAAAATTGAAAGACGCATTGTTTTAAAGATTATAAATAATTAAAAGCAACTTTCAAAAAATATTTAAAAGTTATATTTAAATACTCAGATTTCAATTAATGAGGTGCCATTAAATTGAGTTAATATCCTGGAATGAAGGGAATGAATTTACGAAAGATTTCTCCTGTCGAAATTACTTTTTTGATTGCCTAATAACAAATTTCAGCATTAATTTATACAATACTTTTCGGATTACTCTATATAAGGATAATATTTAATAGCCATATTATATAATATTTATTGAAAAATATTTTCTCAAAAGTTAGTTTGTTAACCTTTTTTTATTTAATTTCAAAAATCAAATACATTGTTCCCTAATTTACAAATTTAAAACTTAGAAAGATTTTTCCTAGCTTTTTTTTATATGCGAAGAATAAATTTATTCACTTTAATTAAATGTTACTAAATATATTGACATTAAAATTTATATTTTGTCGCTTTGAGATTTGTGCAAATTACGAAAACACTTGTTAATCCAAATTCAAAATTTAAAATAATATTCCAACAAAATTTTGAAACATAAGAGTATAAAATATGTTATTCAATTGAAAAATTCAAAAGAAATCCCAAAACTACACGAAAGTAACAGTTTTGTCTATTTACCAGATAATATTTTAATAGTAAATAATTTTTCCTTACTTAATTATAAATGAGTTTTCCCTCATTATTTTTAATTTGAAAATTAATGCTTATAAACTTAGTTCTATTTTGTGTGAATAAAGTACATTTATTCCATGATTTCTGAACTTATTGTATTAAATAAAATAAAAATGCAATGTTTGTTAATAATTATAGATAATCGAATGCCATATTTCTACGTTTTGAAATTTATCTTATCTAACAAATGCAACATATTTTGTTTGTCAGAGTTTAAAATTCTAAATTTACATCATAACAAAAATTTGAAAATCTTCCAATATTTTTTTACATGACAAAAGTTGAAAACTCTCTCACAATTTTATGGAGATTTCCTCAGTTGTGTCACTTTCTTTCGTGAGATCCTGCAAGAGAAAGTGGGTACACACATTATTAAAAGGATGGATGAATGGAAGGGTGATCTCGAGAAACCATCTCTCCACACGGCATTGGCGGACAAAAGGAAACCCGCAGCATCTCCATTTAAAATTCATTTAAGAGTGTGCACCACCGAAAGGGATAATTAGCCCCATTTATGAAAGAAGCCGACTGCTACTAGAATGCGTGGCGAATCTCAATTTTCCACGCCTCTCTCTCCTTTTACCCAGGTGAAAGAATAAAGACAGAGTTTCAATTTATGGGCCACGTTTTCGAGAGCCTGTGAAGCGGAAACTTCATTGCAAAATTTATTTTAATTACGCAGTTACGCATTTTAAAGCTTCTCGTATATAGGCTATACTTTCAAAAATTATTTCATAATTCTCAAAATAAATTTTGAATTTGGGGTATCACCCTACTTTAACTATTTCAATGAATCTAGGTAAACTATACTCTCTTTCACAGCATTATTTAAGGATTGAATGTACGAGAATTTTAATCTACTTCTGTACTTATGATACTCAATAAATGATTTATACATTTACTATGTATGCCTATGTGTTCGTATGAATATATATACACATGGTACAAATACACACACACACACACACACACATATATATATATATATATATATATATATATATATATATATATATATATATATATATATATATATATATATATATATATATATATATATATATATATATATATATATATATATATATATATCCGCATGTTTTGCTGAAATCTGCAAAATTATTTAAAGAATATTTGCATTAACTTCTGACTAATATCAATGTTGTGTCAATGAATGTAATTTACTATATGTGATTATAGTTTACAGGAGCTCTTTTAAATTATAAAATAAAAATTTTTTATATATATCTTGGCATTTTTTAAGCAATTTACTTACCAAATATTTTTAAAATTTAGAATTAAATGTAACGTTTAGTACACTTTTTACGTGGATTAACTTGTAATATTTGCGATACATTTTTTATATTCTCACTGTGCTTTTTAAATTAGTAATATCTTTACTAACACATTATCTTTTTCTTTTTAAAAATCTTTTTTTCGTTATCTTTTTCTTTTCACGTTATTTTTTTCTTTTCATTTATCTAGCTATTTAATGCTAGGATAAAAAATATAAATTATCTATCTTCTGATTCATATTACATATCAATAAAATTTCTGTAAAATTATTGAAGATTTTTGTAAAGAAACAAAACGTTGTAAGAAAATCTCATGTAAGAATTTCTTTTTAACTTTTTCTTCTTTTTTTTAACTGCACAAATAAATTCTTTGATATATATTTATCAAATTCAATATTGAATTCTATTTATTCATCTATTTTAAATTTTTGGGATTCTCAATTTTAAAGAATTAATTTTAACTATTCACTAACTTTTTAAATAATAATATAAATAAGATACTATACGGGTTTTAGTATACTATATTTTAAAATTCTGCAACAAAAGCAGACTTTTATTAACTAAATTGTGATTCGAAATTCTATATTTATTCTCAGTTTTAAATAAATAATTCTATTTCATTAACATATTTGATTGCTGTTTTTTGTTTAAAAATATCTTCAATTTGGTAAATCAATTGTATTTCTTTTGTAAACTTTAACTCCAATTCCTATATAACGTTAATATGAGTTTGGATTATGACCATTGTTGTATATACTCAAATCTCATCCTTTGTTGCATCAGTATTTGACAGCAATATGTTCCGAATATGTATTGAGGAATCGTATTTATTGAGCAAGTAGAGATAGTTTAACTCATATATATATATATATATATATATATATATATATATATATATATATATATATATATATATATATATTTACTATGGAATACATTGTGAGAATACATGCAATATAATTCATTGTACCTAAGTATTCAAATATAATTATATAAATGTTACTCTTCCAAATGTAAATAAAGGGATATCAATCTTCACACAATTATAGTTAATCTTTTATTTGGAAATTATTGAGTTATTTGTGCAAAACTAGTTAATTTATGTAATATACAAAATAAATAAGATTAGACTATATTTGAGGTTGCCCCTTGAATTCTTGCCAAATTTATCACCAAGCTGGGCGATAAACTAGGCATTATTCGGAAATACATTCATGGTTCTGATTGGTTTTCTTCTCAGGATAAATTTCAGCGATATCTGTATGTGCTGTTAGAAAATTCTGTGTATCTCAAAGTGATGATATTTCAGCAAAATAAAGTGAGTCCATTTTTTTTATGTGCTTACAGCATTATTTTTGAAATTTCATTATATTTTGGCCGCCATTACTGTTTACACAGCGTTCCGTGGGAACTGGATTGATGCCAAACAAAAATCGCCAATCAAGCCAAGGGGCACCCTCAAATATATTTTTACCATAAATAAAACTATTTATTTAAGTATTTTTGTCCATAACACAATAGTTCAATCATTCATAACAGAGATATTTCCCTTAATTAGATTTAAACTTTTACTTAGCTAAAACTAACTAACTACCCCCAACAGTATTATATTCCCAAATGTTGAATAAATTAGGGATTTCTACCAACTTAAAAATTAATCAAAACTCAATAATTTGTTACTAAGTACCATGGTTCAAGACAGATATTTAGAGGAAGTGAAAAGTTAGATATTGTTAACAGTTTGCTAGATTGACAACGCGAAAACTTAAACTTTTGTTGTTTGCAATAATTTTTGCAATGACTATCATTTTCTTAACATCTATTAATTTACTTTTGCTTCTTTATCGAGAATTTCACTTCTTTCCTGTTGAACCAATTATGTAATAAGCATTTATTGCTTTGATAATACAAAATTGTTCTTATGTAATAAATATAATCAAGGAAATATTCAAATGTATTTTTCTAGGTAAAAAAAATAAATTGATCAATATCCTACCTCTTTCAATTAATTTATAATGTTAATATGAGAAAAATAAGAAAAAAAGCATTAGTGTTATTCATTTAACTTTTTTTAATAAAACCACAAATGAAATTTTGTAATGAATATAAAGCTTGAACAAAGTTTTCAAGTTTTAAATAAGAAATAATGATAGCTTTCGATTTCTTTAAGTATTCATTATGTAGTGGAAAGAAATTTGGTTTTCTTTATATTATTGAAAAACATTCCACATAAAATTATAGAACAAAAACTTAGTCTTAGAAAATCATAATTTATTTGAGAAATCTTCGATAGGCTTACATCATTTAAATTTTTGAAGTAATATTTTTGCTTTAACACTAAATATTTTAATTCCTATAAATTTTCAAGTAATTTCCCATAGTATACTTTGCAGTTTCTATTATAATAGCAAAAATTCATTGTATTTTATTGTTGATCTAGGAAACTTCATATACTTTCTAACTTAAGCCAAAAGTTGTATCAACTGAAAAGATAAACTAAACAGTCATAAAAAAAGTTGTCCCTTAAATTTACAAAATATTTTGTTTTCGTAATGTTCTTCGATGTAAGCTTATTCATCTTTCAAAAGTAGCTCAAGAAAATATATTTCGAATTCCCACACAATCTAGAATAAAAACAGTGAAGTACTTTTAAAAGTGCTCAAGGGAAAATTCTTAGGGCAAAGGGAAAAGCATAAATTCAGTGAACAAATGCGCATAAATATTCTGTTGGTATTCTTTTCCTCGTAATATGTAAAATAACAATTACATACTTAAGAAAACATTTTTATTGCGAAAGTAGTTGCTCTAATTTATTATTTATGGAATCATACTTATATTTTTTCTAAGTCAACTCAAATGTGTGATTAAATGATTTATATTTTTTTATATTTATGTTTTTAGTAAGAAATATAAAAAGCAAAATTCTTTTAAAGACAATTAAATAATATCAAGCAATACACTTGCAATATTAAAAGTTTAATTAATTCATAACTAATTTGCAAGCACACTTAAGAATACAAATAAGGTTTACTAGGGTAAAATAATAAATTTTGTGGAAACTTAGATAAGTTTTTCTTATATTGGATAGTTTGATATTTTTATATCATTATTGTAGCTTAGTTTTACTGTTTATTATTACATAAAATTGTATAAAATTGTTTATTATATTATAAAATTATATATATTAATGATATAATATTTTTATATCATTATTGTAACTTAGTTTTCTTGTTTATTATTATATAAAATTGAAATAAAATATTTTTCTTTACGATATTCTGCTTTGCTTTTCTATAATTAATTGAACTGTATAGTTTTAAGAATACTTTTAATATTTTATGTAATTTTCTAACTTGTTTTAGTATTTTAACATTAAAACCACAACTCAGTGTAATTAAAAAAAACATATTTCTGTAAATTAAGTATGTTTAGTTTATTCAAATGAATTTATTTTGATGTAATTAAGCAATTAGTTTTCATTTATACGAATTAAGAGCTGGAATGCGTGTTTTCATTTTAAAGATGCCAAATAAATATAATTGCGTTATTTTTCCTCTATACGTCGGTATTTATGATTTTTAAAATTTAAAGTAACCATAGTATTTTAAAACCATTGAAAAAAACATATTAACTTAACTAACAGTGTTTTTAACTTAACTTAAAAATCAATAGAATAAGAAATTTTTCTCAAATTATAAGAAAAAGCGCATCACTCTATCAAAAATCACGTTATAAGGTTTTTCAAGGATGCCTGATTGAAATATTTGAAATTAATTTTTTTTCTATTTTGAAATATTTAAAAAATTGTAGCAGTAGCATATATTTAGATTTTAAAACAATTAAATAACCTAATGCAACATTTCATAAAATTACTACCTTCTTGATGTAAATAGTATTTTTTTTATTTTTAAATTAATTAAATTCTAATTTTTAAAAATCTTTACTTAGGTTAAATTTCTGCAGGCATCACAGGCATATGCATCAAGTTAAATTTTATGAAATAAGAAACAAAACGTTTGGGAATCAAATTTATTCTAGGAAAATATTGTATTCTCTAATAAGATAAAATTTAATACTCTAACAAGATTTAACATGATTCCGAATAAAATACGCAACTGAAAATACCCATTAAATAATATAAATTTATTTTAACTTTTGATAGTTAATAACAATTAGAGTCAGGTAAACTATTTGCATACATCAATTTATATTTTCATTCACTAACATATATATTTAACTCAGTAAATATAATATTGATTAACTGATTAATAAATATATTATTGATAAACTAATTTCAAAAATAGCGCAAATTATTGATCCTCAAAAATTCCTCATGCCTTTTAAGAAAAAATTATATACATAATCTCCTCTCAGATAATGAATTTATAAATTACTTAATGTGCTGCATTCTGTATTAAATGAAATGTAATTAAAGTATATCAAATAAAATATTTTAAAGTTCAAAAATCTCTCTCTCACAAATGAGCTTAGCATTTCATTCAAAAAGAAATAGTGGCATTTGCAATAACATAAAAAAAATAACACATTAAATTAAGTTCAAATGAAATCAGCTTGTTTGAGAAATCAGTTGATGAAACGTAAAAACTGTAATTTGTATTATAACATCCGGTATTTTTACTTTACAAACACGAACTGAATAGGCGGGTAACCATGAGGGGAAATATACTTAAAATAATGACAAAAGCTTATGGTAACGATTATTTTTAAGCTTCTCCTCTGCAAGAACGCATTATTTTCTTCAAAATTATTATCCCAAAGCAGTAAAAGCTTTTAAGTTCTTTCTGTTAATGCATTTAACATAACTTGGAATATTGGTTATAAGAGAAAAGAATTAAGCGATACATGTTTCAACGATGGCATGCATCGTAAGCCATTAAAAGAGATATGAAGTTAAAAATATTATCGAAAAATGAAAGTAATATCTTTAATTATACTTTTAAAAATCAAATCCTATTCATGTGTTATTATTATTGATCTAAGTAAGGAAATAAAGCTTATTGAACGGCACAATATTTGTTAAAGTATTTTCAAAATGCATTAGTAGCTGAATTTGTTATATGTTTAGCGATTCTTTTTCCCTTTCTAAAACTTTTTTTTTTTATAAATGTAGTAAAATGACTTTATTTCAACTTAAATTAATGGCTAAGATATTTTTCTTAATTTTTTTTCGTATTTAAAAACAAAGATTTTGCTTTGTTGTTGTCAAAGATGCTAATACATTTTATAAATTATTTAATTTCACATTTCTCTCAAGTATAAACAAAATAAATTTAACAGTATAATAAGCAGTTTGATTTGAGATTTAAATTTCTCAAAGTGTAAGTAATGATCAGTCAGTCAATATAGTAACTGATAATTGTAATCAGTCAATTTAAAATATAGAATGATCAAACAATTCCACACCTGAAAATTTACCAATGTTACTATGATTGAGACAGCGTATTTCTAAAGAAAGTTTTATATTTTTATGATCTAAAAATGGGTTTTATAATTTAAAACAAATTTTAAAATAAAAATTTAAAAAAATTGTTTTATTTTTACATACATTTTGATGAAATATGTGTGTTATTTAACATGAAATTAACTCAAATAGAACAGCCGAAATATAAATAATCGAAGATGCTTAGTATTTGAAACATTTATTAAAAGAAAAAATACAATATGTTTGCGATATTTAAATAGATTTTTCAACTTGATAATTGTTATTCCTATGGTATTTATTTAATTGATTAAAATTTTAAATTTCACTTTGCCTATTGGTTCTATTTGTTAGCTATATTTAAAAAATCATGTCTATTGGTTTTAATATTTTTCTTATAATAGTAATTTTTAAACAATCTTTGGTAATATATATTTATATATATATATATATATATTGTATATATATATATATATATATATATATATATATAAATATATATATATATATATATTTTATATATATATATATATATATATATATATATATATATATATATATATGTATGTATGTATGTATGTATGTATATATTCATAACAATGCTAAGGAATGTGTATTTTTTCCCTCCAACCTGAGCTTAACATAAAAGTAATAATTTTCATAAATTTCTCAACCCTCACTTATAAAATAGACTTAAATATTTTCAATAATAAATTGGATTTAATGATCTGTCACATTAATCCATTAAAAGGTTGTGGTCACGTGGCGTTTCTCCCAAAATCAAGGGAGAGAAAAAGCGGTTATTCATCCATCCCCACTAATTGTGTCGTACGAAATAACTCCAGAAAGTATTCTCTTCTTGCCTAACGTGGCTTACTTTATTGCAACTGTCGAGTCTTATTGCACATGCGATAGGCTCATCAAGAATTGCAGTTTTGAGAGGAAGCACGTTTTCACATTTCTCTCTCCTCCACCCCCTCTTAGGATTTGATGAGTCGAATAGAAACGAGAGTGTCCTAATGAATACCCTAATGTTTTGTGTCCTTCTCTTTAACGACGTCGCTTTTTAGAGAGCAATCTACGGAGATTATAATGCCGTTTGTTTATGGGGTAGAGAATGATGAGTACACAACGATAATTCCCTCAGAATGAGTAATGAAGGTGCTTTTCCATTTCGTTATGCCGGCCTCTTCAGTTACAGTTTGTTCCAACGACTAAATCATGTATTTTGAGTGCGAAACATTAGCTTGTAACGTAAATACTACATCTAAATTGTCACACCCATCTAAGCTTCTTGAATCTGAAGAGCATATAAACTTAAATATTACAGTGTTAGTGAAAATAAAACTTCTATAGTTATTATATGTCTACAGTCAAATCTGTTTAAAAATAAATAAACTGAAATTTGTATGCAGTATGTTGGACGTTATCTCGAATTTACATACTCTGACTGAAGATTTTTATTGCAGTTACATAACAATAGTTGATGTGCTCTCGTTTGTTGTGTATCATGTCGAGTTATCTTTATTTATCTAATAATTTTATATTCATATAGATAATGTATTATAGAAGATAAATCTTTATCATACAAAAATTGTTTGAAAATTCAAAAGGAGAATACGTCACATCATTAACTTTTATCTAACATTTCTAAAATTACATTTCACTATATTTATAACTTACAAATACGTTTTACTGAAGCTTTTAGTGTAATTCTATATACTTCTTTATTTGTGAAACTTAAATAGATCAAACTCAAATATAGTTAGCTTTTCTCGCAGTTTTATACATCTAATTTGTATTTTTAATCCAAATATTTTACCATGTTATCAACACTATTGTAAGAGTTTTTATATTTAATTCAACAGTTCTTAGTTTCATTTTTCCCATCCATTCCAGAAATGTTTGCATTAACGAGGAATTCATAATATTATATATAATCCAGAAGAATATTAATATTTATCTGCAGAAATTAACTTTAGAATAACACATAAATTAAGCGTTATTTGATTTGTTTTAACAAATTGTCTTCTGACTTGCAACCATATTGAAAAATGTTCCAAAGAAATGTTAATTACCTTAAAGATGACCTAAATCTTAATTTCATAGAATTTATTTAATGAAATTTGCTTAAAAATATCGTTGATGAAATTATGAAAAATAGTATTGCAAGAAGCACATATATTATAACTTAACTAACAGTTTAGTTTCTTATTAAAATTATTCTTATAAAAAATATTAATTAATAAAATATATTTTATACATGACATGCATAATACATTTTTGTTTAGTTTAATTTAATTTATTATTTCTACAGGTAGGAGTAAAATTTAAAATATTCATTAATCATTAATTCTATAATTATTTTATTTCCTTAAAGTATCAATAACTTTATAAATGCCCTTAAATTTCATGAATCAAAATAAACTAAGATAATTGTGATTCTAAGAATATAGTCTTTGCGATTTTCATATAATATTTTTTTAAAAACACACTCTAATTCAAACATTTCATACAAAGCCCATTTAAATAGAGAACTTGTGAATTATTTCGTCAATTAATTCCTTAATAACTTTTTGAAATGTAAAATCATGTACTTTTTGTCTCTATGAAGGAAGCATTATAAAGAAAAGAGTTATGAATTCGCATAACTGTACACATGATTTTACATGTACAGTTATGCACCATTACATTTCAACACTTGTAAATTCAAACAATGAAAAACATGTTGAAATATTTTTGCAAAGTAATTATTGTATATTTTTCGTGAAGGCTAAAACATTTTGCGTTGGATTATATATTCTAAAATATTACTTCTATAAAGAATTAAGTTGAGCTAATTTCTCTTATTCCTCTAAACTCAACTTTGAATGCAATTAATAAAAAATTTAAATTTAAAAGAGGTTGCAGTATGGTCGAAATATTCTTAATTTTGACAGCTAAGGATAGTCTATCAGCAACGTGTTAAATAAATATGTTTTAATTTTAAGGTTCTAATTAGTATATAAACAATATAAAAGCTTTACATAATATAATACATATTCAAAATAGGAAAATTATATGTGAATGACACATTCTAAAATAAAATACCTAGTTAAATTGAATTCCCGAAATGAGAAAGAGAAATGCATTTGCATAAAACTATCTAGAATAATTTAATAATTCTCCAAATATAATAATTTATTTCATTGTCACTTTTATTTAAGACTTGCACTTTAATTTCTAAGAAATTACATTCCTTTTCAACTCAAATGCTTCTAGGAATGAATTATGGGGTCATCTGCAGTGCCACTTCTTCAATCGTAAATCTCAAATTTGGTAATTTCAGTGAATTAACTAAAATACCTAGTTTTCTTAAACAGCGTCTGGGTTTTCTATTCACTCTTCCCGACAATATTTTTCGAGGGTACACCACCTGACGGAAATGCATATACATCTGGAACTGAAGGTAAGACGCGGAGAGTGCGGTTCCAAAACTTAATTTAAATGTCCGAAATGACATAAATTCTCCAAGAGCATCTACACTGGATTAATGAAGTTTCAGTTCAAGCAAGGAAGGACAATTTATCAAGTGCAATGCTTTCAAGAATAACTCCCTTGGCGTGCAGTCTTTAAACCCTGTTTTTTTTGTATCTCTTCTCAACCAATTTTCTAGGGGAAAAATAATTTATTAGCTTAATTGAATGAGCATAGCATTTCTAAAGTTTTTAGTCTAACTAGTTGCTTATTACAGTATTTGGTTAATGTCTTATTGACTAAGAATTTTTTTTTTCTATCCTTCAAAGTAAACATTTCAGGATTGGAGAAATTAAGAATTTGCTACAAAATTTAGATCCTAATTGTGAATTATAAATAAGCTTCGGCAAAAGGAAATAAGTTAAATTTTAAAAACGGTAATTAGTGCTAATTGAGAAATTAAACATGATAGATTTTTTTTACTGAATAATTGCAAGGGAGAATAAAGTGATTTTAAAATTGCAAGTGCATTTTAAAAACGTAAAATCAATAACAACTGTTTATATTATTCAAAATTGACATCGAATTGTTCAGACGTCACGTGAATATATAAATTATTTGCTAAAAATGTATCTATGCATATCATTTTTAACTTGATAAATTTGTTCAAACATCTCATATAACAATGTGAAATAAAAAAATTGCACACTTTTATTGAGTTTGCGCTTTAGTAACAAGTTGCAAATATATTTGTACATTCATAGCTTTAAAAATGTCGACCGATGGTGAAGTGGTTAATGTCTCTTACTTCGAAGCAATGGATTTCGAGTTCAAATATTGGTTCCTTCATGAATGTTCCTTTCGCTGTATGTGTGGTGATCTTTTCACTTTCGGGTTAGCGACCCACTGGGTGGTCATTCGTAAAAAAAGTACAAATTATGCACAAATGAAAATAGTATAATAAATTTTAGTGTAATAAGAAATAACATTAAAAAATTAATGTATTATACAAATTATTGTATTATTAATGTATTATAACAATTTTTTTTGTACAACTAATTCAATATTTAAGACTAAACAGACACAGTAAAAAATAAAATATCTTAATTATTATTTAACGAAATACATTGTTTTGAAGTTGTTTAAATAAATTTTGACTTAAAATAAAAAGCAAATATTTCTATTTGTTAAGAATGTCTTCAATATGTAAATTTAATTTCTATTAATGTTCATCTAATATAAAGCATGAAACGAATAATAATATTTCTATTTATAAATAATATTAGAGAAAATAATTATTGCACGATTTATAAATTACGAACTTCAATTATAAAGTTAATAATCTCATCTTATTTTAAAGAATATGATCTTCAGCTCAGGAAAGCAAACTCTATAGTTTGAAATCAAATAAATTTATAAAAAATGCATCATTAAAGGTCATTTTATTTAATTGTAATTTTTACAAATGTACTGATTTTAATCAAATCAAAAAAGAGCAATTTTTAAGTAGTAATATATTGAAATTATTAGATGATTGTGTAATATATTACAGAATTTATTTTATTATTATACAATAAATATATACAAATATATTAAATTAATTAATATTATAAAAGAATAAATTTTCGAAACATCTTTTATTACAATTAAGCTAAAATAATTTCATATTATTCAGTTTGAAATTAAGTCGTAATTACATCATTATATTTTATTAATAAATTATAAATAATTGAATTATATATGAAATATTTCTTTATTTATAAAATCTTCTATACATATAAAATATTAATAATTAATCATTTAAAAACATAACATTTTTCTTCACAATAAATCTGAACATGCATATCAAGAATTACCAATATAATCCAATTTTATATTGCTATATATAATAAACCTGATAATTCAGCAAAGCAAATAAAATTTATGTTGCTTTACTTACTTGAATTATCATCTTTTACTTACTAAATATTTTTAATAAACCTCAAGTAAATATTAAATATATATGTATAATTATATAGATATATATATATATATATATATATATATATATATATATATATATATATATATATATATATATATATATATATATATATATATATATATATATATATATATGTATAATTATATAGATATATATATATATATATATATATGAAATATTTACGTAAGGTATACTTACATTCTAATAATATATACATATATATCGCACACAAAATTATTTTTCATTTTACTATTGAACTCGTCACAATTGAATAGAATTCGAAAAGGTATTCTAATAATAAGAAAAACATGTTGGATATATTAATATAGAACAATTCATGAAATGAATAAGAACTATTTCACGGTAAGAGCAATCGTAAAAACTATATATACAACTGAACATAAAGCGAAATAAAATAGTCACGCCATAACGTCATTTAAAGGCTAAACCCCCACAAAATAATGTTAAAACAAAAGAATAAAGCTCTCAATTCTTCATGTATTGTAGTATGTCACGTTATAACACCATTTGACAAAACCACAACTAAGAATGAAATATATAAAAAATAGGAATCCCCTTTTCCCCAGGTGCTTTGTTACACGGTACGTAATTTTTCGGAGATTCTTTAGAAATGAAAATAGAGCAATATTTACACAAAAATCCGCGTCGATGTTGAGAATATAATAACTGTAAAGGAATTTAAAATAAAGAATGTCACGACTCTTAATAAGAAAGTATTTCTCCTGGGGCTTGTGTGACAGACGTTTGCACGTTTTCTTCCTGTTTCCTTTAAGGAATGCGGAAAAATTGAAGTCAATTTTTTAAACACGAAACAAATGTTTTAACTAGACAAGGGGCACAAATGTAATGTTGACTCACTATTTTAGCTTAAAATTCTTACTAACAAAGATACATTTTTAATTATTCAATTTCTTTCTTGATTCTCGAGAGTATTTATAAAGTGGAGTGTCTGATGATATTTTAAATTTGTCATTTTCCATAATTTATCTTTTTATTTATTTAGTAAATTACGCTAGATGCATTATTTCTTCAAAAACACATATTTATTTTATGAAAATAAAGTGTCAGTTGAAAGGTGAAATTAAATGTTTAAAAGTTCTATTTTTATTAACAGTTCTCTTCATTTTACATTGTGAATCGTTTTAAGAAAGATAGGACTTAATTAATCGTAATAAATTAATTATAATTAGAATAATGAAACATTTTTTCACATTATATCACTTACATTTCACAACAACATATACACATCTTTACAACATCACATTATACCAAATTTATTAAGTTATCAAGCCAAAAACATTATTAAGGAAAAAATAATAGAACACGTAGAAAACTTTTACTTTTTAACTAAGCCATCAGTTTAAAGTATTCACTATCTTTTTGCATAGAAAGAATACAACAAATATTGTACAAATACATAACTGCAATAAAAATAAATCTCTGATACTTAATTTTAGACATTTGTCATTTGTTAACCCATGAATAAACTAAGCTTGATTCTCATTATGAATATTACTAATTCTAATCCTTATTAGAAAATAAATAATCAAGCCAATAAAATGTCGCAATATTTCAATATTAAACTTTTAAATTATTATTATCAACTCACAAAATGATTTAAATTTTTAATTCTAAGCGAATTGTACTAACATTTTAAGTATATTAAGCTTATAAAAATATAATTCACTTTTTTTTTTTTTTTTTTTTTTTGTAATAAGAAAAGGATAAATGACGAAAACTTATGATAATATTAAAAACCTTGCATTTATGGACAATATCAAACAAAATCATGATATCAATAAATTTTAGGTACAAGTTTACATATTATACACCATGTTATAACATTATTTTATGTTACATTTAATAATGTTATTTCGGACACCTAAGAATCCCATAAATTCTTCCAAATAAAGCATGCTTTCCTAGCAACAAATGGATGGGAATTAAAATCAAACATCCGATTACTTTTTTATGGGAGATCATTTACACTGCTACCATACCGATAGTGGCCATTCTCAAGAAAAAGGGGAAGAACCTTTGTGATAATTACAGTAATTTACGTTCTGCTCTCGCTAAAACTCTATCTCTGCACTCACTTTGCATCGCTCCATAGAAGTCCATTAAGTGAGATGGTTGTATATCATCCTATCATTTGAAGATAGTTCTTAACTTGCGATTCTAAAGAATTTTCCATTCAAGAATGATTAATCGCCAGCGATTCCAGAAAGTACCTTGAGCAATTTCCTTAATATTTCCCGCGTTTCACAATTAGTTCGGTTTAACTTTTAATATACTTTTGAATAATTAAAATGTTTGTTAGTATTACTTTCATTAACAAATAGATTCAGTGTTTCATAAAAACAACAAACAAGTTTAGTACTTTACTTCATTTGAATTTTACCTAATTTTTAATAATGTAATGTACAAATCTAAAATAACTATTTTTAAGTGAAATATATTTTATCTTAATCTGATATTTATAGTTACTTATTAGTACTTGATGTTGATTTTTTAAATAATTCTTCAGTTTGTAAATAACATAACCCTAATGTTCAATCTCTTGCAAATATACATAATACTTTAAACACAAAAATAATTGTTTTTAATTTAAATTGTTCAATATGATAATAAAGCATCTATACAAATATTTTACAATACTATTTTTTAATTCAGGTTACTATTGGGACATTGAGCAAACAAAAGTGTCAAATTGCATTATTAAAATACAAAAATTTTCACAAATGTCTATTTATCGAGATATTTAAATGTTTACATAAAGCTGGTTGCTAACTTTACTTAATATAAATATATGATAGACATTACATTTGGTAAGTTAAAATAACAGTCAATTGCAAACAAATTATGCGTTCAGCTTTTAATTTAATTGTATTTAAAATAGTAACGAAACATTATTTGACACATGTTTGTAAGCAAAATATCATCTAAATGTTGTATAGCAATTGAACAGGCATACTTCTGAAAGTGATTTCTCTGGATATTTAACATCTAAATTTAAAACTTGAAAATATTGTAAAACTGTCGAATACCCATTACCATAGTACGTATTACCATAGTATACCCATTACCATAGTTATATTCAAAAGCGAAAGCATAGGATTCATCTTCCGTGTTTAATTGTAACTGGAGTCATAACATCTTGCTCACTTACCGCTAGCCACACTAACACTTACCAGAGTCTCTTATCGTGTTTTCAAAAAAAAAAAAATAATGCTAATAATTAATTCAAATTTGTAAATTTTTATCTAATAAAAACAGTTAGCCAAATATTATTCACACACTAAATATATACATTAAATTACGAAATTAATATTTAATAATCCAAGCAAGTATTCAAGGAAATAAATTTTTTATATATTAAAAATGCAAAGCAAATCAAACAGATGTATTATTTTGTAATATATCATTCAAAACAAAATTTGAATTAAAATTTCATGAAAAGAATTTTAAAATGTATATTTATCAACTATAAAGATAATTAATGAAACATTTTAAATTTAAAATACTTTTTTTTTAATGTAACCCATTTAATAATTCTTATGAGTAAATATCATGAACTGGAAAATAATTTTATTAAAAATACATAACATTTCACAAGATTGTGATTCAGCCATATTTTAATATTTTGCCGTTATCAAATGAGGTATTTTTCTATTTATTATTTGAATATTTACAAACATTTAGTTAACTAAAGGGATTTTTAATTTGAGATGATAACTTTCTAGAATTGAAGAAATATTCAAATGAAATTAGTTTCTGGGATAAGGGAAACATTCCACATTACTTACAATTTTTAGCTTAAAAGGAATTATAAATTCATTAATGTATATAATTTTGACTTAAGAAAATCTTACCTAATTGAAACACTTGTAATAACTATGGAAACATGTTTCCGAAGAATATTCTATATATGCCTTCCAATTTGTATTAATGAACCTATACTTTTATAAAAAAGTACACCTTTAGACACAAGAATTCTTTTCACATAAAAGGATAGTTTAGTAGATTAAATTGGATTTGCGGTATAAAGTGGATTCCTCTGACGAATCAGGAAGAATCCACTTTAAACTAAATTTCTCGTCGATGTGTAGTTTGCCCATAAAATGTGACCGTGAGTGACAACTAAACCAAAACAAAACCGAAACAAAATTCCTTTCTCATTTCTTCTGCAAACAGAATAAATATTCAATTTTTAATTCCACACATTAAAGTTTCATTGGCTTTTGACAACATGATATAATCCTCAATATTTCCAAAAGAACATTTTTTAACATCCTAGCATCTGAATGGTTCTTGTTTTTTCACTGAAAAAAATCTAGTGTTTTATTCTGATTTTTGTGACCTGAAGAAGTTGTCAATCTATTATTTTGAAAAACATCTATGGTACTAAATAAACTTAGAAGTGTAATTTCAATGTAAGTAAGCATATATTGGCTCCTTAAGAAATATCAACAGTTGCTTACTAAAAGTAAAAATTTAGTTTTAAATAACATAATTTTGCTTGAAATTATTTCAGTCTTTGTGGTGTACATTTTAGTAACGATGATGTTTAATAAGTATTCAATTATAGTTATTTTTGTATGTATATTCAATTTTGTATATTTTTTGTTAATAATTAAATTTTTTAAAATTTCGAAATGCACAAATAAGCAATAATTAATAAAAATTACGTCAATACAAAAATTAAACATATTTTTAAAACGATAAAATTTATTTTAACTTATTTTTTCCTATAAATAATGTTTAACATTTACGTAAGTTAGTTTACAAACAAATTATTAAAATAATATACAGGTATTTTGAGTACACGAATAAAATATGATAGTTATTTTACTACAAGTTAAATAAAATACAGATTAAATCATTTTTGTAGTGAAAATCGTCTCACAAATATAATTATTTCTCTAACAATTTTAAGGACACTATAAAGATTGTTTTATCTTAAAATGCACAGCATTCAGTTGAACATTTCTTACATTAAATTTTATTAAAAGTGGCATTTTATATAATTTATTTTCAAACTTTATATATAAATATATAAAGTTTGAAAATAAATAAATAATAATTATATATATATATATTTATATATATATATATATATATATATATATATATATATATATATATATATATATATATATATATATATATATATATATATATATATATATATATATAAGATATAATACAACAGATCCTAGATAAATTTAAAAACAGAAATAAAAAGTGTAATAACATGCATGTCAATTTTAAGAAAATTAGTATTATTTTCCGATAATATGTCTCTGTGTGAGTTCTTAGAAATATATAAACGTATGAATATAACACTGGTCAACAATGGTTTCGGTGCCAAAGATTTTGGAGGTGATTTTATATCAATTCGATGCGCTGAATCCAAATATGTCATTAATTTTTGCCTGTCAGCTTGAATTTTTAAGATATCAACATTTTAATGAATCATGCATTACACTATTTAAAAAAAAAACATGGTTTAAACAAACAAATTAAACAGGGAATTTTTATTATATTACATAGATATTGATTAAATACAAAAGAAAACAGAAAAAGTCATGATTTAAACAAATTACTCACTGAACATTTCAGAAACTTCTATTGCGTGACAATCTTGAATGTATTTTGGAACAATTCCGTTTTAAAGCCCAGCAGTAATCTGCCATCATGTGAGTATCCCATCTTCCTTGATAGCGATCCTCCATACATTTTATATCTTGGTGAAATTTTTCACCTTGCTCCTCACTAATGTCTCCTAAATTATCAGGAAAACGGTCTAAGTGGCTATGTAAATAGTGCACCTTAATGCTCATGTTACACTCAAGGGATCTGAAATTATTCAGCATTTCATTGACTAATTCAACATAGTTTTCAGCTTTGTGTTTACCCAGAAATATTTGGACAACTGAAACAAATGAATTCCAGGCTTTTTGTTCAATCTCGTTCATTGAATTTATGAAGTCAGGGTCTTTAATCAGCTGTCTTATTTGTGGGCCATCAAATATTCCTGCTTTAATTTTTTCCATACTCAGCTGAGGCATTTTTTTCCCTATATATGCAAAGAATGATCCATTCTTATCAAGAGCCTTTACAAACTGCTTCATTAGACCCAGCTTGATATGCAGTGGTGGAAAGATGATTTTCTGTCGTGGAACTAAAGGATCGTTGATGATATTCTTTTCCCCAACATCCATGTTTTTTCACCTAGGCCACTCTTTTCTAACCCAGTGTTGCGTTTTGTCTCTGCTATTCCAGAGCCACAAGAAACAAGGATATTTTGTGTGGCCACTTTGCTGTCCAAGGAAAAAGTTTACCATTTTTAAGTCTACACAAATCACCCATTGGTGTTCACGATACTTTATTTTTTCCAAGACCAAAGCTATGGTGTCATATTGCTCTTTCATTTTCGTTGAGTGAGCAATTGGTATTGAGCCATATTTGTTCCCATTATGTAGAAGAAAACATTTCAAACTTCGCTTTAAGCTGTCAATAAATAGGCGCCAATTATCTGGAAAATATTCAGGAAGACCTATTTTTACCACGAGTTCTCTAACAGCATGACAAAATACAAGATTTTGTTCTTCAGAGAAAAAAGGTAGCAGATCTTTCTCCCTTGTGCGATAGAATGTAATTTTCGTTCCTGGTTCAAGTAAATTTTTTCCCTCAACCTGGAAGCCAGTAATTCAGAAGCTTCTTTCGACAGATTGAGATCTCTAGTGAGGTCATTTAACTCATCTTGGTTGAAACACTGAGGAATTGATGATGTGGTTTCAAAAACGCTGTCACCTTCAGTAGTATCAGAATTCTGATCAGAGAGACAATAAGCGTCCTCACAGAGTTCTGGTAGCTGGTGAAAAGTTGGAATTGGCACTTCTTCTGAGTGAGGTATAGGGCGTCTTGCAGAGACTAAATCTGGATAAGTCCACTTATTACGATTCTTTCGATTGATTCCACTAATATTTACTAGGCAGAAATAACAGTCATCAAAGTGATTTTTTGGTTCTCACCAAACCATTGGTACACAGAATTTCAGGCTTTTCCTTTTCCCGGTAGTCCACTTTCGTAAATGCTCTGTACAAGTTTTACAGACAATATGTGGTGCCCAGGTTTTATCCTGATCACCAAGTTTAACACCAAAATATCCAAGGTAAGCCCTCTTTTCAAAGTCACTAATTGATTTTCTGTTTTCCAGTAGCGTGTATTCTCCGCATATGTAGCAAAAAATATCAGGATGATGTACAAAGCTTCTTCTACTTGAACTCATTTTATTTCTATTCACAACAGCACAAATACTTAGATTTACTTTTTAGCAACTCGATACTAAAGAGAAATTTCATATGACGCTATCCTCTATCTATCTGCACCGCCGGAATTCACGAACTATTCTCGACTCTCAACTGCGGTTGAAGCTTTGAAGGTCACTTCAGATAGTGGACAGACATCTCCATCTATCGGATTTCTATGGAACTAACTGGATAGCACTAATAAGTAGGATTCAATCCCATTTATTAAGAATTTGTCAACTAATCAGTTATATATCTCATATTGTTTGTCTTCTTTTTATAATAAATGAATTAAAATAATAATTTTTAAAAATAATAATTAGTTATTTCCTAAATATTATTATTTTAAATTCAATTGGTTACAAAAGAAGACTGACAATAGGGCAAATATACAAGAATCTTTCCCTGTATAAATTTTACAACACTTGTACTTGAAAGTACTAAATAGAAAAAAAAGCATTGATAGATAAGTGAATTTATCTAATAATCTAGAGCTGATACAGAAAAACTGCTTTCATATTTAGATTCAGCAATAAAAATATAGTTAAAATCTGCTCTAAAATCCTAAGCACCAAAAATTATTATTTTTTTTTTTTTGTAGGCTAGTGTAATTGTATAAGTGCAATAGATTCATAAATACGTTTTCAATGAAAATGCCAATTTCATTATAAGCAATTTCAATTTATTTTAAGCAAATTGTATTGTGGCGACATACGAGGGTCACTCTGAAATTTTTTAGATACAACTAGGTTTTTAAAGCTATACTTACAAAATTTTAGGTGTGTTCAAAGTAGTCTCCTCCAGCATCAATCCATTTTTGTAGACTAATTTTCCGCAAATTAAATGCCTCAAGTCATTCATTTCTTGGAATAGATGAAAAAACGCATTTATAGCCACATCAATCACTTATTCTGAATGAAAACGACGTCCATCTAAGTTTTTTTTTTTTAGATTAAAGAATAACCAAAAGTTGCACATAGCTAGATCAGGTGAATACGACAGATGTTCGATCACTTTAGTTTATTTTTGTTTAAGAAACTCAACTGTTAATCAGGCTGTATGTGAAGATGTATTCTCATTGTGAAGCATTAGTCCCCTAACATTCAGTTCTTGTGGAATTTCTAGAAGACATTTCGTGGTATATCAGTTTGCTGTCACTGTTTTCTATCCTTCCAACTGGATGGCTTTGACAAATCCCGTACTTCTGAAGGAAACGGCATGCATCACTTTTATCAGTGCGCGTTGTTTTTTATCAATTGTTGGCGTGGAATCATCTGCACAGACCCATACTTTGCTTTCTTGACGTGTGGAACGTCAAAAAACGGTATGTACGTTTCATCACCTGTTACAATTTTAGAAATGATGCGGTGGCCACCATCATTTAGCAATTTAAGAGTTTCTTTACTGATTCTGACACGCTCCTCTTTATGGTGCTCAGTTAGATTATGTGGAACCCAGCGGCAAACTACTTTTTTCATATGCAATTCTTCATGAATGATTTTGTTTATGGCTGCGGATCCAATGTTAACTTCCTTCTGTAACAGTTGATAGGTACAGCGATTACCATCCATTAACATGTTTCGTATGGCAGACACATTATCCGGGATTACTGCATACCGCGACCTTCCTATGTGTTCTTCAACCTGAAAAAAATTGCGACCTCTTCTAAATTCTCTAAACCATCTGAATACAGTAGCACGAGCTCGAGATTTATCACCAAATGCTAATTGCAACCGTTGAAAACATTCTCTTCTGGATTTAATCCTGAATCCTGCTTTAAAATCGTAGAAAATCAAAGCGCGAAAATGTTTTCGCCTCAACTCCATTTTCTCTTCTGTTAAAAATTTATTCTGCGCTAAACAAGTTGAAATATGTCAGTAAAAAATCGTCTTCTGTGTTAAAATACTTTGCGTTTTAAAATGAAACAGTTATTTTTATTTTGTAAATTCTCGTCTCCGCGTATCTCAAAAATTTCGGAGTATCCCTTGTATAATAGTAATCATCAGATTTTTTTATTATTTGGTTTTGAAACTTATTTTTATAAAAAAAAACGAGATGTTGACAACTTGGAATTCGAAAACGAAACGACCATATTAAGAAAATTGTGGCAACTGTATTTCTGACATGTCGTCGCCTTGTTGCATTGTGTTTAATTTGATGGTTATTAATAATCACGTTAAAATATTTAATTAATAGCTACAGAACAACGCCACATTTTATCTTACTTTGCTATATAAAAAATGCTATATTTTATAAAATTGTAATTTAAATCTATAACTATAAAGCGTTATAAATTTAAACATGGAAAATAATTGTAAAGTAAAATGTTGGTTGGTAAATACTTCATTATTTTATCAACTTTTCTAGCATTTTCATAAATTATGTTCCTGTCTACTGGTGTTTATGCAATATATAAAACCTTCATTGATTTAAATTGCTTATAAAGCTTTCAATAGAAAGTTTTAAAAAATATTATTATTTTAAATGTGCAGTGTACAATTTATAATATCTCATATTTTGTACTTAAAAATAAATATATAAATTATATGTTAATAATATATTTCTGAACGTAAAAACTAAAACAATATTTGTTTTCCAGTAATAATTTTTTACTTTATCAAAACTTTATGAATAGTTATTAGCTTTATTTTTTTCCGCAGTAAATACCAATTAATTTAGTAATATATATTTCAGAAGAATAAGACAGCATATGCTTTTACAAATTTTATAAAATATAGGTATATGGTACTCAAATATAATTAAGTCATTTTTGTATTTCTGTTAAATATTTATCATTTTTAATTGCACCTTTTAAGTCATTTATTATTTGAGAAATATGCATAATCATTAGTTTATCATTTTTTTAAACAACAGAATAATTATTACATTATTTGAAGATTCAGAAATAATTCAATTTTACATAAAATTAATTATCACAAAGCAATTAATTATCACAAAGCAAAAGTAACTGTGTAAGTTACTTTTGCTTTGTGATAATTAATTGCTCTCTGTCTACTTTCAAATTTATGAAAGTAGAATATTTGAATTGAACATTATATTGAAAATAGAACATTATATTGACAATAGAACATTATAAAATGACATAATTTGAAGATATTAAGCACATTTTTTTAATAACTTGATTCAAATTTATGTTTTAAGTTTCAATTTTCCCATCTAAATTAGGAAATTACGTTTTGTTTTAGGTATTTCTTTCGGATTAAGAAATACGCATCTTATTTTTATATCATTCCTAGTTCAGAAAAAAAAAAGGCTGAAGACTTTCTTTCTCTATAATTCTAAGATCAATACTAGCTTCCAATATAAAGCGATGTGAAAACGACATTTGTAGAGTTTATTTTTTTGTGAGTTCCTACTTCTTTCTGTCGATTCCCTTACATTCTGCATTCTTTTGTTGTATTTTTAACAAAAATCTTTTTGTGTTCGGCTTAGGGTCTTTTTCGTTTTAATACTACTAGAAAGCGATGAAAAAAGTTTCAGCGAGATATTGTCCATGAACCAAAAATTATATAGAGCATAAGGACTTATCAAGGACTTAGCTGAACTGTAAGAGAAATAACATTTTTTTAGATGCTGATGTGTTAAATGTGGTGAAGTATTTTTTTTATGTTTTATTTATATTCTTAGTGCTTGTAAATTTTTATGTGCTTAAAGGAAAACAATAGTAAATGTTTGTTTATCTTGTAAATACAGTTGTAATCCACAAAATAATTCTACGTAAGAATATATGGATTTTTATATAAAAATAATATAAGCATTTTCACCCAGCAACATCTGAAATATAATACTACTAAGCACCACTAATGGAAAATTTATTCCTTGTATACAGAAAATAATAAAAAATTTCGAAGAATAATGTCCGATTTTAAACTAGTTCAAACTTAACTGATATCATATGCTTACGGATTTCATTTTGTTGTTACAAAATGAATTGCTTAGTGCTTTAAATATTTAATAAGTTATTTCAAGCTTGTGATTGTGTCTTTATAAATTTATTATTTATATATACTTGTTCATCTCTAATGTACCCTAATTACTCATAGTTTTAATTTAAAAATTCCGAATAAAAAAGATAATTTCGACACAGTTCAATTATTTTTAAAACTGCAGCCTTTTTCGAGATTTGTTTTGAAAAGACTTTACTTTTCTATTGTTTTAAGCCCTCTAGAATTTTGAAATGATTAATTATGGCATCGTAAATTCTACAATTTCTTGAGTCAGATATGAAATTTTCTTCTTTTTATGCTATTATTTTCAAATCATCATTACCTATGAGATATAAAATATATTAAAATAAGAATAATGTAGTAAATATTGCGTCATACAAGTATCTTAATAAAATAATTTCATATTAATAACAACATTTTATGTTTACTAAAGTTACTAGTTTCTACAGTAAAATTAAATATATGCTGTTGATGTTAAGCATCAAATTTTTGATTAAAATGAAACTCAAATTAAATTTAAAACAGTATTGAGAAACACAATTTCATTTAAAAAATTGTAACAAGCATATTAACACATTTGAAATTTGATACACGCATAAAAGGAAAATCTATTAAATAAACGCCTTATATGAATAATTATTTTTTATTTTGGTTCGCCGTTAATCTAAAAAATGACAAGCTATCTATATATATTTTAGTTACATTCATTTTTACTATACACTAATTTTAATCCAGGAAAGTTTAGTAATTCCTCCAACCAGACATAGCATTTGATTAAAAAACATTGATAGAATTCAAATTTTTGTGTATCTGATCAAGATATATTTTGCAATAATGTAAACTTAATACCCCAATACCTTAAGTTGAATATTTTTTCTTATAATAAAATGAAAAAAATATATATAATGAATTCTATTGTCTACCATAAGTGTCTCTATATTAAATAAGCATTAGTTATGTTCTGATTGTATTGTTAAAAAGATTAATTAGATTATGATATCTTACAGTTCTTTTTATATTATTTTAATATTAATACAAAATAGATTACACTATTTAAGCCATCACTCATATTCCAAATTTAAGACAAGCATTTATTGGATTTTGCTGGTTTCTAAAGTATTTAATGAACGTTAATATTTAACATAATTCTTGTTATTACATAGCTTGTTGTTTGAGATTATTTTAAAACACAAAATCAAAACCTACCGTTTAAATATTATTGAATAAATACCTTAATTAAGTCAATAATCTTTTCTAAGTTTTTAAGGGTATTCATATCTGATTAATTTCACAAAAATAAATACTAAAATTAGATAGTCATGTATTTACATAGATTTTAACTTGTTTCAATTAAAATTTGTTCTTATAACAACACCTATGGCACAATTATTAAATTTGCCCCAATTTGTGCAGATAAGATATGGTGCTTACTTAAGATATCTTAATCCATAAGTCTACAAAATAAAGTAAAAAAAAATTCGTAAACGTGTCCTTTGATACGTCTATAAGTCTTGTAATTGTTTTAACCAAAATTTTATTATAAGTGTCATACATAATCAAAAATTAATTATTCTTGTATCATAAAAATTAAAACCTGAATTCTTAAAATTTATTTTTGTTTTTTCAAAAATTTTAATAAAAATATTATATTAATATTGTATATAATAATAAATTTTTTGTAATAATAAATAAAATATTAATAAAAATATCCCCGGTAATTTCCAGAAAAGATTTGATTCATTTCCAGAAAAATGCCATTTTGATTGAAATCATGAATTATTTGGTAGTCTATGTTTTTTATTAATGCGAACAATACGTATTTCGTTGTAATTAGTTTTATATAATCAAATATAAATAAATTGATATATTCTGCAACTAAATAAAAATCTGTGAATCACTATTAAAAACTATTTCTGATAAATTTTGTACAATGTTAAGAGTTATAGTTGCGCTATTAATAATGTAATTTTAAATTTTATCAATTTTTTTGTTTTGATAAAAGCAACGGTAGCTTGTAAAAGATTTATGTATTCTTCCTGATTGAAACTGGTTCTTTTTTCAGCACGTACGTTATTTCTGAAGCATATCTTGAAAGAGAAAAAAATACCAATGGTTCTTGGCTGAATTCCAAGAACGATCATCACCTCCAAGGATAGCGCCAAAGCTGACCAATGATGCCTTTACTTTAGGTTTACTTAGAAATAGACAGAAAAGAGTTTTTATTTATAAAAATAATTTTTCACATGGCATGCTTTATTTCGAGATATGAAAGAAATAATAAGCGCAGAGACTATTGATTTGTCTGTGATAATATATTTTTTAAATCAAAACTATTTCTCTTACTTTGAACTAATTTTCTCTTTGATACAACTATTTTGATAGTATATATGTACTATAGAGTTTTTATTTATTGGTAAAAATGTATTTACTTTATTAATTCCCTGTAAGTTTAAAAAATAAATATATAAAGAAACGTCAAATTTAAAACTTACAGCTAAAATAAATATTTAAAACTATTTTGATTTTGCTGCATGCATTTCAAGCCTCTAAGTAAAATATAGTTAAATATTCACCTTAAATTTACATTATAATAACATAATATGACATTAATTTTAGTAAATGCATTAATTTGATTTTTATTTTAACTAAGTAAAATATGCAATTAAAGTATAAATTTTTACTTACATCTAAATAAATTTTACATCTTGAAACAAACTAATAATCGCAAAAAAATGTATAAAAATATTTTAAGAATATCAAATATTTAATTAACAGTTTACAAATGCTCAAATTTCATATTTACCTTTCTATTTTTTATAAAATATATGGTATTACTAAGATTAAGTAGAATGCTTTATATATAAACGCATAGAATTATTATAAAAAATGTATTATATTTTATTTAACGCCATTTACAACAGTATTAATTATTATTATTATTATTGTTCAAAAGTTCCTTAGCTATAATATAATTTTAGATAAATATTTATAGTATACTAAGATTTTAAGAAATGTTTCAGGAAAATATTAGATAATTTTATTGAAAAGTTCAATAAATAATAAAAATATGTATTTTATACAATTAAATATATCTCGAAATAGAATATTAATTTTAAATCTTTTTTAAATTAGTAATTCATGTGAGTTTTATAAAATTTTACCCATTAATTTTAGTAATTCTGAAAAACTCAGGTTAAATAAAAACTAATTGAAAAAATAGGACCAACACCGTCGGCTGCTGTAAATGCTTTTTTAATTATAAATAAATCACAATTTTTAACTAATACCAAACCAATATATAAGGATAGTTTTCGATTTGTTTTTCTTATTAGAAGATTCTGCCGTACTTTTGATTAAGGTATAATAATTCTCACATATCAATATCAAAATACAATAAATAATTTACCAGAAACTGAAATATAAGTAATATATTAGTGATTATTTTTCATTACATTGTGCGTAATTTAAGAAAGAAGCATTAGGGTTTTACTTGAATTTTTCTATGAATTATTTATAACAATTATCAAAAGTATAAGTAACCGTTTAAAAACGATATAAAATAGCATAATTTATGTTCACCTCCTTCCTAAATAATTAAAATTAGCACTTATAAAATAACTAAATTAGCCATTGTTAAAGTTGTTTCAAATTTACTGTAAATCGTGAAATTATAAGTATGTCACCGATTTCTGTTTAAGAATTAGTTTCTATATAAAAATACGCAGATAAAAAATTTCTCTAAATTTTATTTACGTAAATAGAGTGTGATGATTAGAATATAAAAAAGTGTTTTTACTTCTAAAAGAAATGTGTTCCTAGTAAAACATTACCAATTTAAAAAAAATAACTTTATAACTATATATTTTTTTCATTTAAAATTTTATAATTTAGAAAAAAATTAGAATAAATATTTTTGTCATTCAGACATTCTTTTTTGTCGATATATTTTTCAATCTATTTTTATTTTTTTAGAATAATTTTCCTTATTTATCAGCATAATATATTTATTATAATTGGAATGATATAAAAAAGAAAATATATTTTATGTGCCCTCTGCAATATGATATTAATTTTTTAGTGTTTTCAAAATTAATTCTTCTTGAATGAAATTAAAAAATTAAATCTTCTCGAATAAAGTATGTGAAGAATAAATTAAAATCATTTAAATACAATAAAATAAGGATTTTTTTATATTATGATCTTATATTATAAGCTCATTTTATATTCAGAGGAAGAAAAAAAATATACTCCGTGTAATAATTTATAATTAGTTAAATTCACACGAAAGAAATTCTTAAAAAATAGAAAATCAGATTATATATTTTAAACTTTCTTTAGGAAATTTGCAGTTTTGCTGGAAGTTTTAACAATATTATCAGAAAATAATGTTTATTATATTTTCATAACCAATAAATTTTTTGTCAACTGATAATAATAATTATTTATGGAATATTAATTATACAACTCGGGTGGGATTTTACAATAATTATATGACATTAGTAGTAAAATAATTATATTATCTTGAAACATTTATATTTCTTGCGCAAAAAATAAAATTTAATTTGTGGTAGATTTTATAATGTATGAATATTTAAATTCTATCAGACGAATGATTTAATTCTAATACAATGTTTTATAGTTCATATATGATATTTAAAGGCAACAATACCTATACATTCTAAAATGAACTAAGACTAAAAATATTTTTTTAACTGTTTACTGAAAAAATAACATGTAATTAGATTACTTTAATTTTATTCTTTATCAGCAATGATAGCTTCACAATTTCATTCCTCATTGAATAACGTTATCAAAATTAGCAAAGAGCGACTGTGAATAAAGTGCCTTACCTTATACAACATTCATTAATTTGTGGAATAGTAAATGTAAGATTTCAGTATTGAAGCCATCATGTAGTGCCAAGCTCTGACTTTTTTCTTATTTGTGTAATTTTTTTAAGATCTAAACTTTCCATTTCTATTACCGAATTGAATTTAAGTTACACAATAGAAAAAATGTTTTCTTAAATATAGAAAACAATAGCTTTGTTGGGAAATCTCATTCTCGTTACTTGAAAATAGTTTTATTATGAAGGTTCTGTAATGCTTCCCATGATCACGAGATGGCGCTTCAGAGACAGTAAAAACAAAGAGACAAATAAGAGTTGCTTTTTATAAGTTAGTTAAAATCGAAAGTTGAATAGGACTTTTGAGAATATTATTGCTTGCATTCATAAAATGTTAATGTAAATTTAATTTTGTTCTATGTGCAATCGTAGAAGATTACAAATATTTGATTTCCAAAATTATGCGAGTTAAATTCGCCCCACAAAACTAATTCAGAGACATAACATTAATTGAATGTACCCAAACAAAAATCGCCGTATGCTCTAAAGATGGCAGAAACATGAAAAATATGTCATAGTTGCATTGTACATCAAGTGAAATTATGCATTTGGTCTGTCAAGCAAAGTGTAAAAGATATTCTGCGAGAACGTAGTCTTCGTATGGCTACGATGGCACAATTATTAAGCATCCTACTTCATGAAATAACATAACTTGCATCCTTCTTTATGTCAAAAGGCAAATATTCTCAGTGATATATCATTAAAAGAATTAGAGGACAACTTACCCAATTAATAATCATTTTAAATTCAATATTCAAAATAAAGGTGATATGCATAGCATACTGAGTGCATTAAGATCTGCTTTGAATTAATCGGTGCTTAATGTCTGTCACAACTAGAAGAATATATCGTTCAGGAACTTCTTAATAAATTAAGTGTTCTTCTGTTTTATCAAACAGCTCCTGAGTTTGAATCCCACCATGAGCCTGTTTATTTGTAATGGCTCAGAATCCACTTTAAATCTTAAGTACTGGTCTTATTAGTCCTAGTGTGCAAAAAATGACCGTTGAGCGACAAACAAATCAAACTTGGTTTATATATATAACTCATTCTGCATTCATGTACGAACATCATACATTTGTGCATATTTTGTAAGAAATTTTCTCGCATTTACATTAAAACAATTTATATAAAGTTGTATTGTTTGTTGTATTTATTACATGTAAAATGGTATTGTTTTTCTGATGCTCATTTCAAAACTCCAGACCATCCATGAATGAAATGAAGGATTACCAATGACACGGTCTAAGGCTACAAATGCTTATTTTCTTTCTAGAGCAGTGAATATATGCTAAATAATTTAATTAAAAAATATAAGCCGATAACTTAGGTATCTCCACCGTTAGCTGATGAGCAGCCCAATGAAATGATGATGAAACACAGAAAGAAATAAAATTAGCTTCCGTAGAATTCTCTTCAACAAACTCTTTAAAACAATAGGGCAGTATCTGAGGTGATCACCATCAATATTCATATGGTGGCATAGAGTTCAACAAACCAAAACTTGGTTCTAATAAGATTTAAATATTTTTTCCAGTAAGTAAAAGAAAGCAAGCAACTCCAACAGATCGAAGTAGGGAACGGAGGATTCTATTTTTGTTGAGCAAAACACTCAACCCCTTTTCTTAACTGCATCACTATATAAGGCTATGTAATTTTTAATTTTTACCGTAAATTTGTTCTTCTGGTGTTATGCAGAGCCAGAGAAGAGTCAGGTTGTGACACATGAAATCCCACTTTAGCAAACCTAAAGATTGATAAGTTATCAGACGTTTAGTTTAAACAGAGGGCGCCACGTGAAGAGGTAGGTTGGTTATGGTGGAACACTTTTGGAACTCTATGCTAGAATGCTTGTAGCTCTCATTGAAGAAATCACGTGAAGACGACTGGTATTACCCCACTTTCAAATGATTCTGTTCTTTGTTGTTATATTTTAATCATAAATGAAATCATTTAACAAACTCTAAATCAAATATTTTTCCTATAACTTTAAATATTTTAAAATATAAGATGTTTTTTTTTAAATTTATATATATATATATATATATATATATATATATATATATATATATATATATATATATATATATATATATATATTTAAGCTAAAATTAAAATTATATAAATTATTCTAAGTTTGCTTATTTAGCAAAATGCGATCAATAAATACGATGTTCCTACTTAACATGTCTTAAATTTGAATTAATTAATTAATAAATGAAGTATTAGAGCAAAATAAATAATGTGCGATAAATTTGAGTTTAATTAAATTGATTATATTTATTTTTGTGATACTAAATATAAAATTTATGGTTGTTATATTAAAATATTTTTATTAAATTATGTGATTATCTCAAAAAATTCAATTTTACCTAGAACTGCGTTGTTTTAAATATATAGTCACAATTTATATTTTTTATGAAACTTTAATTTAAATTATTCTAAAAATGATATATTTTACCACCTTGTAAACATTGCATTACTTATTGGAAAAGCTAAAATTTGTAAAATTTTTCGCAATTTTTTTTTAAAATGATATTTATGATTGAGATTAAGTTCATTGCGTCAATTTTATTTGATGAATGATAAACTGTAATAGTTAGATAAATAAATAGATATATAGTTGAATATCACATATATTCTTTTGTGGGAATATACATTTTCTAAAGTTTTTCCCCAAAAAATGTCACATTTTATAAACGAAGACCTTACACACAAAGGGCTAATAAATACTAAAAAATGTTGTAAATATTCTTTGATGGATATTTCCTGGAACAAAAATTGATTTTCATTAATTACACATTTAATAACTTTATTGTATTAATAAAAATATATTTATACACACGATAAGTCACTTATCAATGCTTTCTTGATATCAATCAAACAATGTACACATAATCTATCAAACAATGTACACTACGACTACGAATTTTCATATAGGTTTTGTTAGTCAATAACATGCTTTAAGTGCTAAAAACATGATTAAAAATTAAACAATCTTAAAATCTAATATAAAATATGAATTTTGATCTAATTTTAACTGATGTCATCATTAGTTGAAAACGTATGTTACTTTATAAAACTATTTTTTCTTAGTATTTTTAATATTTTTTTACAGGAACACAGTTTTTCTCGCAAGATTTGTGAAAAAATGTTGCATTTTTGTTTTCTTATGTTGTCATGTATATGTTTTCGTAGTTTTAATTAAAACAGAAAAAAAAGTTCAATAAATATGAATTAATATAAAACATGAAAAAGTATTATAATTATTTTACAAGTAAATCGATTTGGATACTTTTATGTTAATAATTATAGAGGTATATAAAAAGTTTCAAACAAAAATGATGCGTAGTCTTGAATTACATCTAAAAGTTTAAAATGTTCGGTAATTAATTACTTGAATTCAAAATATACCCTGAGTAATAGTATGGTATATTTTGATATTTGTTTTTTCATATACATTTGAAAACATCTTGAATGAGATAATAATAATGAGATAGAATGCATGATAATGATAATGAGATCACATGAATGATAATGATAATAAGATAACATGCATAAATACTGTTGCATATACAAAATAGAAACTGAAAAATCTAAAAAAATATATCTATGATTTGTGCATTATGGTTAAGCAGTCCAAACATTTTGTTTTTAATTAATAATATTTTTAACATAGTTAATACACATTATTTATATAAAAATTTCAAAGGATTTTTAAATACAGTTATAATCAGTATTTCTAAAATAGCATTCTCTCCAGCTTAAATGTACCCTGATTTCTAATGGATTCTAAGTTATTTTAGAGAATCTTAAAATAATAATGTAATTCAGAGATCACAGAGAGGGATATTGTTTACGAAGAGTCGGTCTAAGTATCAAATTGATGAAGAAAAAGAGATGCATCATTTTCAACATTAAGAAAGACGATTATTTTGAAAAGAATTATTCGAAAAGAAATAAAATATAATCTTCCTTTGAAGTAAACCTGGATCTTTTCCAAGATACTTTATTCAAGTAACGAGAGTCATCAGACCTCTTTGAAAAAGGAATACTTTTCATTTTTATACATTTCAACTTGTTTCTTTTTATTTGTTTGTTTTCTTTTTGCTTTTATAAATGATATGCACGCAAAATGCCTTTGGACGTCTATTGTCGTTGATGATCATCTTCAAGTTGAGGAAGACGGGGATTTTTCTTAACGTCTAAATTCCTTTGATGTGTGGGAATAGGCAGAGTCGGTTCAAGTGAATACAACTTCCGATGAATATCATTATGGGTCATTTAATTCTAGTTGCTTTCTGATACTAAATGAGGAAAAACGTTTATTTCAAATTATTTCTTAATCATTATCCAATGATTTAATAAAAAAATTTAATATCTTTGCTTTGAAAAGTTAATGATTTAATCTTGTTTTTTATCGATGTAAGTATGCATTAATAATTCATGGTGATTTTATTCTTTAATTATTGTTAAAATAATATATGTATATAAATATAGTTTAACATTTTTTTTATAGTTCGAACACAGAAGTATAACTAATTTTAATTTAAAAGAATTAAAAATAACTATTATTTACATATCTATTTTTAAATTTAGAAATTATTTTATTCCCTGTTTGTTATTGGTATAGTTAAAGTATGTAAAAAATTAAAATAATTCGAAGACTTTTATTATAATACTTAAAATAATATAAATGATTTCATTAAATTATTTAAAAAAAAACCTTTTAATGACTAGTCTGATTATAGCGAAACTTTAATATACTTTGTGTAAGCTATTTTGCCACATTATACAAGTGACTAAAATTATAGAAAGTATAATTTCCATTACATAAGATACATTGCAATGTAAATTATAAAAAGTGTATTATTATATGCTTATTTGCTAAAAAGATTTAAATATATTGTGTTCGCTGTAATATTCATCATATTTAAAAGCAAGCAAATACAATATTTTATAGTTATATTTCGTATTCAGGTAATGTGTTGAAAATAACGTATTTTAAATTTAGGTTAATTTGTGAATTTAGTTTTGAATTAATGTAAAAATATTGCCAAAAAAATTACAGTACTCTCACAAAATATTTTTAGAAAAAAATAATATTTTAAAAGATATTATTTTGAAAATTTAATTAATAACTAAAAATAAAGTTAAAAATTTTTCACGTGTATGAACTGTTGTTAAAGAAACTTTTCCCATATAAGAAATTTAATGCAACTAAATTAATATAAAACATAAAATAGACTAGATTTTTATCTTAACAAATTACATTCATTATTACTTATGTGATTAAATTAATGCCTCATAAAATTCAGAATCCACTCTGCATATCGCTTAAATCATAAAAATATACACTAAATATAAATAATCAGAATCTTATGTTCATAAAAGAAAAATCTGTCTTATTTAAAATTAAAATAAATCTTTTAGCATTTATCCATTTTGAAAGTAAATTTCATTTTGTTTTCCAATTTGTCCTTAAAGTTTGAATGTTTCATTTATGCTATAATAATATAAAAACCTGTGTCAAAAATCATTAGAACTTCACAGAACTAGATATTTGGTCGACAAAAATTCTCTAATTGATGGAATTATTTCTCATATGTTAAACTTATTTTAATCAATATTCAAAATGCTAGTTTAAGTATAAATTTTGTAAAATTAGAAACATCTGAAATTTTACACATAACATTCAAATTAAACTTCTTATATGTTTAAACGCTATAAGGAAACTTTTAAATTATATGATAATTTGTAAAAATCTTATAGTTTATGGAAATTACATAGTCATGCTAAGAATTACATCATTTTTTTTCAGGTACTTTTGTCAAAAAATAATTATAATATTGTTTCGGTTTTTATATTTTTCAAATTAGGCTTAGTAAACATAAAACTGAGCATATGTGACTATTAAACATGCATGTTTAAAAATTAATTATATATATATATATATATATATTAGTAAAACAAGAATCAAAAAATATTTTTTATATATATATATATATATATATATATATATATATATATATATATATATATAAATACATATATATATATATATATATATATATATATATATATATACATACATATATTCAAAATTAAACAAATAACAATACTAACTTTAAGCTGTTTTTATGCCATATTAGTATTGTGAGCTATACAAAAAATCAAATTTTGTAAACATTTGATCACTTTTTTGATACGAACACACTTCAGACTGATGAATCACTTCAAAATTTTATAAACTCAAAATGATTCGAAGCAGAAGAAAATTCCCGTAAGATGATACAGCTCGAAACTTTTTGTTAGATCTTCTTTATATCTGTCAAATACTTAGTTTTCGAAAGGAGTAAACTTTTTAGAAGTTAAGAGAGAGAGAAACTAGCATTTTTTGGTTAGTTCTGCAACTTTTTTTTGGTTCTTTTGTTCACTTCTATCTCTTTTGGAGCGTTGAAAGCGTGCCCGAAAGCCCATTTCTCTGTTCCATAACATACTATGGCAGTCCATGGTACATCCTCTTAGACCCAAGGGTACCTGCTGAAACACTGAACGTTAGTGGTCAAAGATTAGAGAAGATTGTACGTGCTTAGAAACTGAGATAACTTCTGCGGATGATAAGAAATGGACCAAAAGGTTTAATCTTCACCTCCGGGGTATATTTCTTTCCTCCTTTCTACGTCCCTGGAGATACAGATTATTGCCTTCGATGTTCTTCTTATCTCAGGTGTATTAAATTCACTGCTGTTGGCTCTCGGCCCATTTCTCCCTGATACTATACCCTTTTCTTTGTAACACTATAGGCTTTGACTGTCGGCAGCGACTTTGAATTACAATCGTCCAGAATTTACGTCTATGTTATGGAAAATGTCTGAAGAGAAAGCGGTTTTAGTTTCCTCTGTAGCAGCTTTCTGAAGATTACGACGAAAGGTTTATTGCTTGTTTAGGCAATTTGTGTAGGAATTTATTCCTGCTTCTAATACATAAAATTAATTTTTTTAAGAGAAAGAAAGTGCAGTAAAATTAAAATATTAATCTCATAAACTGGTATTATATCATCTTATAATAATACTCTTCAGGTAAACTATACAATAATGATCAATATTTCTTAAAAAGAACTGAATGTAAAGAATATTAACATTTAAACACTATATTTGCTAAACAAAATATTTTGTTTAAATTTTAATATATACTACAATAATGATTGAGGACTAGCTGACTGGTGCCGGAGTGTTTATCATCCCTAACTCCAAAGCAGTAGGTCCCGGATTCGAATCTCATTCGGACATGTGTGAGTGCTCCTTCCTCTCTCACTCTCTTTTTGTGTGTGTGGGTGTGTTTCTTTATCCCTTCACTTTAGGGGTGAAATATTACACTCACTATTTGCCCCATTATATAAGATGCCATCACATTCTCCCCTTATAGCGATAAACAGGCATATCCTAAGTTCAGCACGCATTAAAAAAATAATGGTAGACTATGTCTTATTTATACATTTTAGGTATATCTGATTTATAAATTACATTAAAAACGTGTTTCCCTACATCAGCTGCAACATTTTACAATAATAAAGAGAGAATTTTAACATGTAAAATTGTTAAGTAAAATGAAATAGGGAATAATATATCACATAAATTTACTAATGTACAGATAATATTAAACGTTTTTGAGCAGGATGATTTAAAATTAAAGGATGCTATTTTTTAAATACTTACGAATCATTTTAGCTGAAGTTCTAACAATTTATATTACATGTTTTATTTATATTTAGTATTTGATATATTAACATATCTTCCGAAATTACACATTCATTTGATGACTACTTCCGGAGTATTTTCAAATTTATAATATAATATGAAACTTAAATAAAAAAACTCAGTTACGTACTCACAAAAAATTATTTTTGCTTATTTTGTTTCTAAAATGTATGATAACTTACATCAATATTTCTTACTTATTTATTATGGCGATATCTCCAATTTCATATTTTAGATTAGCTTTTATCCGTTAAAATTCTTTTATAACTATAATTTTCCTAAATAATTTTGTATAAAATTGTATTTTTCAATTTATTTTTTAATTTAGAAATCGTATTTTTTTATACAAATTGATTTCTTTATTACTTATTTGTATAGAATTTTTCAACTTAAAACCTCAGGGACACATAACTCCAATTACCTTTGTGAATGCAGAATAATAATCTCAATAAATTTAATAAAAGAATAATAATAATAAATGTATTGAATATGGAGACTTTATTAAAATATACAAATTCTTTATATGAATCAGGATATATAATCTAATTTATTTTGATTCTTAATTTTATAAAGTTTAATTTAATAATAAATTTAATAAAACGATAGAAACATTTTCAAATTGTCTCCTTTAAAAATATGAATAAAATTATTTTGAAAAATTTGATTCATGAAATTTGAAATTTTACAATACTTTCAATTGGAATTTATTTAATACTTTCAAATTACTTAACACAATGGGTCATGATACAGAAAGCATTGTTTCTTGAAAAAATATATGTAGAAAAAAGATTGAAAAAATAATATAATAGTACACGTTAACATTAAAAATTCATTTTAAAATTGAAATTATTATCGGTGAATTTATATTTGATAGGGATGGAAACATGAAATAAATTTCAAAACTGATATTTCCTAAATTGGGTATTAATTCATACAAGCGTTATAATATTTGTCATCCTTTTTTTATTGAAAATAATTTTCTTTCTTTTTTTTAACAAAATTTGTGAAATTAAATTCTTTTTCTTTTTAGCTAAGGTTAACAACTCAAAAACTACCATGTTAGTAAATTTTAAGTTGATAATTTAAAAAAAAAGCATAAAAATATATTTAAATTTAAAATTTAATACCGGTTTTATTTTATTTTGCAATATCACTCATGTAATAATGAAATAAAATCGAATTTTAATAGAATTAAGAAGAAAAATAGGTATTAGTGCATGCCATATTTCACAATATTTATTTTAATAATACGGTGCAAATGTTTTTAAGGTTTTTCTTACTGAAGTCTATATTATTATTAATTCATATAAATTGCTTTCCGTTTTCTTACATTGAGTTAATTTTGCTTAAATTATTTGAACTAAAATAGTAATCAATATTTTGTCTAAAAGTATATTTAATGACAAATATACGAAACCAATAAATGCACGTTAAATAATATAAATTCAATTACTCTGCAATGATACTTTATTCTGCAATTGAACGTGTCCGATAAATAAACTACTCTCCTGATGCATTATAAATGCCATGAAATTACCGATACCATTCCTTAAAATAATTCACCTTTATACTGCAAAGTACTTTTTTACCATCATTACTGGAAAATACCTTGCATTCGATCCAATTTACCTTTGCCTTTCAAGAGTTATAAAAGATCCTGCCGTGTCGAACATCCGTTATATCTTTTAATCTCCTTTTTTTCTCCCGAGCCATCCTCTTTGTTAAGTGCAGTGAGGATTCCTAAAACTCTACCCGCTAACTGAAATTAACAGTTAACTAAGTACTTGAGCAAACAAAAGTAATTACGCTGACGAAGGCTGTAGTTGTGTTAACAATGTGCATCAATCACTGCAAAGGAGGTCCACCTTCTGCTGCTTTTTTTCCAATCTTCTTTTTCTTCTCGACACATTTTCTCAGAGTTATTTTTTTTTATCCTTTCCTTTCCTTCTATCTTTCTCATCGAAAAGCTCAATGCAACGTTTCCTTCCCTATAACGAATAGATTAAACAAAACATTTGTCATTACTCAGGCAAACACAAGAGAAACAAATGTGCACTGTAGAAAGTGCAGCTTTTTTTCCTCATGCGAATTGCCCGGTTGTTTGTCTTAGTTTGCTTCTTCTTTTCTTTAGTTTGTTTGTATTCAAAAGTTTTCCAAAAGTGGCATAAAACAAAGATTATCCATGGCTAAAACTAAGGCGAGTTCTGATTTATGCGCTGCTGGCATAATGAGTTCGCGGGTGAAAATTTTTATTCTCAGGAGGAGAAAAATAATTGGACACTTTATTTTTAATCAAAAGGAAATCAACGCGACCTTTAGTAAAAAATAGCGTTTTAATAATTAACTCAAGTTTTGTATGATGATCTGTTGAACATGTGAATCGCGTATGATGCTAAATATATATTTTTTTTTCCTCTAAATCAATGTGTTAGAAACTTTTTTTTTCGAAACTTGCGCTAATGACTTAATGTTGAATATATCTCGTATTTCAATCTAAACCAACAATTTCTGTGCAACAAGGAATTTTACTGTCAGCATTTGTTTCATAAATAAAAGGGTAAATATTTCGTAAACTTTAGTTTTTTTTAATTTTTAGAAAAATATTTTTACTTTTAAATATTATAAAGTATGTTAAATTTAAAAATCCATGCAAGTTAAATTCGTATAAATTAGAATATTTTGTTCTTTTTTTTTTTTACCTAAGAGAAATTTTAGTATAAAATGGAAAAATTAATTTATTCTCAAATTATATTTAATAATACATTCTTTTTATTCATAATTTTAAACGTAAAATTGAAATTATGTTTAAACATGTCATTGATTGTTTACATTTTTTAATCACTTGCCATTGAATGTATGTCACATCATAAAATGATTTTGGCACGTGTTCTAAAATATTAATGGTAATGAATAATATGTTATATACTCTTCTATAATATTATGCGACTTCAGTGGAATACCATCTAATGCTTCCAGATTTACACAGGTAACTGCAATAATAAACAGAGAAATTCGTATTTTCGTTAGTAATTTCATTATTAAAAATTAGAAATCCAAACCACTGTTCTGTTTTCGGTTCAGAACTAATAGAATTTGAAGAAGTTCTAACGTCTTCTGATTTCTGCACAATCTATATTGATTGAGTTTTGATCAACAACAGTTCTGATCAACACTTCCTATATTGGTGCAGTATTGGTGGCAGAGGTTCGATATCTTTTCCAGCCCTGCGAATAAGATTCTCATCTTGTCAAAATGAACAACTACAATGGATTATTTTCACACATTGGCCTTATTGGAAATAAAATGCCTGATACCATGAAAAAGAGGGAACTTTAATGACTTAACATCTAGTACCCTAATATTTTTGGAGATCTGCTCAAAATCCAAATCTACCGTCTCTTCAATTTCATGTTCTCTTCCGACTCATAAATGGTATCATGTGCAGCCGATAGTTTTTGTCAGGACTCATAAGTAGACACCTGAAATGTCTTAGTATTGAAAAAAGAAACAAAATCTGCACCATGTGTAGGAAATATAATATATCACATATTTATATATATATATATATATATATATATATATATATATATATATATATATATATATATATATATATATATATATATATATATATATATATATATATATATATATATATATATATATAAAATATATATATATATATATATATATATATATATATATATATATATATATAACCTCTAATCATCTACTTTCCTTCTTAGCATTTGAAAAACAGGATTTGTTTCGAGGGCCTCTTCTTATTTTGAATTTTTATTAGTTCACAGGGTTTTTTTTAGATTTGATTTTTTTAATGGCTAACCAGATAGTATAACAAGCAATATAATATCATATGTGTCCACTTATTTATTTAATTAACAAAATTAAAAGGTTGAAAAAATGTTATTCATATTTTATGCCATTGATTAATAAAATATAGCTATTTATGTCATTTAAAGCATTATTGATATTTTAGCAATATTTATTATATTTATTGAATATTTTTAGAATTAAAGGGTTTTGTGTATAAAAAATACATTCCCAAATCAATAACTTCACTAAGATTCCCTATCTTAAATTCTCTAAATAAGGAAATAGGACATATTTACAGATACATCAGTCATTACAATGGTTATGTAGAAATATTAGAATGGGACACCCTATTTTATAATGTATAAAATGTTTCTTTTTTCAGAAGATTGGAATAAAATAAATAAATTTTTTCCCGGTTTAACATCAAAATATTTTAGAATAATCAAATGCAATCTTAAGAACAATTATGTAAAAAGATTCTATCAATCAAAACCAGGAAATATCCAAACATTCTATATGTGATACATTAAAATTGATCCCGTTTATTAACATATTAATCTTAAAGAAAAGAAGTTTTTTGATGATTATAATTTCGTTTAAAATATAAAAAATAATTATCTAATATCCTAATCTAATATAAAGCCTAATTTTTTTCAATTGATTGCTTTATCCATCAAGAGTTCTTAGTTTCATAATTTTTATCTGGTTCAGTTGAGATGGAAATTTTGTATAGTTTTAAATCTAGTTGTTTAAATGACATTTCAAAATAATTTAATGATAGTACTCAGGCTCTCTTTCAATTTTTCAATAAAAAAATGTCAATTTATTTTTGTCTTTACTAAAGATACTGGCATAGAAATAGTAATTATATATATATATATATATATATATATATATATATATATATATATATATATATATATATATATATATATATATATATATATTTGTACTACTTTGAATTATTTGTACTAAGACAAAAAAGTTTTTACTAAACTTTTATATTTTATATTTTTTTTCTAAATATAACTCTGTGATAGTAATATGATCAAATTCTTTAGCAATCAATGCACAGTTTTCTAAACAATAAAAGGATTGATCTATAACCTTCGCTAAATAATAATTATTAAATTTTTTTATATTTATCTATTAGATAGGAAAATACATGTGATTTTTTTTTCAAAATTATGAGAGCATTATTAAAATTTGTAAAGAGAGAATACTTTTTGCAAGAAGGGCTAATGTAAATTACATATTCGATATGTGTTAATATAAGTTGCATATGTAAATTTATAAAAAATAAAATGTGTGGTAAATTTTATAAATTATTTATTTTAATTGTTTCCTTTCTACATGTGTACTGTACGACCAAATAAAATCTGAGTTTTTTAAAACTATATACAATGTTCAATACCAATGGAATTTATCCGAGTAATTTTAGTAATTTTTATGTTGCAACACATGATTTTATTTTAGAATTTTGTGTGATCCAGAGTATAATTTTAGAAGTAAATCCTTTGAGCAGTGAAAATAAGAGTATTTCGTGAATATGTAACATATATCATTTTAGTATAAAATAATTTCTTTTTTGTCTTGTGCTAGCAAGGCTGGCAATATGGGGTGCGCTGCTCCATTTTTTCATACTGAACCATATTTGGTGTGGAGTCCGACTGCTTCAGTACACACATTCCACAGGGACCCGTTTATAGGGTAGGAAATCATTCACACCTCATTCATACACAGAAAGGACAAATACAGGATAGATAGAGAAAGTACATCCATGCCCGAACCGGGATTCGAACCCAGGACCTCACTATCCGCACTCAGGCACTCTGACCCCTAGAAAAGATGGTTGGAATTATTTCAATTAATTGTATACATAAATTACTGTCATACAATTATTTTAAATTGCTTAATAATTGTAATCTTCTCATATTAACACGAGTGAAAGTATCAAACAACTCTAAATCTTTTTATTAATAAGATACAAAAATCGATAATTTTGGAACATTTATTTTTATTTATAATTATTATTTCATCAAATAAGAATTATTACGCATAAAATAATTATTATATCGTTAGGTTATAATCATTAAGTAATTATCTATAATCATTTAATAATCATTCCTGAGCGATAAATAATCTCCGATTTCCAAGATTTTTCATCCTTGTTAAATATTTCAAGTTCTTTATTTGTTAAGTCATGCTAATCATTTAGAAATAATGATCTTATTTAGATATTCCATACAGATTTTTAAAGTACTCTCAAGGAACTTTCGACGAATTTCACATTAGGAATATGGCATCGCGAAATGTCTTAAAATGTAACAGAATCCATTTTTCCATACTCGCATTTCTCTGTCCAAGTTAGTTCGGGTAATCTCAAGTTCCGCAGTTCCTCCATGAATTCTTCATTTATTCATTCCAGCATACATACTAAGCAGAACTGTAATTCCATCCGAGTCAAGGTTTGTTTCCTCTCATCTGTCTTTTTAAGTCTCTTAAATTATACATATAGCAATCAATTATTAACTTTGATTAAACTTGTTCGTTCCGAAAATTGGAACTTAGCCAAGAAATGGAGCTGACTGCATTACCATCTTCCAATTTCGGGCATTTTATCCCTTTGCAATTGGAAACCAGGACATCTGTTATTTGGCATACCATCAGAAGATAATTTCGGTCACTCTAACGATGGCTTTAATAATTCAGAATTCCGGGAATAAATACATGCGGTCTGTAGCACTCATCACACAAGTTTAGTGGCTGACTTGTGTTTTACCATTTAGATCGCAATTGTCTGTAACTGACTAATTATACCTTGCCGTGTGCTGCATTACATGAAATTCTCTTAGAGGGCTGAAATTCATGCAGATTTAATGAATATCAGGAAATCCCTGAACAAATGCAATTAGGGGTGTTGTATGAATAGCGAGTATTTGATAAGCTTTACCTAATGAAAAGTACGAATGTTTATAGTGAGAATTTTTAAAACACATTTTTCCGGATATTACGTTTTCCTAGAAATAGTTTATTATGTTTTACTTCAACTTGGTCTCTAAAGTAACAGATTAAGGGATCTTTTTCATATAAGATTGCAAAATATATAAAATATATCTATCTCTAAAATGACACTTTACTGCATTTTGGGTTGATACTGTAACTGTTTTGAGTCGATATAACTATATACGATTTAAATTATTGAAACATTTGATGTGTATAAATAAGAGTGACTAAAGCGTATTTTTGTATAGTCTATCTACGATTCATTAAAAAAATTGTCAAATATTCAAAACTTCACCTTTTTGTCCATAAAATAACAATCGCAAATTTATTATTTTTTTCAATTAATTATCATAATTTCATTTGTGAATATTTATTATTATAGTTCCTGATTTTCAGCTAAAATCATCGTACTGATTACTATTCCTTAGCAAACTTTTATGTATTTTGGTAAAGAGTGGACATTTAAGAATCTCATAAAATAAGTTTAATTACATGCACATAAAAACAGGTTTCTATTGTGTTAGTTATTTATTTTACAAATGTACTATTTTCCCTATAAAGTTTATTGCTTTATTAAAATAAAGTATGTAAAAATAAGAAACATTATTTTAGAGCATATATTAAATTTTAAGTTCAAATTTTGAATATAAAGTTAAGTCTTATTTCTTCTAAAAATTAGTAAATGTGATGATGTAATGAAAGAAAGATAAAATTTCATTTCCATATATTTAAAAATAAGAATCCGAAACATTAGTTCCTTTATCGTAACACAACTGAAAATGTAAGTTTATTACACATTGATGCTTTTAAAATTAACGCATTATGAGTTATCAGTGGTTTTAAATCAAACCTGAAAATTCACATGAATGTAAAAAATGAATGTATGTTTGAATTAATTCAAGCTAAAAGTTACTGTGAATATAAAAATATAGTTTAAATTATATATATATATATGTATATATATATATATATATATATATATATATATATATATATATATATATATATATATATATATATATATATATATATATATATATATATATATATATATATATATATATATATATATATACACAAACATAGATAGATAAAATACAAACAAACCATTAGCTTAATATCTAGTATGTACAATAAATACATTATATGTGTGTGTGTGTATATATATGTATAAACATATATATTATATTTATTATATGTACTAGAAGTTAAAGTAATAGTTCATTTGCTTTTTATATTATTTAGACTAAGCTTATATAAGTAGAGATTATAATTTTCCATCCCAAAGTTAGTAATTCTCCTAAATACTCTACAAAACCGGCTTTAAGTCAGAAAATGTTTTATTCTGCATAAAAGCAAACGAAGTTAAAAAATAAAATTACTCCGCTCCATTTGGCACCATCTTATGCATCACGAAATCCCCGTCTTGAGAGAGAGGAGATCTTTACATCCCACGTTAAGCCATTTTTTTTTCTCTGCCCCCACTCCCGCATGATTATGACTCCTTACTACTCTTTGTTTCCCTCAACACTGATCCTATTGTATCCTGGGCAGAAAGTACTGCCTCTTTGTATTCCAAAATGCGCCAAACTGAGCATGACAGATAGAAGTAGTTTCAGGAAAAAGACCCGAAAAGGAGCAAAGCTAGGAATAAAAATCTTCGGAACCCCTTTTTGCTCTAATTCTTTTTTTTTTCCCCTTTTCTTTCCGTTTCTTAGAATTAATGGGTCATGCGAAGTTAAGCCTAAACGGTAATATTCCTCTTCTTCTTCTCGTTCTCTTTCTGCAATGAAGGTTCGTTAGGTTTGAACAATCCCGGTCTTTGCTTGGACTTAATGGGATCACACAGTGTATAGGGTAAGAGTCGCTTGTAGGTAGGGTTTAATCTCAAACAAATAGCTGGCATTGCAATTTTTATGTCGCCGCTTCATTACATACTGAAAAAATGTCGCTTGTATAGTTAAATAATGCAAAAGCTTTTTTTTATATCAGTGTTTTCTTGTATTTTTCACTTTTATTAAGTTATATTTTTTGATAAAATATCTAAATATTTATGTTTATGTGAATTCATCAAGGCTGTTTGCTTAAGGAGGCACAAAATGATGCGAAATTATTTCAATCGAACATACTACTTTCTTCTGAAATCATGTAATCATGTTTGTTTTGTTTTTTTTCAAAAATGTATTAAATACAAAAATATACATTTTCTTTATGTAATATACATAGCTTGAAATTAGTGATTACTCATGTATCTATATGAAATATTCCGATGCTTATATAATCCTAAATTTCTATAATTAAAATTTTATACTTTATTCAATTTTTAAATATTTATTCACGCGGAAAATGTGAAAGCTAATTTATACGTTTTAACTTATAAAAATGTAATTTAATTGAATAATAATTAATTAAATTTTAGTTTAAATAAATTTAAATTAAATAATTTTTTAATTAATCTACATGAAGTATTTCGATGTATATTATAAATCTAAATATGTGTGTGTGTGTGTGTCTATATAGTTTAAATTTTATATTTTACTTAATTTTTAATTAGTTATTCGCACGCGGGAAATTTGAAAGCAAATTTATGCGTTTTTAATTTATAAATTTGTTAAGAAATATAAAAAATATTTATTTTAAATTATTCTGGCATTATCTGAATTTTAATGCAATGTACATCAAAAAGAGTCAAATTAGAAGAAATAAAAATACAAATTTATAAATCGGGAATTACACTTAGTGTATATTTAAAGAAGTATAACTACAGATTATACAAATATGCATTATTACAATTTGTAATAAAAAATATTATAAAATTATTATACAAATATTTAAAATATAATTTCTAGAATATAACTTTTTGTCAGAGTATACTTTTAAATTACTTTTATCTGCTAATTTTTATGTATTCTTTACTTCTAAAATTAGTTATTTAAAATTCTAAGAGTAAATACAGTCATATATTTCATAGAAATTCCCAGATAGAGTTAAATTTGTTCATATGAATTTGTAAATAATCTTCTTGGAATCATGTTTAAAAATATAACATTTATTCACATTTTAAATACATATATTTGTAATCAGATTAACTTAAACAAAAGTACGCACTATCATTTTTAATCCTTAAATAATTCTAAACATTATTACTAATTCATATTAATCACACTTTTGAAGTAAATTTTGATCCTATTTAAATCAAGATTTAAATATTCAAGAATGTTAAGGTAAAGCTTAGAATACATAAACTAAATATTTTCAAATGTTGCATATAATCACACATTTACTTATTTATTATAAATATATTTATTTCTAAATTCAAAACTCTATAAATTGCATTTATACTTCAGAGAGCGAATAAATATTTAGATTCCTTAATTTTAATGCCGTACTGGTATAATTAAAATAGTAGTTTAAGTTTAAACTAACCTAAATTACTAGCATCATGAAAAAATTATAATTAAATATTGAAACAAACTGTAAAATATTTACACACATTTAAATTAATAAATAATTTTTTATAAAAGCTAGATGCTGCATTTAATAACGTTGCTTTCAGAATTTTAAATACATTTTTAAATGTAATATAGTAAGTTATATTGATATTTTTTATGTTTTATTTATAATTTAGTAATCTGAGAATTAAATAGTGATTCTTAATTCTTAATTTACATTTGCTTTTCTGATTATACTCATTAATATATATATATATATATATATATATATATATATATATATATATATATATATATATATATATATATATATATATATATATATATATATATATATATATATATATATATATATATATATATATATATATATATATATATATATATATATATATATATATATGTATATATATATATTGTTAATTAAAAGAGACTTATATATTTGTACACAGGTTTCATGGGTTCGGCAGAGAGATCTTCATATCTTGACTGTTGGGAAGTACACTTACACAAGTGACCAGAGGTTCACGTCTATACACTTGGATAACTCAGAGATTTGGACGCTTGAGATAAAGTACACCCAGAAGCGAGACGCCGGTGTCTATGAGTGCCAAGTAAGCACAGAGCCCAAAATGAGTTTGAGCATAAGGCTCAACGTCGTTGGTGAGTCATTATTTTCTTATCTTTAATTAATTATTTTAATTTTATTGCTGATTTTGCAAAGCATTTTTAAATCCACATATATTTAGGAAATAATTTAAAAGCATATAATACACTTACATAAAGAACCCTATAACTTTCCCTGTGGCCGGGATTGGCAAGTTAGTAACTAACTTGCCAATGGCTTCGTTTTCTTCATTCGTTGGCTTCGTTTTCATTTAGTAATGAGTTAGAGTCTCTATTTAACCGATGATTCGTAGTATTCACTGAAGGCAACTAGAGTACATTAAATTAAAAAAATCGTAGTCTCAATGTCCTCCAAGTGAAATGATATGTCTGGGGATCACATGTCAAGTATTAGGGCTCTTTTGCTCGATCCCTGCTTTAAAATTATGGAGACTCTACACTTCAATTTCCAATTACTGGTAGAACACAACGCTGAATTAGGTACAAGGAAATATACTGATGCAACAAAAGCAAACACTTTATTTTACAAAACATCACCTGATAAATATTTTATTCGATCAAAATATCAGCTGTTTGAAAACTTGAGGCAGAGATCTCTCTATTTGAAAAATAAGGCTATGGATCAGTAAAAAATAATAAAAAATAAAATAAAAATAAAACTTCTGAATAAATAGTAAATAGAGCAGATTCCATTGGTTTATAATAGGTTTCACTTTTATATTATGTTCACATTAGTACAGAGCTAAGAATATATAATATTCATTGCCTGACAATTAACATACAGAGTGTTTTTGTGCAGACTTTTGCTTACCGTCATGACAAAGGCAGTCTTTCTTGCAACAGAAATATGATTGCATTTAAACTTAGATTGAACTGTAATCCGTTTGTGACATGCATTAAGTAACGTTGGGGGGTATGAAAAGATACCCCTAACAGAACATGTGTGCATCAATGATTCCCCCATCCCATGGTCAGCTGAATGCAAACACCTGGGAATCATGTTTGACAGGAAACTGACCTGGAACAGGCACTTAATAAATATAACTAGCAAATTCAAGCAAGTTAGAGCTTCATTATATCCATTATTAAAATACAACTCTGAACTAACAATAGAAAATAAAATGCTCATTTACAAAGGGTACCTCAGACCCCTAATCTCATACGCTTGCCCACTCTGGGGCTACACCCACTTTTCAAAATTAACCAAACTTGAACAATTACAAAATGCTACCTTTAGAAAAATTACAAATGTTTCCTGACACTACAGAAACAAAAAAATAAGAGAAGAACTTAAAATACCTTTAATCAGAGAATTTTTTGCCAAAATAATGGAAAATCTATATAAAAATACTAATTTAACAAATAATCCGACCATTATTGAACTTTCGTCTTATGACGCATTCTTACCCGAAAATAGACTTAGCACCCGATCTCTGTTAAGATTCTGCCCAAATCTATCTCTTGCTCAATTTAATGGATCAAATGCAATCACCTAACATAACCTACTAACCCATTTTAGTTACCTAGGGATAATTTAATTATAAATAAAAAAATTATATATATATATATATATATATATATATATATATATATATATATATATATATATATATATTTATATATATATATATATATATATATATATATATATATATATATATATATATAATAAAAATAAAAACAAAAAAATACATAAAAAAAGGAAAAAAAAAAACCAAAAGAAAGCAAAGATAATTTCTGTATTCTTAATTATTCTAACATACTAACTACTAATTTCCTAAAATTTTTTATTTCTTATATTCACTAACAGATAAAACTATAACTTGCATTCTCTCCTGTCGATTCTGGCGGGTAATTCAAATGGCGTCAGCCAATCAGAGCGAAGCTCACCATTTGATTGCTTCCATTTTCAACTAACCTTAAAAAATTACTAACAGATTTCGTTTGAGCAACTTTTATTTAATTGTAAAATTTGGAATATGTACTTTTAAAAAATATTAAAATAAATAATATATAATTATTAAATATTTAAAAAATAACAGCACCAACTTGACCCAGAGTTAAAACTCTGATACAAAATAGTTAGCCACGCCCCCTAAGGAAAAACTGCCTTTATGGCAGACAGATTTTCAGATATGGTTACTGACATCATTTTAGATCCAGTAGAGGGTGAGGGTCCAAGGACCCAGGAAGCTCCAAAACAAGGCCCAGCCGAGCCGAAGTAGCACTAAATAACGAAAAAAATACCGATCTTCTACTGAATAGATAATCCTTTAATACTTTTTCCTTTAGTCTTTAAAAAATTTAAACATGAGACTTTGTTTCACATACGACTAGTAGTTCAAGACCATATATTACAATCTTGAGAGTGATCTAGCACTAATATACTTCAGTGATCTGTAACACTATAGCATTTTTTTTCGGTAATCGCTAGTCATATATGTGTACGTATTATATAAGAAGCACGTGAGATATTGTTCTCTGTAGCTAACAGATACTTATTGTTTTTCACTCGCCAATATTAATAGAGTCTGGTGCAAATTTTTGCTATTGTTTTTTCAAGGGATTATAATTTTTTATGTAATTTTTTGTGAAAATATTAATATATTATACTATCTTATAGCATCAAATTTTTGTCTATTCACTTGGGTATTTATCAATTCATACTTTTCAATTAATTATTTCATTAAATATAATTAAATTGAGAAAAATGCAAGAAATCACTTTTGGATTATATCACCTATGAGCAAATAATCTACCAATAGAGATGTATCAAATTTAGGGAGACTGTAAGCCAATTTTATGTTATATCATGTATTTACTTTGCTTTTATTTTAAAATTTAGTATCCAAATAAATAATAATTTATTTATTTTATCAACATTATTGAGACATTATTATTTCTTAAACTTTTTTGTTATTATAATATATCTATCACATTATTTTATCTTAATAGAAAATAAACTTAAGCAAAATATTTCATAATTTGATTTGTTACATTTCATCAACTTCCGATGTCTAATTTACTTATTGCAAAGAATATGTATTTTGTAGATTAAACTCTTAATTAAATAATTAATAGAATATTCTAGCAATGTTTTACATTTTTGTTTTCTGGTTATCGATAAATGCTTATCATGATGAAAAGCGTTGCTAGAAATAATTTTATTCAAACACTAGAATGGTAAAAATAGAAAAATACAAATTTTATTCTTAAAATAGGCTTATGAAATAAATTTATTTATTCAAAATATAAATCACTGTTGCAATAAAATACTTTGTTGATTTCTTTGGATGTTTTTTTTTTTTAAATAAATTTTCTTCAAGGGAGACTAACCACATTCTTAAATCTGGTATAATCAGCTTATGCGTATCAAACACTTCGCATTTTCAACCTTTGTTTCTTATAATGGTATTTTAAAATCCTCTCTCCACCTTAAATCATTTCTTAAGATATCTGATTTAATAAAAATAAGTATCTGTCTCTTATGTTGCAAAACTACATGCAAAGTGTGTTTTGAAGATTGCAGTGCCAGAAAACTCTACATCTAGTCGCTGAAACAACTTTAAAACTCATTCCGGTTCCAAAAGTTAACTGTCATGTGTCACACTGTGATAGCAAGCGCCGCATTTCGGAGTGCCCTAGAGCAATGATGTCATTTAACACCATCTACGTCCTCTTCTTTACACTAGGCGCCACTGAGATATAAATCCGTTCCACTAGTTCACTGTGTACAGACTAAGGTAAAATTTCTCCTAACCTAAAAGTACAAGTCAGCTCTTTCAATTTCCAAGATCGAATTGTGCGCTCGAGTATTTTCTCGTGAACTTCAAATAATCTTTTGATTACTTTCTTCTGAGTTGCAGAACAATTCGATAAATAATAGCTTTTCTTCCATTTTGGAATTGTTTTCGAGATCTGTATTTATATTCTTCGAATTCGGTAGATTTAGAACTTTGTGAACCGATGTTTAAGTTTATCTCTTTGTATATCAATTTCTTTGTTTAACTAGAATGTTATATCGATTTACCAAATACACCTAGCTAAAATTGTTGTTTTTGAAAAAAATTATCATCAAATACTTTTAATATAAATAATAATATTTACTTTATAAAACAATCAAATATATTCTCGAGATTTATTCTAAACTATAAATATTATCGTTATTGAATTATGGTCTGATTCAAATATAAGTACACTTTATAATTCAATAATAAAATATTTTTAATATTAATTATTAATTTTAAAATCAAAATAAATATTTATTTTATGCCTGCAATTTTATTACGTTTTATTTGAATTTAGCATTTGAAATTAGATAACCATATTTATATATATATACACCAGTAATTTATGAAAGAGAAGAATTAACTAAAAATTTAAAAATAAATTATGCATGCTTGATTTTTGTAATTAAATATTGATATAAAAAATAAAAAGAACATCACATGTATTATTGAATACTGATATACTGATATATTGATTGCTATATATATGAGTATTATAAAATATTTAGTACATAATTTTTAGCAAGTTAATTTGGATCATTATATATCTTGTATCAATTTTCTAAATAATTTAATTTTTCCTTTTTTTTTTTTAAATTTAAGTATATATGTGCCTTTCATTTGAGAATTAAAAAATGAAGTGTGTTTCAATGATTAGAAATAAATGTACAGAAAATCTTAACCATATTAAAGAATGATAAAATGATCATTTGGAAGTAATATGGGTTTAATAATCATTATAAATACTAACAAAGATAAAATTACAATATATAAAATTAATCAGATTACTTTCACAGCAATTTTAAATGTGTCGGGTAAAATTGCTTCATTTACTTTTGTCTACAAGTCTAACCTTACTTGATGAAGCATAACTTATTATTCAGAATGAAGCGAATTTCACAAAATTTGAATTATTAAAACATTTCCATTGTTATTAATTTAACATAATTTCAAAACTTATATAAATCTTACTTAAATATCGTCAGTCTTAATAAAATTTAACTAAAAAATAAAAAATCATTCCTAATTAATTAGTATTATTTCTATAATTTAAAGAGAAGCTCCACTTAGTGTCATAAATTTTGTCTAACAGTTCTTATAATTTAGTATTATGCAGCTTTAATAACTTCAATAATTCCCTTGAAGTCATCTTCACTGAGGAAAATTTTGACCTAATCTCCCTTACAATCTTTAATACATCCTAAAGGAAACAATATGTCAAAATTAATCATGTGTATGAGGATATATACAAGTAATTACAAATTCGAAAGAAAAAATTGCCTTGTTAAGAAGATTGGCATGATATCAATCTCAAATCAGTTGTAAATGAATTTAACTCGGTCAGATATACAAACCAAATCAATAACATGAAATATCATATCCTGCAAAATATGGTACCATTATCTTTGCACGTGGGCAGTTAATTCACTAGTATTCTAAAACGGCTATAGTTACCTAACAAGCATGGACTTGACGTGGCTTTTTGTTTGGTGAAATAATGACGTATAAGTTTGGTGAAATAACCAGAAATGGTAGTGTGTCGTACCTTTGAAGTCATTGTTGAAAAAGTAAAGCAGTAAGCAGATAAGCGTTGTTTTTCTTATAAATAACCCTCAGCGACACATATCATAATGCAATTGATGTTAAAACCTCATTCATGTAAATACGTACAGTGAAAATGAGCGGAAGGAAGATTAGATATAAACGCTTGTCATAATGATTCGCTCTCCATGCCGCCACATCTTGTACAATCATAGTATCCCTCTGAGAACAAACCTCAGATAAACGTATGCATACGTTCATACCCCTTTCATACGTTTATACCTCTTCCATACGTTTATACGCTATCATCAGTATTGAGATTGAATCAGGATTCATCGCTTAATATCCTCTGCCTCCAATTCGTCACACTCCAGATTCTCCGAATCGGAAAAATGCAATCAATACTATCCATCTTATGGGATTAGTAGTATTTTAATGTTATTCAGATCTTTATACCTGCAAATACTAATCGTCACTAAATTGTTTTTTCCCTGAATGATAGTAGTATCAAATTGATTCTAGTGACTTTTTTGGTGAGGACGAAGTAGCTCATATGATTGCGCAATATTCGAGTGGATTTGTGTCGCTGGATGTCCAAACTTATGTGGTGGTAGACTAACATTTTGGGCTCTATCGTTGCCAACTCCGAGCAACTGCCATATATTTACGACCGTGTTGGTGGCTAATGCATAATCGACTTCTCTCAAAGACGTATGTTATTCGTAATGTATTCGTATTGACACACTTTACATCTCCAAGGCATATCTATCCACAACACCATCAATCAATCTCAACATATTTGTTTGCATAACCCTATGACACGAAGAAGCATGCTTTTAATCTGTAATAGTTGGTTGTATCATATGTGCATAATTTTCTTAAGCGCTTGTCTCAATACTGCCAAAACTCTAATCATTACTTTAATCATTAAGTGTCCTTCCAAACTCCCTGCCAAATTTCGTGATAGTTGTTCATTTTCTCCTAACTGCATTCATTTTTTTCGTAAAAAATGCATTAATTCTATTAATACATATGATGTTTACAGTATTGTGATATTTTAACACTCTCAAACCTAACTCAACTGATATATTATATTTTAACAAATAGTATTTAATCACCAAACTTTTGATTCATAAATTTTTGCTTAATAAAAGTAACCTTTGGATTTTAAACAGTCACATTCAATATACATTAAATGGCTTCAATGGAATTAAATATAATTTCATCTATGAAGATATATAAATTACCACAAAACTTTTTTTTTATTAGCTGCTATTCTTATACTTTTTAATATTGCTATTTACCCAGCTATCTGAAATTTTCATTTTGATTATCAATGCTTATTTTTTCTGTGTGAATGGGGATATATTTTTAATAAAAGTATACATAACATTTTAGAAGCATTCAAAAAAATAATATAAAAATTCGCATCACATTTTTCTTTTACATTTTTTATTTATTTTTTATTCATGACTTTCGTGACTTACTCCATCAGCTTGTCAGATATACGTACGTAGTTTATAATCCAAAACTTCTCTGTCAACACTTAAAATTAGGTGCGCAAAAACTCTATGCCATCGCTATCTTTATACTACCCACCTTCCAAAGAAAGCACGCTATTTTTGTTTCATGAGAAAGTTATAAAATATTCATTTTTAGTAGGAATAAGGGATACTATTCTTTACCGTAAGTTTGTCGAAAATACGGTGAACAACTTCTTTACTGTCAGAAATAAGAGATTTAAAGATCCGAAAGAGATAGAATTTTCAACATCTCAATACTCTGAATAAAGGAAGAATAAACATTATTGTGAATATTTGAAGATTAAAAATATATTATAAACACTGTTTCGATTTTATTATTAATAATACTTATTCTTGAATTATATAATTGTATTAAAAATTACAAAATAAGCAATAAAAAGTAAATAAATTTTAATATTAACAAATAAAAAAGGAAATATACTCTTTAAATCAAAAATATGAAATCAAATTTTTTCCATTATAATTACTACTTTCAAAAATGAAAATGTTTAGCAATGAATTTATGGTTTAAAAAATTAATTTTTCTACTTAATTTTTTAATTGTATTATACATTTCTATAAATATATTATCATTAATCACAAATAATTCTCTTCAAACAATCTTATAATAATAAATAAGAATTACTTTCTTATGATTTATAATTTTTACTTATATATATATACCACGTGATATATCTTTCCTTATTCTTTTCTTAGATTTCAAAAAAATTATACACACTGATATGAAGAAATTAGTGAATATTAATTTAAGTAAATATAGTAATATAAAGAGATAGCATTGCAGATCCTTATGGTACCATCTACATTATCCGTTGTGAAATTTAAATGTACGTAAATTTCGGATATTAAATAAAATCATAACATATCGTTATAAAACAAAAGTGATTTTTTATGAAAAGGCCACTGAAATATATTGGCTCATAAGTAAATTTAACATTTATAATATTAGAAGCATAAAAAAAGATAAACGTTTTACTTAATTATGTTCATAGAATTAAACTCCTATAAAAAGTAGTTTTCAAATTTATATGCATTTAATTGTATAAGTCAAATATAAATACATAAATCAAATCAAATGTTAATTAATTTTAATTTATTTGTGGCACTTTTGTATATGAATATGCTGCTTATAGATTAAACAAAATTATTTATATTATTCACTATAATACCATAAAAATATGTTGTTATAGAAAAAATATTTTCGTGTATATATATATATATATAATTATTAGAGTATGGTATTTAAGTAAGTTAATTTTTCCTTCTCAGAAGAAATACTGCTGCAGCATTATGTTAAATATTTATCTGAGTTCAAGATGCGATCTTTTCAAGGATTAAAAATATAATCTACTATCGCTTCCAAAGCAGAGAGAGAAATATAGTGGAAAATTAAAATATTGTCAATAATATCTACATTGAGAAATCCTGAAATTACATCCCCAGATACAAAGATTTCCGAACAAGGAAACGATGATTTTGATAATTTGTAACTTCTTATCTCCAATTGAAAGGAACTAAATTTACATTTAATTGCATCATTATTTGTAAAACCTTTATAATACAAATAGGGGATAGTTAAATTGTAAAGGCTTAATAAAATATATACTTTTTAGTTGATATTTAGTTTGGTGCAGTCATTTTGATAACGTTTTTTCTTCTATATATACGAGGGTCACTCTGAAATTTTTGAGATACAACTTGGTTTTTAAAGTTATACGTACAAAATTTTATGTGTGTTCAAAGTAGTTTCCTTCATCATAAATGCACTTTTGTAGACGAATTTTCCACAGATTACATGCCTCAAGCCATTAATTTCTTGGAATAGATGAAAAAACCCATTTATAACCACATTAATCTCTTCTTCTGAATGAAAACGACGTCCACGTAATTTCTTTTTTAGATTAAAGAATAACTAAAAGTCGAAAATAGCTTGATCAGGTGAATACGGCGGATGTTCGATCACTTTAACTTGTTTTTGTTTAAGAAACTCAACTGTTAATCAGGTTGTATGTGAGGATGCATTGTCATTGTGAAGCATTAGTCCCCTAACATTCAGTTCTTGTAGAATATCTGGAAGACATTTAGTGGTATACCAGTTTGCTATTACTGTCTTCTGTCCATCCAACTTGATAGCTTTGACCGTACTTATGAAGAAAACAGCATACATCACTTTTGCAGTGCGCGTTGTTTTTTCACCATTGTCGGCGTGGGATCATGTTCAAAGAGTCATACTTTGATTTCTTGACGTGTTTGAACGTCAAAAAACGGTATGCACGTTTCATCACCTGTCTCAGTTTTAGAATTGATGCAGTGGCTACCATCATTCAGCAATTTAAGAGTTTCTTTACTGATTCTGGCACGCTCCTCTTTTTGGTGCTCATATAGATTATGGGGAACCTAACGGCAAACTACTTTTTTCATATGTAATTCTTCATGAATGATTTTGTGTGTGGCTGCGGATCCAATGTTTAGTTCCTTCTGTATCAGTTGATAGGTACAGCGATATTATCATCCATTAACATTTTTCGTTTGGCAGACACATTATCCGGGATTACTGCCTACCGCGACCTTCCTATGTGTTCTTCAACCTGAAGAAAATTGCGACCTCTTCTAAATTCTCTAAACCATCTGAATACAGTAGCACGAGCTGGAGATTTATCACCAAATGCTAATTGCAACCGTTGAACACATTCTTCTGGATTTAATCCTGCTTTAAAATCGTAGAAAATCAAATAGCGAAAATTTTCTCGCGTCAACTCCATTTCTCTTCTGTTAAAAATTAATTCTGCGCTAAACAAGTTGAAGTGTGTCAGTAAAAAATCGCCTTCTGTGTTAAAATACTTTGCGTTTTAAAATGAAACAGTTATTTTTATTTTGTAAATTCTGGTCTGTGCGTAACTCAAAAATTTCATAGTAACCCTCGTATATATATTATATATAATGAATCATTTAATTTTTTTAAAATTAAATTAAGTTAATATCAATAAATTTAATATAAATTATGCATATATGTTATCTATGTTAAATATTTAATAAATAATTTGAAACATTTTTCTTTTAAATATTAATCAAAAAATTATAAGATCATCGGTTAAAATAAGTTTTTATAAAACTAAAATGATGTTTATTCATCATTTTTCTTGGTAGCATATTATACATAATTTTTCATTGAATCAATATCGGTACCGAGTAAGGTTTTAAAATTTTGTCTAATTTATCCATAATAGTCAATTTTATTTCGTGTACAGATTTATATTTAACTTAATTGCATAAAACTGGCCAGCTAAATTACCCTCCCTAAAGACCTTCCTTTTGAATGAAATTTTAGTTGATTTTTGGTGATTAACTCAGTTCGCAAATTTACGTAATTTTGCATTGCTTAAATTTGCAGTTCAAGCCACCTAAAAATCAATTAGAATGTAGAAATTGTAAGTAAAGCAATGACTGATAACAACTAACCTCATTTTTTGAGTATCTCATTGCATTTTTTATTTAAAAAGATGTATTTTTCCAGACCATCACAAACATATCATTAATCCTAATCTGAAATATCTATAAAAGAATTACAGAATCCGTAATTAATGTAGATAGTAAATATTACCTTTTGAGCGATCATAACTGCTGGACACCGTAAATCCAACATCTTGAAAGAAGCATGCAAATAAAATGAAATTTACAACATGCATTAGCGGATATGAAATATGCAAATGATTAGAATTTCAACGCTGATGCACATCACGCGCGCCGGAGGCGCCACTTCAAATCACTAATAAAGGCTTTGAAATTTCAACGATTATAAGTACGGCAATTTGTGTTTTTCTTATGCTCTTTTAAAAAAAAATCATTTATACCTCGTAGAAAACAGTGATAATTTTTTTTGAACAACTATCCGACTTTCCATTTTTTTAAGCGATCAATTAAGCCTTATAGAAAATGGAGGTTCATTTTATGATTAAGTATTTGAGTTCGGCAGAGGAGTGATAGTGGCTTACAGATATTGTGGAGTATCTTTCAGGGAAATCAGCTGTCGTATTAGACGAAATCAAACAATTGGTGCGCTTGGCAGTATCCGAACTCTCAGCCACATCAAGAAACATAGAATAGCACATCCATACTGTAACCCATCATCTAGTGGCTTCACGTACCATTTGCCAGCGTTTACAGTAGAATGATCTGTCATCATGACATCCATTGCTTTGTCTACCCTTGATGCAGAACCACAGATGTCTCCGCTGCCAATGGTGCAATAAAAAAGGATGTGGACGGCAGAATGGCTTGAAACTGTTTTTACTGACAAATCACACTTCTGTCTGAAGCACAAAGATGGTCGCTTTCGTGTCGGAGACACCGTGGAGAGAGGATGCTGAACAGCTGCGTTATGCACCGCCACACTGGTCCTGCACCAGTAATAATGGCATGGTGTGCTTTTGAATACCATACTCACTCCTCTAGTAGGTATTGTCAGTACTTTTAACAGACAGCGCTACATCTCCGAGGTGTTAAAGTCAGTTGTTCTTTCTTACCTTCAGGGCTTGCCCACAACCAGATTTCAAAAGGATAATGCACAACCACACGTGGCACGCATTGTTTAAGGCTTCTTTTTCAATGGCCAGATTGAATTGCTTTCCAAATCTTTTACCGATATAAAACATGTAGTCCATGATTGCTCAACGATTGACCCAGATTATATTCCCAGCTGCCACATCAGATCAACTTTGACAACGTATAGAAGCTGCTTGGTCTGCTGTACTCCAAGAACACATCCAAAACCGATTTGAATTAATACCGAGGTGTGTGGCAACGGTGATCTCCAACAATGGCCGCTACTTTGGCTATTGATTTTGGCAGGAACCATACCTCACAAAAGTCTGTTAATTTAATCACTTGATGCTTGGTCAACATGTTATCTTTTCATCATAATAACTTTTTTCATATATCTTTCTTTAGCTAATTTCATTCAAAATTATTTTTATTGTTTCAACAGTTTCAGTTTAAATATTTTGTTGAGTTACGCTACGAGCTAATGAGTTACATTTAATTACAATCGTGGAAATTTGTATATTGCTTCGAGAAGATAATACATACTTTCTCTCAAACATCTGATAAACTCTAAATATCTCTTTCATTTTAAACATAATAAATATAAGTTTTAGAGCATTTAAAGGTCTTCTTTGTTTCCTGTTTCAAAATTTCTAGATAACTTATAAAATCAAATGTTCAAAAACTTTTTATTCAGATAATTTTCTTTCGGTTGTCATTGTGTATTCTCTTTCAAAAACAAGCAAGTGGAATTCAAATTTTCCTTATAACACACTCATATTCGCTCATTTTTCGTAATCAATGTTCCAATTTATAGATAATATTTTGAAACCAAAAATAAAATAATCGTGAAAACACAACCAGTTTTGAATACTAGTGGTGTTATATTTTTTTAACACTGAAATTTCAAAAAATTGGGTACTTACGTACTAGCGTCACCGCTGACTTTTAAAAAGAAAGAAATTCAAAGATCTATTTTCTTGATTATAAGTATATTTTTTATGATTAGATAAACATGTTTTCTAGTTATAGGTTAAACGCCATTTATACTTAAGATTTATTAAAACAAATTTTTTTCCGTTGTTGATAATACGTAAGTACCAAAAATTGCTTTCTTGTATAAAAATAATTCCATTTTTTCATTTAATGATTATTTTGAAAAAATACAACTCATTTTAAATGCTTTATTTTTATAAAAAATTATACATTTCTTAAAGTATTATTTAAATGAATAGGATTATGCATACAAGTTGAAATATAAGAAATCTATCATTAAATTATTTTTAAGAAATACAATATATATATATTCATCACAATCACAGTAACTATTTCTAAACACAGTTTAATTGACTCTTTCAATTTGACGTTTCACTTCAACAAATGATTATTAGCGTGCCAAATCATCTGCCAACTTCTTATTCAATAATGTTGGCAAGTATCAATTTCTTCCCACCGTCAATTCTATTTTAAAAGCCATCTTTTAACAGCTGAAATTTAAATATTGGAAGCACGCGCTGAAGTCATTGAATGATTATGACAGGAGAATCAACTACGGCGGTTTCTATTCTATTTGTTTCACGAAAAGATGACGTGACTGTACTGAAAAAAAGTAGTCGATAAATTTACTCCCTATTGAATGGATCGGAAGTTAAATAACAGTGTTATAAAAATAAAAAGTATATAAATAATCGTAGTAAGAAAATTTATAAAAATATCTTGTACATATATATGTGTGTGCAGAGAGTCACACCCTGATTTATTACAGTTTCATTCACTGCTTTCTGTAAAATAAGAATACTATTCTTGCCCCCACCAGAGGGCGCCTGCTATTCTGCCATCTCATATCAAACTCTTTTTCCATGCTTTCCGCACTCCTGAGAAATATAGCAGAATGCATACTTCGCGAAATTTTTGATGAAATAAAAAACCTATGGTGTCAAGAAAAGATGCAAAAAGGTGTAAAATAACAAGAAATCTCCGTAACGTTCAAATGTTGGTTGCGAATTTTCGCCTTTATTCTTTTTGCTTTGTTCATATAAGAAAAATAGTTTTTTCTTCTCCTTCAAACAGGTAACGGAATATTACACATAGTCCACAATGCATTTCTTTGAAAATTGAGATTGGAAACCGTTACAATGAAAAATAATATTTTTCACGAGATCCAATTCTATGCCTGGCTTTTTGAAGGCTCTGTTTTCATTTTGAATGCCTTGTAATGTAATATTTTAAATCTAAGTGAAAAACACTTTTATTCGCATCTTGGCTTTTACGAAATGATTCCAACAAGGGTAACAACAATAAATATTCTCCTTTTGTTGATTCACAAACGTAACAAGGAATGAAGCTGAAATGTTAGGAGGAATTTGAATATTTATTTTCTACAAAATTAAAGTGTTAAAATATTCTCAACCAAAACGCTAGGTATAAAAATTTAAGTGAATATTATAACAATATTTAAAATAAATTTTAAAACAAATATTATAATAAAAGTCTAATATTATAATCTGTATATAAAGTGGAAAATAAAACTTTCTTACCTAATGTAAAATATACTACCTAAAATAATTTTTCATAAATTTTCTAGTTTGAAAATTTTCTATCTTAAATATTTTATAAGAATAAGAATTTATTATTTTCTTAATGCAATAAATATTTTAGGTAAATCAGTACGAATAAATTACTTAGAAAGAAAATTTTTTGATAATCCTGAAAAAAAAGTAAATATAAGTATATGAAAATATATTAATAATGAAATGAAAAGATACTAAAAATAATTATTAAAAATATTTAATTTAAATCAAATTTACACTTAATTAGTTTTTAATTTACGATTTGTAACAAATTTATGAAAAAATTTGTACACTAAAATATACACATAAGCATTTATGGAATTGAAATTATTATATATTTTTATTAAAGATTTCAACTCCCGACATTCCTAAACTTAAAACTGTTTATTAGTATTTTTATGAATCTCTTGGAACGACAATTTTAATCCACTACAAAGAACCATAATGGACTGATAGAGAAAATTTTCTTTCTAGTTATCGAAAAGTAGTGAGTTCCATGTCTGACACAATTTGGAAATTCATGGTGTTTGTTTTTGTTGATTAAGGCATGTAAAATAGATTACTGCCGCGTTGTTTTAAAAGTGAAATACATATGAGAAGTTGCATACTACAGCAACCTCTCATGCATATGAGAGGTTGCTAGTTCTGGTATGAGCACCTTTTGCTTGACCTCTGTTTCCAAAGTATAAGGTTTCGTATTTCAGTCCCATTGCTCAGTCATACTCAATAAGGTCAACGGTAGTCAACAGTCAAATATTAGGTAGTCTTAAAACAGTATATGTGGAGTAAGGTAACTTCAAACTCTCTAACATATCATAGAGTAAGTGGCCTAATCAAACAGAACTGGGAATTTTTTAGGTTTAGGGAGATTCGTCACAAAATATTACTTAAACTAGAAGTGATAATTCCTCAGAATAAATTAACACATAAAAAAGAGTAATCAAATCATTATGAGAATTTCTAGCTCTTGAAAATTTATTCAGACAAAAACATGTGCTTAACATTAAGAAATGTGCATATGCAATTATTCTCTCTCTGTCAGTGAAAACGTATTATTTTATTTTAAATCTTGTAATCATATAATATTTTATATAGTAAAAACATCTAATAATTTATACACAAGTCATAAGAGTTTTAATTGTTGTTCCATGTGAGATAATATAATTTTTATTAAATAAATGTGTTAATTTACTCTCAGCATTCTAACTAAAAATGATTGTTAAATACACAATACCTTAAATACAAAAAAATTCAGTAATTTCTCATGTGACATATATTTTACCCAAAAGAAAGAACATATTAATTAAAAAGATTAACATATTTGTGTGATTTTTCAGGCATTATAGTTTTTATTTATATAAATAACTATAATATTTTTATTTTCATACTAGAAATATTAATCATACTTTTGGAATAAAAAAATGCTTAGAAAATTTGCGAAAGACATGCTGACGTAATATCCAGTTTCATATTAAACTAAATATTGTAGAATTATCCAAGTTAGTATGAACAAAAATTATAAACAGTTTCTCCTGAACACTGCACAAAAAAACTAAAATTCAATATTTTTCATTTTCCTCTATTCTCAGAGTTTTTAAAGAAATGTCAATATATTATAAAGAATGAATACACTTTAAGCATAGTATTATGAAATAAATAACTTTTTAACTAACTAAATGTATATATGACTAATGAAATATATAGCTTATGATATATATATATATATATATATATATATATAATAGGAATAAAAGTAACCTATATAAAACTAAATTGTGCAATGATCAAAAATATTCAATATGCTATAAGCGAGATATTTATGTAGAAAAACATACACATATGTCTCTATTTATTTATGAAAATTAAGAAAAAAGAAGCGCTAATGAAATATATGTTACAAGTATTTAAGATTTTATTTCTTATTTTGATAGATGAATTACTTATTTATTATCATAGAAGAAAATGCCCTCCAAATAAATTCGAACCTATAATAAATTAGAGTGCGAATCAAGTCATAGCTAATATACTTACTTACGCTTTTTTCATGACTTAAGTTTATCATTGTCTAAAATCTAAATATTATTGTAAATATAGTCAACATTAATATCATGATGAGGTTAAAGATGAAGAGAATTTTTTTAGTAGATATTTATTTAGTACCTTATATATTTTCAATAAATAATATAGTTATTCTTTAAAATGGCAATGTTTACTTATAACTGTTGAATTTCTATTGTTGTTTTGCTGTTGCTTCTTATCCCCGTGACCAGAGGTGCTAAATCAGGACCATGTGTTCATTAACCCTGAAGAAATCAAACACTAAAAGTGAGTCTTTAACCAGGACTTGGTAAGTCCCAACTGATAAGATATGACAAAGGTAGCCTTGAGCAGAAGAGCACCTTGAGCAGACTTCGAAATATTTACTGCCTCCAACAAAACTCATTGATGACAAGTCACCACTAATGAAATGAGTTAAAAGCAATTTGATCTCGTCTACTGTTGCCCCAAACCAAGGAGTCGCCAGGGTGCCAACTATGATACCACGGGTGTACTGGTGGAACCATCTAAATGGATTTATTCATTGGCTTATATTTAGAAATTAGCTCCATATAAGCAAGAAGAATGAGAGGCGTTGTGACCTTGCAAGTACAGCTCTAACGAAACTGTCCGCAATTTCATATCTGGAAACATTGACATGGTACAGAATCCACTGGAAGTGGATCACATGAGAAAGGGAAAATTGTTTCAGTTTCCTCAGGGTGTCTGCACATGTACTATATCTCACGTTATGCCATGTGTTCTACCACTGCTGCTCCATGTCTCTGACCATAGAAACTGCCTCGTATCCTACCCATGAGTAATTCATCAATTGAATTTCTTCGTGTCATAGCTTAGAATTTTGATATTATTATTTAATATAATAAATACAGGTTGGGTTTATATAGGGGGTACCAGCCAATTTGACAAGTAATCAAACTAATCTTTTTTGATGATTAAAAATTATTTTTATATTATCCATCTATCGACATTTAGGTCTTCCTATTTCCAAATAGATTGTCAAAATAACATAAAAATTGCTTTCTATTTAATTGTCGCTCATTTGTATAAAAATCGCAACGCAAATTATAAGGTTTATTTTAAAGCAATGAAAAAAATTGGCTATTTAAATATTTATAAAATCTGATACTGTTTATATATATATATATATCTTCTACGGAAAATATTATTTACAAGTATTGTCCCGGTTTTAATATTCTCCGTTGACCGATCTCAGACTGTCTCTTACATGGTCAAAGTTGAAGTCTTAGAATCGTTTAGCGCAATGTAAATCTCAGTTTTATATAAAATGCAATAAATTACTTTGAACATTTCATCTAAACTGTGCTTAAATATTAACTACAAATCAAAACGTTTAAATTTCAGTTATAATCCGCGTATCAGGTTTATAAGTTATGCTAATATATGGATTTTATTTAATTTGTTTGCATGAAATTTTATAACATTGTTTATTAATAACATTACCAGTGTGCATTTTATAACACACACAAACACACACACACACACACACACACACACACACATATATATATGTGTGTGTGTGTGTGTGTGTGTGTGTGTGTGTGTGTGTGTGTGTGTGTGTGTGTGTGTGTGTGTGTGTGTGTGTGTGTGTGTGTGTGTGTGTGCGTGTGTGTGTGTGTGTGTTTGCGTGTGTGTGTGTGTATATGCCATAAAGTACACACACACTGGTAATGTTTTCAATGAAATAGATTGTTTACTAATATTCACACACACACACAATATTTTAAATTGTTTAATTAAGGGATATAATTTATTATTAATTTCCAAAATCCGAACATATTTTTAAATTTTTCTTTATTATCACTTAGCGTCTGAATCTTGACAGCGAATATAACAATCCAATTTAAAGAAGGAAATGGTTTTTTAATATGTATTTATTATTTATTTATTATGGAAAATTTGTAAAATAACCTCAGATTTTGTAAAAATGCATGTTTTTTTTAAATGATTATTATTTGAACATCAAATAGTTATCAGCTTATAGTATTATTATCTATTAACTATGTTCAACATTTTCCTTCACAGAAAACAAAATGAAATCAATATTTATCTTAATAATATCCTAAAATATTCCATTATTTTCTTTCTCGATAAATTTGGCAGACACAAGTGCTAAAAATCCCAACTTCCGTGAATACCCCCTACTTGTGTTATTTTAGGCCCATTCTGACCAATTTCAGAAGTTAATACCATCCATTGTTTTTCGCCTAAGAAAAGATCATCTTATTTTCCTGTCACCCGTTTATTAATCTGTCTTCTCCTTCTCTTGTTCCAAACTTCATTTTTCAAGACATTGACATTTTGTGCTCACTCCTAGAAAATCGCAATTTGTTGTATATCGTGTTCAAGGAAGTAGATTAATATATTTTTCGTGCTTGCCTTTCTTAAGACTTTTTCTTCGCGTTAATAAAATGAAACACAGAGAGATTTTCTTCCTAAATTACATCGGTTTAAAATGCGTTATTAATGACTTAAAGATTTTCTCAGCTTTAAGATAATGGTTGAGCCAGTAATATTTTTTCTATCAACTATAATTATGCATGCATTCTGTAATTTATTAATTCTTACCGAAATTCGAAAGCTAAGAATGTTCATTGTTTAGTGGATTATCAAGAAACTGTAATTGATAGCTTGAAATTTCATTTTGTTTGCCTATGAGCATTTTAAGTAGGTATGTGAAACGAAGAAATATTCTTTTAAGAACATTATCAACTTAAGTCCAGATTCAGAGAAGAAAGATACATTATTTTTTGTGAAAATACGTTCTGAGTTTTAAAAGAATTTAATTCCAGTAGATTACGTCAGTAACTTTATGACAGGCCTTTAATTGAATATTTTATTCATTTTAGTTGCTAAGATTTTAATTTACCAATTTTTAACAATGCAGCTGATTTTTCTCTTTAACTATGAAATAAAATTTGCTTATATGTGAGTTTTACACATAATTTTATTGAATATTTTATTTTATTTATGACTGGGTTGTTTAAATTTTATTTGAATAAGAAATGATTTTATAAAAATCCATAATTTGTTTCTTGTAGACATTTTACGATAAACAAATAACACGCAAATCAGAACTGACATATTATATTATGATTAAGAAGTATGCATCGAAATGCTTATGCAAAAAGCATTGTTCAAGTCATTTGGAATTTATCTTAAAAATTTACTTAAAAAAAACTATTGAAAGAATAAATTTAATAATAAATTTTAAGATACTTTATACATGTACATTTTAAATGACACATACTTGTAAGAATTTTATATTTTTAGCAAAAATATTCAATTTGAGGATTAGACTTATAAATTGACTAGTGCAGTAGATCTATTTTATGAAACATCTAATGGAAACAAAAATCAAGTTTCAACTGACATCCTATGCTTGTTTGTCACTTCATGTTCATTTTTTGACATGAAGGCTAACCTCAAGAGGATGGCCGGGCCTTACGATCTAATGTGAATACGAACTAATTCAATCATTAAGACTAAAGTGGGGTTCGAATCCATAAACTGTTGAACCGAAGACAATAGTGCTAATCATACGGTTACCAGCAAGTCAATCCATTCCATCAGGTTTGAATACAATTAGCATTTTGTTTCCAGCTATTAAATGAAGAACTTAAATTCAATATAAATTTTCCAAAATTCCTTTTCAAAACCAAAATTTATAAATGTAACGAAACCAAAATTTGAAAATTTATAAATGTATATTTTTATACAAAAGAGATAAACGGGACACTATACATAATTTAATAGAGAAACGTGTGCTTTGTGTTTTGACAGGTTATACATACTGTGCTCTATCGCTATTTATAATTTAGATATTATTCTCGTATTGTGCTATATGTAACTGTAGAAGGGGTAATGAAGAATATAAGAAATTAGTTTACAAAATCATAATATAAGTATAACAATTATAAAAGCTTGTTTAGTTTATAATTTCTTTTCAAATCTAACTTAAAACTCTAATTAGGTTTGCGAGCTTAAAAAATATGGCTATGTTTTGATATACGAAAGAAATTATATTAATTTTTCCTATAATTTAAATATTTAAGAACTTTCAAGTATACATACATTTTACTTAACGTTAATAAAACACTCAGAACAGAAATACATGCCGACCACCCTGTCTAAGGGTCAGAATGCCTGACTGCGGATAGGGAGGTACTGGGTTCGAATCCCGGTCGGGGCATGGATGTACTTTCTCTCTCTCTATCTATCCTGTCTTTGTCCTTTCTGTGTATGAATCAGGTGTGAAAGTTTGCCTACCCTATAAACGGGTCCCTATGGCATGTGTGTGCTGAAGCAGTTGGACTCCACACCAAATGTGGTTCAGTATGAAAAAGTGGAGCATCGCACCCCATACTGTCGGCCTAGCTGGCACAAGAAAAAAAACAGAAATATATTAATTAAAAGAAATATACTAATCCAAACAAATTAAGTAATATTTGACAACTGTCGACCGATGGCTGAGTGATTAGCGCCCCTGCCTCCTGAGCTGTGGGTCCCGGGTTCGAATACCGGGCTCGGGTATTGTTGTTGCTTTCCTTTTCAGTTTGTGTTTCTCTGTCTTTTCTTCTCTGTTGATGTATGAATGTGACCCAGCCTATAAACGGGTTTGCGGTGATATGGCACGGGCAACACTACTCGTCTCCGTGATTTACTTAATTCACAGGTACCCGCTGGGTAACGACAAATGGGTAGCAGTTTCTGGCATTTTGTGTTTGACACACAAGTGCCCGCGGTTGGAAAAAAGTATTTGTTATTAAATTCAACATTGTTATCATTGAATTAAATTTATATTAAAAATAAATAATCATACTAAGAAATTAAAATTGTCCCGTTTTAAAATTATTTGGAAAGTTAAACGTTAAACTTTTTTTTCTGAAAAATGTAAACATTTTTTATGTAGAAATTAAAGAAACTTTGAAATTATTTGATGAACTTTACCTCGGAAAGTCATGATAGTTAAGTAAAAAATTTAAACATATTAAAATGATTAATGCATATTAAAATTATTTTTTAATTTCTTTAATGTTTATTACTGTAATCGGTCACAACAGATTTGACAATTTGAAATTAAAAATATTACATTTTTTTAAAGTGTTAATTTGAGCATATTTCTTTCAAGAGCGTCATGATTTGTTTATTACAAATATTTTATAAATATGGTATCATCTTAAATAAACTGACTGATGAGAAAAATTTCTTGAAAAATGAAATTTAATTTTTTTCATGTCAAACATTTAATGATAAATAAAAATAACAATAACGCTCGGATTAAATTATCTTATCTTAGATGGTAAGACAAATTAAGTATATAAGATATTTTAAATTTAATATATCATAATGACATGCAAATTTCTGTACAATTTATGTGAATCATGTAAGGAGCATCCTATTTTTTTTAATATAAAAAAAAATTCATTAGGAACATGATTGTAAAAAAATACTTTTTTTCATTATTATTGAAATCTACATTTTGAAAAGCGGATAAATTTATCCCATTTAATTCCTGCTTTTTTCCTTAACTTCCTTGTGAATAGAAAATATTTAATGCAAATAAATCTCTGAAACAGGGAGTCACCAGATCTTAATTTAAAATTAAATATAAGATTCTTCTCTCTAATCTTTTTCCTGGATAAACATTAAGGCATAAAACTTAATACTTGTGACCAAAACTCATTACCACATAATCCCATTATAAGTTAGAAAGCCACTATTTCCTCCTGAAGAACATTTTTCTCTCCAAAAGGTGTTATCGGATTACAGAAAGATGAAATTTTCCTCGTTTTTTTTTTTTTTTTTTTTTTTTTTTTTTTTTATTTCAGCACACGATTTAAATCTCTTTTAAAGATTTTTCAAAGAATTAATGAAAATCATTTGAATTGATTCTGAAATATAAATACTTCACTAATTGAGATTTTTAAATTATTTTTCTTTAAACACATTCATTTAAGACTACTATAAAGATAAATGTTATTCTATTATTATTTATATATTTTTAATTAAATTCTAAAATTAAAGTGATTTTAAATTGATATTCAATCATGAAAATTTAAATATCCTTTTTTCATTTTTATATTTGTTATATATTAAATTAATGTAAAATATGTTAAATTAATAATCAAAAATTTATGTAAAGAATAATTTATAGCTAGTAAGCTAACATTTATCAAACTCTTGTGTGATTATTATATAACATTTTTCTTTAATTAATGTCATAGTGCTGTTGTGCTCCGCAGGATGTTAAAATTAGCTTTTACTTTTTTTTTCTAGTGTAATTAAAGTCCTGTTTATAGCAACAAAGATCAAACTAGTAATTTAAACACAATAAAATTTCATACCAAAAATTCAATTTTCGTAATTTCACTCACATCTATCTTATTTAACTTTATGAAAATGATATATTGAAAGCAATATTCCTGGAAACGTTATTAATAATAACAAATAAAATTTAAATTTTTAAAAAAAAATGGGATGGAAGAAATAACTATGCATAAATGCAACATTTTAATAAAATTATTTTTTCTATCACTTTCAAAATGTGTGTATTAAAAACTATTTAATGAAACATGATGTTCATATTCATTATTTGTTTTTAAAGATTTTAAAAAATTTTCATCATTTGTTTTTAAAGACTTCATCGTTACATTACCTATATTCTACACGAATAATATTACTCACCTTTACCTGTTTTCAAAGTTAGAATCATAAGAATATTGATAATTATATATTATGTTTCAAAGAAAATAACTTTTAACTGTTTCATGGGTGTAAAATTACATGTTTTATTTATACAATATTTAATATACATAAACAATTATATAGAGAGAAAATCAGGAACTAATGTATAAAATAATCTTGAATTTAATGATTGTGTTCTTAAAAATTCCTTCACATGAAATTCTGATTCTGATAATGCGCATGCGTCTATTAACAAATACAATGTCATGAATAATATTAATTTGATTCATCATTCCCATTAAGAATATTAATTTATAAATAAGAATATATATTATAAATAAATGCAATACATTTATATTTATTTAAAATATATTCTTATATTCAGATATTAATATTTTTAATGGCAATGATGAAATAGTATGTATAATATATTATTTCACAAATTCCCTAAGAATTTTAGATATTTAAAAAAACTAGAATCTGTTATGGAACGAAATATATATATATATATATATATATATATATATATATATATATATATATATATATATATATATATATATATATATATATATATATATATATATATATATATATATATATATATATATATATATATATATATATATATATATATATATATATATATCTATATATATATACGTATATATATAAATATATATATATATATATATATGTATAGATAGATAGATAGATATACTGTTTTACTAGATTATAGGAGTCCTAAAAAATAAAATGAAAAATGCATACGTTGTTTTGTTTGTCTTGTGTCCTGCTTCATCCTCATATATTTATATGACAGTGTTAATCATGAATATAAAGGACTGTATCCTTAAATTTTCATGCTTAAACTAAAAATAGTTTAGGCAATAAAGTTTTTTTAAATGACAAAACTTGGCTTTTTTTACTGTTTGAGAACAATTCCATTTAACAAAAATATGCATAAGATGCATATAATTTTATGGAATAATAGAAACGAATTAATGCTTATAATAATTTAATGTATCAGCATTGTAGGAATATTTGACAAATATCTGTTCTTTTTTTCACTTCTACACCAGTGTGTAAAATATATTTTAACCTATGATGACATATTTTAAGTAAAGTTGCAATGCTGATTCATTCCATTATTATAAGTTATTAATTCAATTATTTAGTTAGTAATTATTTTTGAGTTTTGTAAAATAATAACTGTGTTTTGAAAAGAATGAAGATTAGCTAAACAGCATTTTTAAATTCACCTAATTGATTACTAAATACTTAATTATAGAACGGTGAACATGTCAATATAGGTTTAAGTAAAATTTTAAGGATTAATTATAAACAACAAGAGAGTGTGTCATTTTTATGAATAAATAAATATTTTCTCCAATAACCAAGATAATTTTTATTTAGTGACTAGCTGAAAAAAAAACAGAAAGAAACAGTATTTCATATACAAATCAAAGTTCATGAATAAAAAAATACTTAAAAAGAGATGTTTTAAATTAAAAATTGGAATTATGTAGAAGTTAGTTATATCTTACTATTTCATTTGTCATATTTCATGTTGTAGTGTGTTTTGTGTTGAGAAGACATGATTTGAAAATGTCATGACAACGTTTTTTTCCCAGTCTTGCGGTATAACAAAAAAATAAGGCCTTTAAATGCAAAAATCGAAAGCAACCGGATTAGAATTACATGATTTTTACAGTAGGGCTCCGATTTAGCTTGAAATATGTTTGCACCATGAATTAGTTTGGCGATAATGTGACTCTTAAAAATAACCTCAGGTTCATTCAAGGAAGCGGTTATCACTGGCGCGGTTGTAACTGATTTCAACACGAATCTACAAAAGTGATGTGTAGATTAACACTACTATTACGTTTCGTTTTTAATCTAAATAATTCATTCGATTTCTCGATCTGGTAAAAAATGGAATTCTTTCAACGTAACAGAGGAAAATTATGGGCCGAAATGTCTACGCTGCATTTAAATTGAAGACCGAAATTATCAGTGACTCTGGAATATCTTGAAAAAAAGAAGCATTTATTCCATCGAAACTGTAAACATTACACGGCGAGAGCCGGATGCATTCTGAAATTAGTTTTAAAGTTACACATTAACGCGAGCAAGCACATGATCCGAAGCAGGAGCAAAAACTTTGATGTGGTGACGTAACTCGCTTCTTTTCTGGCTATTGGTTGTTACATATGCTCTCACCTTTTTGTTTCGTGAGAAAACAAAACCTAAATGAAAAAGAAAAAGTTACAATTAAAAGATAACAGACTTAGTTTTTTAGGTTTTTTTTTTTTTTTTTTTTTTTTTTTTTTTTGGTTAAGTCCTTATTATCACTGAGGAAAATTGTTCTTAGAGAATCACTGGAAATGTCGTTTCCTAATACAGGTGACAAATCATTTTCTTCAGCAAGAAATCTCTTCTCACATTAGATGTTGTTGGGACATCATCTTTAGCAGTTGTTGCTGAAATCTCTAGGAGAAAAATCATCTGTATAGATCGCACTAAAACACCGAATTGTGTTTTCAATTTCACAGTTCTGATGATATCATCTTTGCCAAGAATCAACTGTATGACTTTAGCAAGAGGCTACTTCAAACGTTTTTTATTGTGGTCTCCGATAAACACGTTTTCTCTAACTTGAATTGTTGGAGTCGAACACCTTCTGTTTTGACGCTGTGTAATTTGACCAAGGTATTCTTTTCGAAAGCGTAACCTTAACTGCTTAGTTACTTTGGCTCGATGTTTAATTCTGATGCGAAAATGCTTGCTTCAACTTCATCAATATCTGTTGTTACACTGCTTATCTTGGGATCGTTTAACATGAACATGGCTGGTGTTATAGGTTTTAGATCTTCAACGTCCTCTGAAAGATATGTGAGTGGACGTGCATTTATAGCAGATTCATAATCTGAGAGTACTGTAAGCAATTCTTCATTTGTAAGTACAGCCTTTCCGAGGGTACTTTTAAGATATTTAACCACACACTCTAATCAGTGTTTCCCAAAAACCACCCCACCACCTTGCGGTTGGAGGGTTGAATTTCCAAGAAATACGTTTGAGGGCTGTTTCTCGAGTAATTTTCTCCCAATTCAACAGTCGAAAATCTTCATTAGCTCCATGGAAATTTGCGCTGTTGTCGGATAAATGACACGTGGTCTTCCTCTTCTGGCAATAAACCTTCGTAAAGACATTAAAAAGGCTTCTGTGGACAATGAGGAAACCAACATGTACGGCTCTATATATGGCACAGGTGAATAATACTACCCATACTTTGCCTCTATGTTTAATGTAAAGTGGGCTAGCAAGATCAAGTCCAGTTACTTGGAATACAGCAGCATCTTTCACTCTGTCAGCTGGTAGAGTAACTGAATCACTAACAAAAGGCTTAGATCTGAAGCGTCGGCAAGTAATACATTTTCTTACTACTCCCTTTACTGTTTTTCTCCCTTTAACAATCCAGTAATTTGAACATAATAAATTTAATAAAATGTGGGTACTGGCGTGACAGTGATTAATATGATATTGTTCTATCAATCTTTGAGTAAAAATGCTTTCAGGAGTCAGGGAGTAAAATATGAGATAGGAATGAAGGTTCATTAATTCGTTCTGTTATTCAAGTTTTCATTCCAAGTATATCTTCGTCATCTTTAACTGCATTAAGATTTTTTATATTATTTGGATGAGGGAAAAAATGTCTCTATACAAGACGAATGACTACTTTTTCCACCGATTATATTTCTTCGGGCGAAAGGTTTCCGTAATTCTTTTCACCACTTATTTTTAATTATTACTGCTGATAACTTATTACTTCTGATAAAACGTGGCATCCAACTAGTCATTCGTAGAAAAGAATTGAAAATAGGAAACTAAGGGCATTCCAATCTGATTCTGTATCACTAAGATTAATGTTACAAAGTTTAACGATTCTTTTTTCCACTTCGACTTTGATTGGATCGTACACTAATTTATTCTCAGGTCAATTTTCTGGTGATTCTTTGAGCCACTCGGGACCCTCCCACCAATGGGAGTCCAAAAACTGACGAATAGAGAGGCCTCGCGATGGAATGTCAGCGGGATTGGAAACTCCAGGGATATGTCTCCATTCGGCATTAGGTGCCAATTGGTTAATTTCTTTAATTCGATTGGAGACAAAGACAGTCCAATCTCCGTGTTCCAGGATTCACCACAGTGATACCATTAAATCACTCCAAAATACTGTTTTTAATGTTCTTAAATTTAGTGCCGTTTTGATCGAATGAGCTAATATTACTCCAATGGTGCAGGATAATAACTCTAATCTTGGGATGGTAATGGGTTTTAAAGGAGCTACTTGTGATTTAGCTATTAAAAAACAAATTTCTACTTCATTGAATGTGATAGTTCCGAGGAAAACACAAGCGGCATAATCTACATTACTAGCATCGATGAATATATGCATTTGTGTCGAATCATTAATTTCTGTTAAGCGGGCTATTTCAATATTATTTAGTAAATGTAAATCATTAATCCGCCTTTTAAAACTATTTTAATTTTCAGTGGGTAAAGGAGAGTCCCAGGACAGTTTTAATTTCCATATGTCTTGCAATTTAATTTTTATGGGCAAAAGGGCCGCTGACATTAAATCAAAAAATCTTCTGAATCGTAGCCAAAATTACTCTCTTAGTTATTTTCCCCACCTACTTCTAAATCAAAAGGATCAACATTCGTATCACAGTTGCATTTCAAAATATCAAGGTCCAAATTCCATAAAATTCCCAAAACATTGGTGGTGCCAGAACTTTTCGTATTGAATTTACACTTGACATTTCTCTCCCACCCTCGCAAGTTGAAACATCCACGTGAAAGTACTTCTATAGCTGTTAAAATAAAACGCTCTGGTTCTTTGATGTTGAAAACACATGAAAGACAATTGTCTACGCAAAATAATTTTCTTAATTTTTCAATTATTTCGTTGTTTTCTAGGAAAATGTTGTTAAGCAAATGGGAGATGGATGCTGCTAAAAGAAAAGGGCTGGAAGTAACCCCAAAAACTATTCTACAATGTCTATAAATGACCATTTTATCTTCGCACGGATAAAAGAAGTGTAAAAAGTCTCTGTACCTTGGAGCACTAGACAACTACAAAAAAGGCTTCTCGATTTCTGCAGACAAACCAATGGGATATGAACGAAATCATTCAATCAGGTCTGGGATTAATTCAATGAGATTTGGCCTTTTATATAAAATATCATTCAAGGACAGTTTGCCACTAGAGGCATCAAAGACTGGTCTTAATTTTGCAGTAGTGTTTTCGGTTTTGACTATAGGTCTATGGGGTAAATAGTGACACTGACTATCGCTTATAATTTCATTTTGGTGTACCCTTTCAATTATATCAAGACGCTCCCATACCTTAAATACCATTTCGTAATCCTTAATTAATTTTTTATCTTTTGTACATTTTTTGTTATCTATTCCAAGTTAGATCCTTGTTATCGGGTAAACTTGATGTATCTGTTTTAAAAGGCAAACCAAACTGGTATCTCCCAGAAGGGAGTATTTCCAAACCCTCATGAAAATCTTTTGATAACTTAGAATGTACAATACTTATATTTCTGTTTTCAGAAGTTACCATAGTTAACATGTCTCTGACGTAGACCTGAACAAGCAGATCACTCCGCCTGAAGGGATCCTGTAACTGTTCCATGACTTTGGGATAGATATCCGCTGTTGGCGGGAAACTTTCTACTAATCTTGCTACTTTCGATTCTGGCACTATTGCCTGTAGCAAATACTGGAACATTTCTTCTGGTGGAATTTTCTCATCATCATCAATTTTGGAGAACTGACTCCAAAAACCGAGCCATTCTCAAGCCTCACCGGTAATTCGTTTTAGTTCTAACTTCGGGAGCTTGAATTGTTTCTTCTTTGAAACATCTTAAGAGATTTCCGATGTCATAGTTACTTTACGGCATTTTTCAAAAAGTTCAATATATCTATCACGATATTCCTCTGCTGTAATGAAATCTTCTTCATATAACCATTTCGAATTTTTTGAAGTTAAAATTCCGTTCTCTACTTCTTGTTGAGAAACTTCTAATCTTTGAAATTTGCTTTCTAACTGCGCGGATAGTACCGAAATAACATTCTTATCTACTTCTGTTTTCAGCAATTCATCTTGAATTTTAGTCCCGCATGTTGTAAAGGATGTTCATAGCCCTTTTCGTTCTGTTTCAACAAATCCATTCTTCAGCAAAACTTCAATTTCAATCTTCACGCCCCACGTTGGGCGCCACTTATATTACGTTTCGTTTTTAATTTAAATAATTCCTAATTCGATTTCTCGATCTGGTAAAAAATGGAATTCCTTCAACGTAACATAGGAAAATTACGGGCTATTCCATCGAAACCGTAAATTTTACTCGGCGAGATCCGGATGCATTCTGAAAATAGTTTTAAATTTACACATTAACGCGAGCAGTCACATGACCCGAAGCAGGAGCAAAAACTTCGATGTGGGGACGTCACTCATTTCTTCTCTGGCTATTGGTTGTTACAATAACATTTATAATAGCAAAATAACTACCCATAATTATGGAGACGAGATGTTGGTGCACCTTATTCTTTACTCATTGGTGATTCCCTTCATTAAATCACAATAATGTCACTCCTCTCTGAAATCATTCTTGTAAAACGTGTTTGAGTGTGAAAATATAAAACTCTTGGCATACTGTTAATTATGTTTTAACATTTATATTTTACCTTATTTAATAGTTGAGATGAAAATTTGATACCTCAAGACTGACATTTATATCCAAATTGTAATATTTCTCTTTTCCTATGTAGTCTCTAAGTATTATCATTATTTTTTTTAATGAATAATCCAAGATATTAATAGTATTTTTAGAGTACTTCCTAAAATATTACTAAAAACTTAATCAAATTCATAGTAAATAAATGTGAAACTGCTTGAAATGACTAGAGTTTTATTTCTAAATACGTTGTGATTTATTTTCAACTAATTTTCTAGCTCTCAAATTGCATTTCAGTTTCTTTAATTGTTCCAAGAATATGAAATTCTCATCAATTGTTTGAGGGATTTTTTCTCTGTTATGTTTTATTGTATGTTTTTCCCCTTTATGACCGCGCGTAACTATGATTGATGTGGAACGGTAATTCTTTTTGCTTTTCCCTAGATTTTGACTGGTTTGCAATACATATTTTAGCAATATTTCAATATTGTAAATTAAAAATTAAATTATATAGATTTAAGAAGCTTAATTCATATATAATTTTGCTAAGTACCTCAGATTCCTAATTGTTCTCCTATTTATAACCTAGCAGAAATAATTTATATAATTTTACTTGTTATACAGTACATTCATTTTCATTGAGATCACCTCATTATAATTATTTGTTTAAATATATTTATTAGCAATATCTAAGTACTATAGTTCTAGGTTACATATGAATTATTTTTCATAGTTACCTTACATTGACATGTTTAGAATTGACACTAAATTATATTAAATAATCTTGTATGTTATCACCTAGTTTCTAGGAAATCTTAGAATGAGTTAAACGACAGATTGCGGAAAATATTACATTTAATAATGGATATAAATCCCAGTATAGTTTTTTTATTAATTTGGAAAGAAACTTTTGCTTTTTCTAATATTAGTAGTTAGTATTAAAAAAGTATCGTAGTACTATCTAGCCTATATTAAACAATTTATCTTAAATAATCTTCAGAAACATATTTATTCATGAAGGTCAAAACACATGTGCTGCCATCTGTGAAAAGTGTTGAAAATTATAAATATTTAATTCAAGACAAAGTGTTCCTGAAATGAAAATAAATAAAAATTGAATATTTTTCGAGCAACACACAGTAAGAAAATGATTTTGAAATTCAATTTGTACTGTTAAACAAGTGTACTTATAAAATTCAAAAAAAAAAAAAAAAAACTTTCGAAATGTTTTGTCAGCATTTATAAATCAAAACTTCAAAATTATCGTGCAATATAATTCAACAAAAATGAGTTCATTCAATCTTCGTTTCACCAAATAAATTCATAAATCATAATTTTGAGTCAATTAAATAAGATAATACACTTTCTTAAAAATTTCCCTCTTTATTTTTAACATAATCATATCATAAGAATAATAAATAGATATTCGAAGCGTCTTTATGTGTTTTTTATATATTTAAAACAATGAGAAATCTTCATTTAAGTAAACCTAATCTTCATTTAGAGAATTTTATGAAATGATTATCTCATGATGAGAGAGAGAGAGAGAGAGAGATCCTTACAAAACATTTAAGCTTAAGCCTACATTGGCGTTATTTATTCAAAAAATAGTTTTTTTACTCTACCATGTATCCTTGTAATGCCGTAAAAGAAACTTTTAATAATTTGTTACTATATATATATATATATATATATATATATATATATATATATATATATATATTAATTTGTTTAGCAGCGATGCATTGAATTTAAAAGTTATATTAATAACATAAGTTTGAATTTTTAGTGAAATATGTATGAATATGTTATATCATAAACATTTTATATTAATCCTAAAATTCTGATTATTAATGAATAGAAAATTTTTTGATAAACTCATTTAACATTCTCATTTCAGTTTCTCGGGCTTACATTCCTGAAGGCCCCAACCTCTACATCCAAAGCGGGTCGACCATCAACCTGACTTGCATCATCACAGAGAGCACTTCACCCCCTGTCTTCGTCTTCTGGTATCACGATGACCGCATGATCAATTATGACTCATCAAGAGGCGGAATCCGAGTGACCACTGAGAATGGACCCACTACCGTATCTCGACTACGAATCCAGAATGCTAGACCCACTGATTCCGGAAATTACTCTTGCCAACCCTCCTACGCCGACCCAGCCAACATCACGGTCCATGTTCTTAATGGTACGTTTCCTCTTTTTTTTTTTTTTTTTTTTTTTTTTGTCGCTCCTTGGCCTACATATCAAAGTTGTCTTGTAGAGAACAGATGGCATTTATGTTTCTTACCACAATAATTGAACAAAGGAAAAATATTAATCCGTAACATCAGCAAAACTGAATTAAGTCGATAAAATTATGTTATTTAAAATGTAAATTTATCACAAGAATAAGTTGCAAATTAATCATTTATGTTCTGCAACCCTCTACTGTCGAACAAATGACATTTTAAGCATTTTAATCGTTATCAATATATACTGTATATTATTTCTATTTTTGATCTCAAAGTAATCAGTAATTATATTATTTAATAATAAATTATGAATATTAGTACATTAAAGGCACGCTAAACTGAATTTCATTGAAAATATACCTAAGATAATCAAATTGTAAATTATGTGATCTAAAATTATTTAGATGTTTTAAAGTGCTCTATGTTTCTCATGTTGAATGTGTGTAGGAAATGATGAAATTTCATATTAATACTTAAAATATTTTTTGTTTGTCTCTTTCCTTAATTTTTTTTAGAAAACATTACAAATGAATCAAATTAACATACTTTCATCATTAAATTACCATACTTTGGATATGGTGGGCTCTAAATGTAAAACTTTGTATTATAAACTGAAAATTTTATTTTTATTATAGTTAAATTTTTATATTTTTTCTAAATTCTTTTTCTATTATTTTCTTATTTCAAATCAATATTTATCTAAATATGTGGTTCTTAAATTCAATTATATTATTGTTGCTTTTTTCTGTTAAATGATAGAGTTAAAGCATTATTGATTGTCTCATCGGCCGAACAGGAAGCTGAATGGTTAACGTTTTGATTTTAAACTTAGTAGCTCATGGATTTGATTCCCCTTTAGATAAGAATCTTTGAAATAATTCGAAACCCAATTAAGAACATTATCACATCCTATGCAGAAAGACCACACATTTAAAGCAAAGAAACCAATACGTTGCACCGTGGTTTTCAACCTGATCAAATGGAAATTCAAGGATTGAACTAACATACAACTTTCCTACTATGAAACAAAATTATTAGCTTGTGTAATTGTCGCTTTCTTTGTCAAACTATGTCCACAAACTATTTCTTATAATCTGTAACATGACAAAAATTAGCATCCTGTCAGCAGCAAAAGCTCTTGTGATTCACACTTGACAATCAATCTCACTACACCGACTAAAAAGGATTTAAAATTAAAACTATCAGTTTAAGTTATGAATCTTTGCTAAGTTGATTGTATACTGATTTGTGTTTTATACTAAATTTAAATACTTAAAACAATTACATGCAATTACTGTGTTAAACATGTCGGAAAAAATCTATTTAATAGAGATAACATGGTTTAAAATCATGATCAGCAATGATAATACTAAATTATAATGGTTTCACTGGTATGTATTTCCCTATAATGTCTATAAAAATATCACATATTATAAAAAAAATACGTTGAAACAATAGCATTTCATTGACAATTTACTAACTGAAAAATTTATATGAAAGAATAATTCATTGGGATATATGGAGTAGATACATAAATTCCAATTTTAAATAATGGTAAAATTAAAATTTTTTATAATAATGGTTTCTACATATTTCCTTCAGTGAAAAATTGAGTAGCTTTACTTATTTTTACATGTATTATGATGATACGAGTAAAAGTATTATATTCTTGTGAATTGCAATCAGACTTTGATAGACTCTTTGTGAGACATCTCTAACATTTTATATTTATATAGTCAAGGAGGATGAAAAAAAAATTTTATAAACACTTTGCAGTATATAAGTTACTTTATATTTATATATATATAAATATATATATAATAAATATATATATATATATATATATATATATATATATATATATATATATATATATATATATATAGGTTGATTCAAAACTTATCGTACAAAATTTCGTGGAAAGGTAGGGAATACGTCAGAAACCAATTTTTTTTTTTCACATAGGAAAGTAAGTCCGCAAACATCATATACATGAACAAAATGGAGAAGAGAGCATAAGAAATGAATACAATTAAGTGGTAAGAAACGTGACTTTTATTACAGCAAGATAAAGTAGTTCACGGTATGTGCTCAAAGTTATGTGTATTGAACACACCTTCACGAATGAATGAAACTTCATTTGTAAAAAAGACGAAAGAGGGAAAAAAGGGATCCATGGTACCTTTCTGCGTGAACCATCGTGCAAATTCCATACGCTTCGGATAATCGTCGGGTTGCAGTAACTGCACCCTTTGCAGATGGTAAGGTTGCACACGTTCCTGGTGTACTATCCACCACACTGATGACTGAGAGACCCCAAGCTGGTGAGAAATAGCTTATGTGCAGGTATTTGGATTATCTTCGATGAACTGTAGTACTTGTTCTGTAACGTTGACAGTCCGCGTAAGTCGTCTTCTCCCCGTATCCTGTATGTTGCTGCGCAGTGAACACCTTTCCACAGATTGCGATGCACGCTTGCAAACATTTCAGATGCGGTATTCTTCTGTTGGAATATCGGTCTTAGTAAACTTACCTAGCTCGACGGCCGTTTTCGTCAGCTGCCTAATATGTAAGATGCATATCCGCTAGCTCTTGAGGCTTAAAACGATTGATCTTATAACTTGCACGTCACCTTTCACACTGATGATAGCGGGAATGGTCGGGCGAACTGGTTGTCTACGCAGAACCCTCTACATACGTACGCATACTTTTGCGTATATACTTTCCTTTGTAAAATCGGTTTCCTGACGTATTCCCAACAACTCACAAAATTATGTTTTGAATCACCATATATATATATATATATATATATATATATATATATATATATATATATATATATATATATATATATATAATTATATATATATATATATATAATTATTTATTCATATGCATCTTTTTGTGTGAATCTTATACATTCATTTTTCCTCCTTTCATATGCATTATATTTAAAAATGAAATAGAATGTAAACATTACTTCACAAGAAAACTTTCATGAGTTACTGACAAATGATAATTTTAATTTAATTATGAAATTGATTTTTATGTAACATTAACATTTATAGTAAAACTATTCATATTGCTATTTAAAAATTTTAGATTTATATTCAGATTTTCATAATGAGAATTTGAACTAGAGTTTAGCAAATTATCCATCACTTAAAAAATAATGTGAAATTCAAACCATAACATGGCATTAAATAATTACCATTCTGTGATTTTTTTTCCTCGGTTAAACTTACAATACCTGAAGCAATGAAAATTTATTAAATGACAATTTTCTCTGCCCTTTACATTGGAAAATAAAATGAACTTTCATTTTTCTTTTATAATTCAGTTGTGACATAAATGTAAATCAATGATAATTCAAATTAAACCTAAAAACAGCAACACACACACAGTTTGTGTATTGCAAAGTTAGTAGCTGCGAAAAAGAATCACATAATATTATTACAATTCAACAGACAATAAGTAATAAAATTTTGCAGTTATTATATTTTTCAAGAATATTACAAAAAAGCATCAGTATGAAAAAGATTTATAATGTAATATTATCTATATATAAAATTAGTTTTAGTGAAAAAGCTAAAATTTCAAGAACATTATGCCCCATTCATTTGGGTACTATTTTTAGAGTATAATTAATTAATTTTCAGAATTTATTTTTTCAATAATAACTACACATCAGCTGTGGTGACACCTGATGGATTTACATACTTTATCTTAGTTCAACAGCTCATCCATTTATTTTTATCTCGAGAATGTGTATTTTTAATTGTTTGGAATCGATTTTAAATTATAGACCTCAGTCTTCTTCCACAGAATCAGCCTTCTTCCGCAAAATTTACCACAAACGAAGCCTATGAAAATAGACACCAATAATAAACCAAAAAACCTATCTGTATTACATAATTGTACTACTATACAAAACGGAAATCTATACAAATGAATACGCTACTATACAAAATGAAAATCCTATTATATGAGGAACTTGGTATGATAATGCATAAAATCAGAATATATTCCTAAAATGGTTATTAAAAGAGCTATTTAAAGGACAGAATCCATTCGATTACCTAGAAATGCTCATTAAGGAAATTAAATAAGCACTTAATATGATATTGGTACATGAGTAAATTAAATTAATCTATGTCCAAACATGGCCCACAATTTATAGATTGAATCTGGCTCAAGTCTCTGAGTTAAATCTGGATACATTTACCAATGTGATCTCTTTAAATTAGTAAGAATCATTGAAAGGAGCTGAATTAGATACAGTATTTTAATGGTTGGCCCTTTGCTCAGTGATTAAAATGGTAAGGAGAGACACTCAGTCTTAATCGTTTATCTCATGGTTAATTGGGTACTTCCGACCGAATAACTAATTGCTTTTGCAATTCTAATTTTGTAAGAAATTAAAATGTCATAATATATTTCTCCCCCAGTAATAAGAGAAAAAAAAGCACTTAAGAATCTCAATACTTTTAGATTCTGCGTGATAAGCATTTCTTATCTTAAATTGGTCATTAAATTCATAAAATGCTTTGAGATATTTCAAATTGATAAGTAATTTAAATTTTCAAAGAGAATTCTTATCGTTCATGAGAACGTTTTCTTTTTTTATATGTCTCCTGATTTTTCAAATTTTTATGTCTTACTTTACTTAAAAAAAGATGGACATAGATAAAACTAAAATATTTAAAATAAATGAAATTTATTCAAAAGGTTTTGTTCTTTAAAATAAATTGAGAATCGAAGAAATAAAATATGAAACATGGGAATAAAAGCAAAAATTGCTTTTTTAATTATAGTTCAAATAAAATTCCACAAATAATAATATTAAATAAATCGTATGCAACAATTAAACAATATTGAAAATGATATAATACTTCTAATTGAAATAAAATTCATATTTACCGAATATCATATTGTATTTAGATGGTTCATTATTACTACGTGTAACTTTAACCTTTGATATTGTAATTATCAAATTTTTATTGAGTAATATCAATGAAATTTTGTTTAAAATATCAAACATGAAATGCAAATATATATAATAAGTCAAGCTGCTAGAATTATTATTTGATTTCTTCAATGTCAGAAGTTATTACACCGATGATGTTTGATAATAAATGATAAAATGTTGACATAAAAATGTATTTAATATAAAATATATCGACAAATATTGGACATTGTTTCGTTGATATTGAATATTTTTTTCTGAATTCCTATTATTTGCTTTTTATATTATTTAGTCAACCTTTGCCATGAACACAAATAAAGCATGAAATAGTGTCTTCAGATATTATATTTATAGCTTTGTGGTTACAACTAATTATGAATTAATTTATTTTTCTTACTGACTATAAATATATGAATTTGTTCTTGAAAATTTATTTGAATTCTTTTCACTATTTTCTATTTTAGATTATGAGTTTGTAAGTGAAATTTTAAGAAATAAACGTAGTTGTTTTCAAGTTATGAGACATGCAAGATAAATACTTATCATACATTTCGATAAAAAAAACGTTAATTAAAACTACACTTTTAAAAAACTGTTTTTATATGTGTATAAAATAATTAATTAGAGAAACAATGAATTTCCTCTTCCACAAATCCCAGAAATTTAAGTTCCCATTCTGTAACATGACGCTGCGTGATACATCGTCATGTATCCCAGCTGCAACCTTCTATGGTGATGTTAACATGAAAATTAACAAGATTTCTGATGTCTCATTTATTTAATATTAACAAACACAAACATTCAATACTGAAACATAAATTATAGATACATATATATATATATATATATTGCAAAGCATATATTCCTCATTGTCCCTGACTGGTCTCCCTGACTGGCGCGCCCTCACACGCCGCCGCCAAGAGTAAAACTAGCTTCTTCAGAGGCTCGTTTTACTTACACAGTTTTGTCATGGAATTATTTGCTTTCAGGAACCCAGACAGAAACAAAAAAATTATTAGTTAATTACATATACAAGCTGAGATTACGAAACAATGCACATGAGTTGATGTTTGCCAAAAGAAAAAAAAAACTTACCAAATACCCAATAATTAGTGGGATCCAAAAAAAAAAAAAAAATGGACAACACATTCAATTTACTTATTATTTACATATATATTATACACTTTCAAATATATAAAAATAAAAATTGGAAAGCGCAATAAACATTAAGAGATTAACATAAAAAAAATACTCATTCATTTATTTCTAGCCTGGATAGAGCATCTGCCCCAAGATGGAAAATACTATGTTGATGAATTATTTTATAATTCCATCTTTGCAGTGCTAATGCCCACCTTGTTAATTTGGGACTCTTAGGAGTGGTATAAATTAAAAATTTTAAAGGATTGTGGTCGGTAATAATCTCGACCACTGTACCGTGTAGCCATTTATCGAATTTTTTGAGACCAAACAAAACTGCAAATGCTTCTTTTTCTATTGTCGACCAATTTTTCTGCGTATCATTACATTTTTGATGAACAAAGGCTACAGGTTTATAATTTACCTTATCATCCCTTTCCGTGAGAGAACAACCAATTGCATAGTTAGAAGCATCCGAATGTATCTGAAAAGGTTTACTGCAGTCGGGAGTCGACAATGCAGTTACTTTACACAGCAGATTTTTTTCAGTGCTGAAAAGATTCCTCTTCTCTTTTCCCCCAGTTAACATCATTCGACTTTTTCCCTTTAGTTAACTCCGTTAAAGGCGATGCTAATTCTGCGAAGTATATGGTATGTAACTTCAATAAAAACTCATTAATCCTAACACTGATTTAACTTCCTTTTTGGTGGTTGGTCGTTTTAATTTCCTTATAGCTAAAATTTTATCATTATCAGGCGGGTGTGTACCGCTTCCTATTTTATGACCTAAAAATGTTATTTCTTTAGCTGCAAAGGTACATTTTTCAAATTTGACAGGAAATTTATAATTTTCCAATTTTGTAAGGACATTTTTTAAATGTGTAAAATGTTCAATCCAAGTTTTCGAATAAACAACTATATCATCAATATATGCTTGAGCAAAGGGAGAGTTATCCCTCAACACCTGGTTCAGAACCTTCTGGAACGTAACAGATGCGCCAGATAACCCAAAAGGCATAACTTTCCACTGGTATACTCTATCGTGAGTAGAAAAAGCAGTCAGCTCTTTACAATTTTCATTCATTTTTATTCAATTTTATTCATTTTAATACCTGTTTTGTAAATCTAGACATGTTAAACATTGATCCATACCATACGCAGTAAATAATATCATTTCCTGCATATCTTTCATAGGGAAATTCGGAACCTTTGTCATTGCATTTAGAGCTCTATAGTCCACACACATTCTGATTGATGCATCCTTCTTCGCTACCCTCACAAGTGGATAAGTTATCTCAGCATCCGATGGTTAGATCAGGTTCGAATCAAGAAGTTCTTGTACTTGCCGGCTTACCTCTGCTCGATATGACATCGGAACACTGTAAGAATGTGTTTTGTGTCGGGTGGCATTGGATAAAAGTTCTATCCTATGTTCACCAACCTTCACTGGTTGCAAGGGTCTTGTAAACAGTTTCTCGTAATTTCTAAGAAGCTTTATCAATTGATTTTGTTGATTATCTGTCACACAAATAAGACATCTTTAAGTCATATAGTTTTTAATGGAATAACCTTTCAGTATAACTAATAGGCATGGTTTGAACATCCCCAAATTCATCTTCTCCCTCGAAGATAACATTGATGGTGTTTGATTCAGCGATGAGTTCTCTAATCTTGTTTTGATGCACATGTTTAAAACTGTTATCCGGCATCTTAACAAGAAATGAGTGCTCATTTTTCTTTTTTGAAATGGTCCCTGGACCTTGCCAGCGAGCTAACAACTTATTTTTAGAATCTGGAAGAAGGACAATAATTTTGTCACCTGGTTTAAATGTCTTTGAACAAGATCTCAAGTTGTAATAATGCGCCATCTTATTTTGTTCGATTTCAGAGATTATTTTGGCTCTCAAAGCAGCATCTTCCAATTTTCTTTTGAGATTTTCCATTTATACTGAAATTGGAGTCGTGTCATGTTGAAGACCTTCTAACTCTCCAGTCCATGTATTCTTTAGAATTTAGAAAGAACCTTCAGGTTTGTGAACAGCAGCTGGAATGGGGCAACACCAGTGATTCAATTTGCACTTCTCGGTAAGCCCAAAGAATGAAAGGAATTTTGGTATGCCATGTTCGAGGTTCATCGAGAATGACATGATGCAGCATTCGTTTTAAAGTTTGATTAAAACGCTCCACTAGTCCATTGGATTGAAGATATAAGAGTGTAGAAAATCTTGGATTTGATCCCATTCTCATTTCAAATTCTTTAGACAGCTCAGAGTTTTAATTAGTTCCATTGTTTGATGCAATGATATTAGGCACTCCAGTTCTCATGAATATTCACAACAGAGCTTCACATGTTGCTTTGGCTGTAAGACTTGTTAATGGAACAGCTTCAGCCTATCTTGTGTGCTGATCTACTAGGCACAACACATATTTGTGGCCTTTTGAGCTAGGCAGCTCAATTGGTCCTATCATATCAACGTTTACCACTTGAAATGGCAATTCGGGTCTCGCCACAGGTGTTATAGGAGCTCGATCTTTAACTTTAATTTTCCTTGTTAATTGGTAGTCTTTGCAAGCTTCACAAAAGTTCTTAACATCCTTTGAAAGACCAGACCAATAAAAAGAATATCTTATTCTCATAGCAGTCTTCTTTGCTCTCATGTGACTACCAAATACAGAGCAATGAGCCAGTTTTAAAACTTCCTTTCTTCGGCATTTTGGTAAAACTAATTGGTTTGTTGTTTTTCCCAGATTTTTTTCTTTATGGAACAAAATTTGTCTTTGAAATAAAATCCTCCTTTTTCCTTCTTTGCATTTTTCCTTGCTTCCTCTAGATCTTTACAAGTTTCCTGTTCTTGGAGACATTCCTCAGTTTTCGTACGTTTCACCGGAGATTTTTCCACTTCTGCAACACAAGCTTCATTCATTGCGAATTCGTCAATAAGGATATGTTCCTTTTTTGTTTTTTGCGTATATCATCAAATTCTTCACATTCAACTTTGGAATGGTCTATGACGGATATTTTTTTTTAAGAAACAATAGTTTCCGTTAGCACATGTTTTATTTCTGACGGCTAGAGAACGTCTTCTACGAGGGAAGGAACAACTGCACAGAGGACATCTTGATGCACGACGTCACCCGTACCTCCCATATATAAACTCATTGGTATGTTTATTAAAGGACATTTCTCTGCAGGTCCAAAAATTCCTTTACTATAAATTGATGGCTTGTTCTCTATAGGGAAATCTACCATATTACTTTTAACCACGGTAAATTCAGTTCCTGAATCTACCAGGGTGGTTGCTCATTTTCCATTAACATTTATCTGGATTCTTTCTAAATTACACAAGTTTTCACCAATTATGTTTCGTTTGTGAGACATTACTTTGGCTACTACAGTCGTTTCTGATGGCTTTGCTTCCTCCTTTTCTTCACATCTCCACTGCAGATCTATTTACGTTGAACTTCTTCTTTACATCTTGTTCAGTTTTGTTTTTTGAAAGTTTTGAGCAAAACTTCTTCACATGTCCGTCCATGCCACAAAAACAGCACGTATACTTAGGGCGAGTTTTAGAAATTTCTTCTTGAGACTTTGAACTCGCATACTTATTTTCGGTAAGAGGCGTTCCATGATTCTCATATCTTCTGCTATCCCGTTGTAATGGATACTAGTTATTAGTTTGGGTCGGAAATTTAGGTAGTGCACTTGTTTGCTTCTTAAATGACTTGCTAAAAGTTTCATATTCAACAAGCTTGTCAGCCAAAAGTGATGGTTTCACTATCTTTCCCCATTCATCAACGAAATGGTCTCTTATTTCAATAGGAACTCTTTTCTTAACTTGGTCGGTGATTATGAGGTTGTTAAGTCCTTCAAAATCAGCTATTTCAAGTCCGTCGATCCAACCCTGAAAATAGTTTGTCACTTCTTAAACAAAATCTCTCTATGTCTTATCAGGACTTCGTTGGTGCTGAACGAATTTTTACCGAAATCCTTCTGCATTCATTTTGAATTTCTTTAATAACACCTCTTTCACGTATTCATAATTTCCAAATTCTTCTTCTGGAATTCTGGCAATCATTTCCACTATGTCTGGCGGCATAAGAGGTAACAGATATGAAACCATATCATTTTCTTCAATTTTTATCCTTTTGACCTGTCTTTCAAACAATGAAAGATATAACAGAATATCGCATTCCTTTGCATCAAAACGAGGCATCGACTTGGTAAGTTCCATCTGTATATTATTCGGTCCTTATCTTTCTGTTTTCGGCACACTTAGACCTGTTTCTATTCGCAATTTCTCCAGTTCAAATTCCATTTGCTGCTTTTTCGCTTCATTTTCCAATCGTAACTTCTCTGCTTCCACTTCTCTTTCTTTCCTAACCAATTCATTTGCTGCTAACTCTTTTCTGGTATCGATGATTGTTTCTAACAACAATTTCGTAAATTCTTCATCATATGAAGTATTTACTAAATCGTTGTTAGTAACTTCCAGTAAGGAGCTCTCGAATTTTCAGTATCGTGACATCAGGTTCCAACGTGATGCCTAATTCTGAAGCCAAAACTAAAAGATCTGACTTTTTTCTTTTCGCAAAGTAAATCAAATTTAATGCTAAATATTTTAACACGCCTGAATGAATTTATTAAATTAAAATTTAAAAAATAACAAATTCCGAAAAAGTTTTGATTTTAATTCAACCAAAATTAGATTTTCAAACTAAAAATCATAAATTGAATTACTGCGGAAGTGACTTAATAAAATTATAACATAAACACATAATGAATTAAACCCAATTATTCCTTAATTTAAAGAAAAAAACAAGAATAACTTTAAAATGATATTTATAAGCAGACTTTCGAGTTAAATTTATATCAATATATTCATTTATAATAATAACATTTCAATTGTAATACAGATAGTCATCAATTCCAAATGAACACACAATTAGCATTAATTTGTGCAGTTCCTTCTATTATTATAACATACACATTTACCCTAAATAGAATTTGCAATATATTCAAAATTCAAACATTAATTTCTTTTCAAATCTTTAATCAAAACACTTAAAATATGCAAATCTATTAAACACACACTGTAATAATTATTAACATAAACTTTTAAAATATGTTCTATAAATATACCTTTTTTTTCAAATCAAACCTTTCACCCTTTTTATTCAAATCAAAGTTCGAGATGATAAAAAAAAATATTTATAACAGTGCACAAAAAAATTCAAAACATCAAATAATATTCTTTATATAATTTTTAGAAATCAAAAAGCAATAAAAAGATGAGTAACAATTTCGTTACTTTATACCCGTGTGGTTCCTTTCTTTCTACCACACCCACAGACTTTTCGAGAGAATCGAAATCAAAACAAATTTATACTAAGTTTGGTGCTATTAGCAATTACTCTACTTTAAAATAATCACTTTTTTTAAAGAGAGAAACACATGGATTCATACAGTTTCTAGAGAAATGCTTTACCTCTTTGTAATTGAATAATAATAATACACATTAAAATAATCATAAAATACACAATGATCAATACAATAAAATTTATTTCACTGACGTAAAATTAATTTTAACAAGCAATGCACTTTATAATACAGTATAGCCATTTATCAACTTTGAATTTCAATTGAATACTGTTGACGCAGAAAAAAAAAATATTTATTTACTGTTTACTGGCGTAAAATTTTAATTTCGTTTACTAATGAAAACAATTTTATACCTCAAAATATTTATCACTGGCGTGATGCATTACAATCATACAATCAAATTCAGTACTGCTGACGCAGAAATTTATTTATTTTTACTGGCGTAAAAATGTATTCTCGTTTACTGATGCAAACTCATATACTGCATTTAAACTCATTTTATAGTTTATAATATTTATCACTGGCGTGATATACCACAATCATACAGAAATTTATACTCATTTGCTGACGTAAATATCGTTATACTCATTTGCTGAGCAGAAATTTATACTCATTTGCTGACGTAAACAGTTTTAGTACGCATCACTGACGTGCTATGTAAAACTCTCACTATTCAAGAACAGAATCTTATTAAATTAATAATCATATTTAAAACTTAAGCATACTTTTTTTTTAAATATTTCTAATTATCAAATCTTAATAAAGGATCCCAACCAATAAAATAAATATTTGGCAAACATCACTCACCCGCTTTCTAAGATGGACATCCCTCAAAAACATCGATGAAAAGTATCCTGTTTTACTTGTTCATTCGTATTTCCTTTTTGTGGCATGGCTCCGCTGTCACCATTGTAACATGACGCCGCGTGATTCATCGTCATGTATCCGAGCTGCAACCTACTATGGTGATGTTAACATGAAAATTAACAAGATTTCTGATGTCTCATTTATTTAATATTAACAAACACAAACATTCAATATAAAACATAAATTATAGATACGTATATATATTTTGCAAAGAATATATTCCTCATTGTCCGAGAGTCTGCGGGTCTCGCTCCCCTCCTCACACCGATTCTCCCTTGCTTCTCCTCTTCGCCCACGCTTCCGAATGTGTCTCTAACTGGCACACCCTCACACATTATTTTTGTAAATATTTACTTTATATAGAATTGAAGTTTATAGTATAAGAATTGTGACGAAGATTAAAATTTCTTGAATGAACATGCTTTTGAGATTGAAACTTCATACGCATAGTTGTATGAATCTAGCCATTAGAATCAAATGTACCTGTGTATCAAGTTATGGAGGCGAGTAGCCACACCCGCACCATACCATCACAAACCCGTTTATAGGGTTTGCCACATTCATACATCATCACAGATAAAAAAAAGACAGAGAAGCTCAGAGAGAACAGAGTAAGAAAATAACATCCATGCCCGAATCGGGATTCGAACCCTGGAACCACAGCTCAGGAGCGCTTAGCACTCATTCATTGGTCGGCAGCTTTTTCTAAATAGAAATATAAAAATTTCTATTGCATATAACTTACTGAAAATTTGCTTGCTTAGTTTTAGTTTGTTTAAACAAATTTATTTTAACTGAAAATTAAATTTATTATATTTAATGTTTAATTATTTCTATATAATAATAATAAACATTTTCCTACAATGATAATAAAATTACATGGCAGTTGAAAAAGTTAGGATAAGTTGTTGCATACATTTATGACTGCATATTTTCTTTCGATCAAAACGGCTAAACGGAAGCAACCTCTTAGTAAATTGAAATTTTAGAGAAGATCCACAATCAGTTCATGTTTCGGCATATTTTTTTCCTCATCATTCTATGCCAGTAAAAATTGATTGGAACTTAAAAATTTTTAATTTGCATTTTTTTCTCCCTACATGACGGCCTTTGGTTGAGGTAGGCATTGAGTCCCAAATAAGGCAAAAATGGCTTCCACACACTAAGCTATTACACGAGCAAATAAACCATGCGTTGGGATCAAAAAACTTTTAAACTAAGCAAAAAATATGTGAAAGGTGTTTTGATTTGACAAAATTTTATTGTAAGATATGTATAACCTATAAGTTACAATTTATTTAATTTTATTTTGCAGGAGAAAAACCAGCAGCCATGCAGCATGGCCGCTCCAACAATGTCGCCTCCTGCCCGAATACTTTGCAGATTCTCTTAGCTGCTTTCTTGTGCTCCCGGATTCAGCGAGCCCTGATTGCTTCTCTAAGATAACCACCTTAACGATGGAAAACGTCGGTATACGTCGACAGATCTTCACCTTCAAGTACGAGTGCACTTGAGGACTCTCTGGATATGCGCTTGTACCAGCATCTCGCGTTACATAACGCATGATGTTCAAGATAAATACGAATATAAAACCTCCATCAATGTCCAAACGGAAAAAAATGTTGTGTTCGTGTTTGTGTGTGCGCGTATCATCATATCGGGCACAATTCGTTAACATTTAATTTGTTGCACGATAATGTATTTATTTCTTCTAATATCTACCTTGATTTTTTTATTGGACATCTGTGCCTACCAGGCTTAACTATGTACTGGGATGAGGAACCAGCCAATTAATCCGGATAATCACATATAGAGCGGGGAAGTATCATTTGTGTGAATCCTACTCTATCGATGATATTCTTATTTATGTTTTTTTTTTACCCAGTGTCAATATAACTATGGATTCTTGATTACATCCTGAGAACCAAAGAACTTTATTTCGTTGTTTGGAAGTGGTGCAACTGTTTATTCCTTGTACATAATAAATGCTGTGTAATTTAATGAAAGTGTTTTTAGAAATTCTTTTTTCGAATGACAGTAACATTTAATTTATAGCTAATATCAGTTTAAAAGTCATTTGATTTCTTTGTAAAGTATATGTTGGCGGAAATTTGTATAAAGGGACAATTTTACATGCCTGATAATTCCATGTATTTATTTGGACCAATGAAGTATACATAGCTTTCATTTTTAAGTGACAAAATAGATGGATAATTGAAACTGGTTGTTATTTTTGTGATAAAAAATTACTATGAACATAGAGATTCTGTAATGTCCAATCATGTACAAAAACAGTTCTAAAATATAGTATATAGTTTACGGTTGTATAAAGTATATGCACTGTATAAAACACCTTATATATTGAAGAAATTAATATCTGATGTGCACAAATGTAATATATGGTAACATCACTTCACTTCATCTTATAATTTCAACTTATTATTTTCATTTTTAAGCTGAAAATATATTGCTGGAAATAGAAAATTAATAGTTACTCTTGATTTGTTTTATCAATGAATGCATTTTTTGAAATAATCATTTAGATTTAGTATTTCGTTCTTGATTTATGTGAAATAATTCACACTGGAAATGTTTCCTTTTTTTAGTGACGCTACAGATATATTTAACATATGACACTTTTATAACAAAAGAAAAAATACAAGATATTGAGAGATCTTAGGAAATAACTTAAAAACAAATTTTTCAGTTAAAATTTTTTGAATACTATTTATATGAAATTTAATTCTGTAAATATTAATTCCATATACGTTGTTTGTTTTTAAAAAAGAAATTAAATATATCATATCTCGCAAGCTAATGAGTTTATAAAAGTCTGTAATAATAATTTATGTGTTTTGATGATTCTTATTCCCGAATATTTTTAAACATGTAAGTAATATGCAAAATTATAAAAAAAAAATCTTCAGTGCTTGCTCGCAATGAAAAATGTATATTACTTTTTTGTGCAATCTTAAATGTCTTTTTATATGTGCAAATGAAAAAAAGAGTTATAGATTGATAAGTATGTTAGTTGTGCTATTTTAAGGTAAAAGAGATGTGAATTAAGAAAAAAATTGTTGATACTGAAAGAATATTTTGCTCTAAAAATTTCACTCAGAAAAAAGAATTTTTCGATTCACATCGGGAAACGAAAGTTGTTTATTAGAAATGATACTATAGGGAACAATATTGTTGAAAGAAAGAGGAAGATCATGAACTGTGGTGACTAGTACTTTAAAAAGTATAGTACCCTTTGTTAATCTTATAATAAGACATCCGTACAGAAAGTGTAATTTATTTTTTGTAGATGGTTATGAGAAATAATTTACTATGCTATGACGAGAAAGCTTGTGATATTGTTGTGGTTGCAAATGAAAACTGCCCCTAAAAACAATGTGCTTTGAGATTGATACTCCAATAATCAAAGGCTGATGAATTGTTAGAAGTAAATGTATTATAATCATCTTATTTATTAATTTAAACATCATTTAAATGATGCAATATTATAAAAAAAATATGTGTTTCATGTGATACTGGTATTGATTTATATTATGAATGTCTAAGCAATTGCATTTTTAATTCTGCTTTTCCTTTAATTTTTTTTATAAATATATACTGTCCACTCCGTTGCTGATAAATCAGTCGGCAAATAAACAATGATATATTACATCCTCAAATGCTAATGATTATGTTAATTTCAATGTTTTGCTTTATCCGAATCAAGTGTACAAAAAAGAAGAGAAAATAAAAGAAAAATAGTTTACTGATGTTTTTATTAATATAGCCTTACCAATAATTTATATTCATTCTATAGAAAAAGTAAATTAGAATTTACTCAGAATGACATTAAACCATTTCAAATTAATAGAAGACCTAAAGTAGTTTATATGTAAACTCTGTGTTAAAAATATTAAATACAAGTAATGGCATACATACTTGAAATAGAACTTAAATAACTATTTCAAGGAATTATAAAACAAATTGTAGAAAGTACTAGGAACACTCCATGAACAATTGAATTCATTTCAAATATTTTAAAATGAATTATTTGGAATAAAATCTAAAATATTTTATTTCAAAATATTTAATGCGTGTAGATTTTTTCCACGAAAAAGGTTTATCAAAACTAAATATACAACTATGCATTTTAGGTGACTAAAAACAAATGTGATAAAACATTCTAAAAAAGTTTCTTTAAAGACTTTGTACAAAATAACTTTCCAAGATTTAAAATTATGAAACATAAAATGAATTGTATTTTTATATTGAAATAACTTTAATTATATTAAAAGTATTAAACTTTTTTAAGCCTGAATACTTTTACTTTTTAAACTTTTTTCTATATGAACATAATCTGACAAAATATTATCAAAAATATTATGGGCTTACTTTTAAAAATATATTCTAAGATTAAATTATTAATTTTTTATCTTTAAATCATTCTCTCCTTTTTCAAATACTTCATAAATTGTTTTGATAAAAATTAAAGGCAACTAATTGAGTTTGTCTGAATTTTACAAATCAGATATATTAAAATAAAAATTTTATGTTAATTACTTAGTTTAATTTTTTAAAATAACTTCTTGGAATTTTTCATATTAATTTTAATACTGAATTTTTTAACATTCACTTTAGTTAAAGAAAAAAATGTGCATTTAATTCACATGAGTATTATTTACTTACATAATAATAAATATTATTTAATTTGAAGATTGAAATTTTGTTTAAAATGAAATAAGTTGAATCCTTATAATAATCTTGAAATTCATAAACATCAAAATAACAAATTTCTATAAATTTGGGGTTAAACATCAAATACAATGTGATTTATTCATTTTTCCCAAAATAGTTTACCTGTTTCAGTTTTAAAATATTTACAATGGTCTATAAAATATACAATTGTAATATATATTGATAATTTAATAAAATAGCAAAAAACAAAACAAATAATTTATTTCAGATGATGAATGCTATCAAATGATGATTACTGATAGAGAGAAATACTAAATATAAATATTTTTTCAGTTAACTTAATCAAAATCTAAGCATAAACATGTAAATAATGTAGAAAACAATAAATATTTCTTAAAATTGCATTATGCCCAGTGAATAATTTCTTTTTTGCTACATAGAACAAAAACATTTTAAGCATTTTGGATGTTTCTTTCTAAATACTAATATCGAAATGTTCAAAATAATGAAAAAATAGAATGATAAGCATTTCAATTAAGGGGAAGCTCCTTCCTTTTGAGAATCTGCATTGTCATTTCTGCAGTATAATTAAGATGACAGCCTATAATTAAATCTACTTATAATCAAGAGTTTCATTTTAATATAAAGGAGTATAGCTAAAAAGAGAAAGTAAAATGAATATGACAAAAGATCTGAGATACATAGTTTCCCAAAAATTGATTTTCATGAATAAGGAAAGAAATTAATTACTTTCCAACGAAAGAAATTTACATTGTATTTATTCTTGATTTTATACAATATAAGTCCTAATTTTAATTACACTAAACAAACAGTGTAAATAAATATTTTTAATGTTTTTAAGAATTTTGATAACTCGAAAAGTATGTTAATTAGTTTAACTCCAAAAAATGTGGGTAAATATACACATTTTTCTAAAACGTATACTTATGGAAGATTGAAGGAGTTAAAGACTTTTAAAGAATATTAATATCATATGCCAGATAACAATTACCTTAGGAAAGTTAACATCCAAGAATACTTTCTATTTTCGGTTTCATTTCAAACAAATGAATTTTTGAATGTTCTTAATGTGTATAAACAGTTTTAATTGAAAGAAAAATAATGCAAGATAAAAAGATGAAAGATATTTTTATATATTGTCAAATAGGAAATAAATAGCTTGTCTAACAAGGTTTTTATTGGTTTTTATTTATAGTTAATAAAATTTTGATTATATCTAGGTAATGAAAAAGTGATTAGAAAATTAGGATCAAATATACCATATAAATACATTGAAAGAGACTATCATCAATAAATAAAAAATGAGGGTGAAGCTATACATTTATTTATCAACAAAAATATTACCACAAATAATACCTGCACTTTAAAATTTTGTTGATATACTTCAGAATTGTTATAAACATGGCTATCCACAGAATCAAAATCACTATCACAATAGTTACCTTTGGAAATAGTCAGAATAAAGTCAATTTTCGATATTTTTAAGCAATTAATTTCATTAGTTTCGATCAAAAAACAATTTCTGGCTATAAAATAGAAGCAATTAGTTTTTTTGAAAAATTTAATGAATAATAAATCCAATAATATTTATAATACGTAAAAATGTAATATTGGGTATGCAAACAAAAATAAAGAAATCAAATTTACACTGATGAAAACTAGAAGAATAAAAACAAAGAAAAAAATAATAACATCCAAGCAAACTATTTATGATACTACAAAAAATTAAAGTAAATGTATTTGTGTGATTGATGCAATTTGATTTATAGTAAAATACGTTTTTGAAACATTTCATTTTATTAAAGAACTACAAAAAAATTTATAATTAAAAATTTACAGAAATATTGAAAAATTAAAAAAAAAATAAGTGATTTAAAAGATTTTTTAGTTAATATTTTTGGAAGAAAACTAACAATAATTTTTAATATTGTTAATAAAACTTGGAAATTTAACATGTTATAAATAATACATAATTTTATTTAGTGTATATTTTTGAACACAAATGCAAATTTTTAGTTAGAGACAGCCAAAAAATTCAGATAAAATTAATCACAAAATAAATATTAATATTAATTGAACTTTCAACTATTTCATGTACATATTATAAGTAATTAATAAATATAACATAAAAACTTAGTTCATTATATAATTCTTACATATTGCTTCTATTGAACTTGCTATTACTTTACTAAATTTTTTCAAAAACAATTTTCAATTTTTTTATTTCCATCATTTAAAATACTTGAGCCCGCCTCAATGTAGTATTTCTATTTCTGAAATCAATTTCCTGCATAAATTATCTAAAAAAGAAGAGAAATTCTTTAGATTATGTTTAAAAAAATGTCATTCCTTTATAAAATTCCTTGCTATCATAACTCATTTTTAAGATGATAAATAATCTCAGAAAGATTACTGGATTTTCAATGATCTACACATGATTTCTGGAAGTTAACAGCAATTTTATGTGCATATTTTATCATAAAATACAATATGTATAATTTACTTATTATTGAAATATATAATAAAGGTAAGATGTGTTAGATATGTATTATAAATTTCATAAAAATGTTTTCTTGTCCAATTTATAAACGAATAATGACTAAGATTATATTTATTTTTTAAATATCAGAAAGGAAACGCCTTTTCATATATTGCATTAACTTTTCATATATATGGAAAATATATAAAATTTAATTTGAAACGTATTATATTTTAGCATATATTATAATTCATTTCATACATAAATAATTTTTCATATATTATTTCTATCAGGAATTTTAAAATTAACCTTGTTTTATGAATTTGAAAACATAAATAAGTTTGAAAGAATTACTTTAAGAGGAAAATGAATTACATACGAAATAGAATCTTTCCAAGACCATAATTAGATGCAAAATTTGTAAAGTATGTAAAAGAGTTATTTATACGAAGCAATTACCTTTCACCATAAAATAAAATAGTCTCAAGTAATTAATTATTTCCTTCGATACGTGAGGAAATATTAATTTAAAAGTATTAATTTTTTTTTCAATTCAAAACTGCACTTAGTTGCACTATATAAGGTATGTTCTTTTTTATTTCTCAATGTAATATTTTTGTTACTTAATAAAATTATTATACTGTTATTCTACAAAAAAGCAAAGGAATGGAATGCATATTTTTACATTAAATATTGAGAAAATGCAGGTATTACAATAAAAAAATTCTTGTTGATGTTTTTAAAGTAGGAAACTAAACAGGATACCAATTTTATATTACAATGTAAATCTCGCTTTTATTCTTCCCCATATGAACCTAAAATTACATTTTATAGCGTGAGGCTAAAAATAAAATGATGAAATGCGGTTGGAAAAATCCGCTTCCACGTGAATAAATGTAAGTACAACACAAAAATTATTTATGAGATCAGTGTGAGTACTTGTCATAATAGAATAACTGACTTGATAAATGTTTGTCTGACAGAGATCTGAATCAAGAACTCGTAAGTGAATTGCAATGCTGCAGCTGAGCTCCATCGTCATTTTTCACTGTTACTTGTCAGCTTCATTGAAAATATGGCATAAATCACACAAATCGAGTAATTCATGAAATAATTCTAACACCTATGTCAATAATTGTTCCTAAATAAAAAAGCTTCAAAGTTATTGTATCAGAATCAATTATCTTATGTGTAATATCTTATGAATTATATTTTTTAAATATTTTTATTCAAATATACAACAAAATAACTTTTTTTAAACAAAATGTCCATACTAAAAGAAATTATCTGTTTTTCATTATAATTAATTTACTACAAATTTATTTATTAATAATTAATTTTAAAATTAAAAATATAAGGTACTAGTGAATCAAATGTGAAAAAATATAATAGAAAATAATAATATTTATTATATGCTATTTTGATTATAAGTAATTTAAATTTATTTTTATTTTAATTTTGTATATGCTGTGTTAGAAGATATTAAAATTTTCTTTTGCTCAGACAAGAGAAAAAAATTTGCATTATAACACAACATTTTGAATGATGGCATTTTAAATTGTTTTTGCATATACTGTTTTAAAAGATATCAAAATTCTCGTTTGCACGCGAGATAGGAAAGTATATATATTCTCTTTATAATTTAATGTGATTAAACTGTACATTTTTATTTGTAATACCATATATAATATAGTTTGGTTTACTCGATTTTAAAATTATTTAAAATTTGAATATTTAGCTATTACAATGTGCCAATATCTTACTCTTAAATTCTTTCACTTTGTTTCAAATAGTTACTAAATAAGTAGTTCTATGTAGGGAGAAAATGACATTACGAAGTATCAAATGGTTTGATAAAATAATTTGTATATCAATGGCAACATAAATTGGATTAAATTTTGTATCTGCTACAGACTAAAGAGAAAAGTAATGTATCATTAAATTAAATACATTAAATATACTTTGTAACATCTAAGAATTTAATTACAAATAATGTTCAGATAGTAACCTAATGTTCAGTATCCAGTGACATTGAACACTTTTTTAAGAAATAGTTGGAAAATATTCACAAGAGCTTCGTTTACTAATTTAAAATTAATTCCGCTCATTTAATTATTCAAACTCGCTTTTAATTAGCATTCGTACTTCGGCTGAATAATTAATCACATGTTTTTAAATTCAGTTTCATCAGATTGGTAGCATTATATCTATTATAGTAAATATCTCTGATTAAATAATCCTTTGGACTGTATTAAATCCAAAGTTATGAAGCGTTTTGAAATTAGATTAGTAAATATTTTGCCAACTGTTTTTGACTTATTACATTTACTATATTTTTTATAATGTATAAGCAATTCTAAATTGAAATTTTTTTCGTTATGACCCAGTGTTCAATATTAGCATTCAAATAGTTAATGCATTGGTCTTCAGTTTAAATATTCGTATGTTTGATTCCTATTTTGAGCCAGAGGAATCAGCACTTAAGAATCATCATAAACTGTAAATTCTAATCATCAAACTTTATAAAACTTTATATTTTCAAACCTATGTCAATCTAAATTATTTTCAAGCCTATGTCATTCATATCTCTAGCCAAATGTCATTTTCTATTTACGATACCGTATACTACCCATTTTTAAAACATATTTTTATTATTGATTTGTTTTTAATCTTGTAAACAAAAAATCTCTTTGTTACTATGCAAATTTCTATATAGCTTTCATTAATAACACTATTGGAAAAAAATTAAATAAAATAAATAACTTTGTAAATTGTTGAAAAAAATGAAAAACTCAAAGTTAAAAAACATTTGGCAATAAACTCAATAAATTAAATTTCATTTAAATACATTGCTTATAAGAACAGAATTTAACCATAATAAATGATCTTATTAAGAAAATTATATTCATGATAGGAAATCATCTTCATGAATTTTCAAAATAAAGCTAAAATAATATAATTTAAGCATAACACCTTATCATATTTAATACTAAGTATTTTAATAGAAAATTTTGCTCTAAATAAAGTACATGTTTTTTTTAATTAATATACTTTTCGCTAACTATTAATGATACATGATATACTTTACACAACTATATAAATAACAAATTATCAACAACTATTAGAATTCGCGATTTGAATTAGTTTTTAGCATTATTATTATAATTATTAATATTGTCCAACTGATTTTAAATTTATTTCAAATTATAAGATATATATTGTTCTAAATATGTTTTAAAATTAGAAATAATGTTTTTTTGGAAATTACAAACATAGATTCATTTTAATGCAAGAGTTATATTTTGGTTTTTACAAGATTCTTAAATTAAAAATAATAAAATCAACAGAAGCTAATTATCACATGAATATATAAGGGTTTTATATGATTATTAGAATTTTACTCAGATGTTATAGAAAATACAAAAAAAAATGTTCTTAGTTTTCTATCCATATAAAATACATGAACTATAGAATTAGACACTTCTTTAAAGCACATCGTGTATCGTGAACAGTTTAAAAAGTAATAAGGCAGTAGTAAATAGTAATGAATGGCAATAAAAGCCGTTATATATATATATATATATATATACGCATGCAACACAACTAAAAAATTATTTAATTAAATGTATATCAATTTCAAATATCTTATGATCTCAAAAACGTTTTTATATTTATTTTCGCACTCACTTTACTGGAAAAATTCAATTGATGAAGACACATTTTACATGTAGTTTATGAAAAATTATTTACCAAAACGGGAATATCATCTACTGAAAATATTGATTCAATTAACTCACCACATTTTCTTTAGAATTGAGCTTTGAATATTTCTACTGTGCTTTGTAAATTATTTGAATAAATTCTGATTTTTGTTCACTAATTTTTCTAAATGATGGTTAGTAAACATATTCTTAAATATTTAACAGTAAGGCTCATCATTGCCTAGTGGTAGGGCATTTCTGTTCACCCTGAAAAATACCCGGTTTGATCCAGCCATAGAACAGTACTGAAAATGGATATCGCGCTTCTGCTGTCAGCAGGTTGATTAGTAAGGGTGGATGCTTTGAAGTTTTGGGTTTCCCGTGTAACATGGGACCACTGTTCGTGAAAACTACTCCTAGAATTCAATTTATGCAATAAGCATTAAAATTTCTTGAAATAATTTTAGGTCATTTGACTATATACTACACGGAATCAAATATCATACTGGTATAAGAATATTATGTCAACCCAAGAGCTTTCTCGCCAAATCTGACATCCCTTGTTTGATAACAGTGTTTCCTATTTTGGTGTTGCCAATTTTGATTTTTTGCCGGTTTGGCTTTTTCTGGTGTTTTAAGTCTCTTTTATGTCATATAAACAGAATTTTTATGGAGTAACAGCGTTGGAATTGCTTGGCGACGAAAAAAAGTCACAAAATCTTCAATGAGGCGATATATCTTACAAGTTCCATCATAATTAGTATTTATAATGCATACAGTGATTCAGCGAAGGACTGCATTCTATTATTTAGAATGTTCTAGGTTCACTGCAAATCATTGTTTAATAGCTGGCGATATATATTGTTCTGCTTTTTCTATGTACACTTTTAAAGCTAGGTGCTTGAAGCTTTTGTGCATTTTCTCATTGATATCATGCTAATGCGTCCCATTATCCATGTAAAGTCTTCCAGAAGCAGTAAGTATTCAAATCCCTTTAAACTCTGCACTATATGGTGTCGAATATTTACCAAAAATATGCATATATTTTTAATTTTACTGAATTATAAAATAAATTTTAATTGTTAAATGAGCTAAAACTGTTAATCATTAAACATTCCATTAATCCTGAGTAATAAAAATCAAACACTCTGCGTTATGCTAAGTAATACATTAAACATATATTTATTTAAATCTAATATTTATAAAATAAATAACTATAAAGTAAAACTAATTTTTTTTATCTTCATTATACCTTTCAAAAATTTTAAAAATGATCAATCAAAATGTGAGGCATGAAGTATGATTTTTTTTTAACTTCAGTAGAAATAAATTTCATTCTGAGCAGAAATGCATCTGAGTTGAAAATCAAACACAGTCGAACAATTTTAATAATGTGTAAATCTTGTTGAGGAGAAATAATATAGAAATAAAATTTTCGAGACTAAAACTCCATAGTAAAATATTATAAACATACATTTGTATAACATCTCGACAAGAATTGATATAATTATCAAATTACTTGTAACACTTCATGAAATGCTGATGCAATAGAAGATTTATACCCTTATCAAAAAAAGACTTTTGCAATTTCTCACCAGTTATTGAAACCATCTATATACGAATTGGAAATATAAGAATATCTTTCAACTAAAATAAAGAGTTTCTATTTATAGAATGATCTCTCTAGACCCGACGCAGACACACATTTTTATAACGAGGACGCAACATATTTTTCATGTCTATCAGTAATTAATAAAAAAATTAATTAATCAAACTCTAATAATATTTATAATTTTCTGGAATTTTATTTTGATTCATGTGGATTAAATATTAAAGGAAGAAAACCTATTTAAAAAATGCGATTTAATACATAATAATTACAATTATCATTTGTAGATGTTTAATTTTTATTTTATTAATTGCTGTTTCCTATAAATCTACAATTTGATCTTTTAAATAATGAAAATCTCTCTAGAGAGATTTTTATTATTATCACTATACACTTAACAATAATTTAATAATTTAAATATTATATATATATATATATATATGTGTGTGTGTGTGTGTGTGTGTGTGTGTGTGTGATTTCCTCCAGACATGCTGTACTCAGCTGTCACAGGTGTTGAGACTTGCTTTACTTGCCTCATACAATCTGGTGGAGGTCATAAAGAACAACTTCAGTTTAAATAAATCTTTGAAGATCCAGAATTGTATTAGTATTGTGTTAATTTGCTTAAAACATTCATAATCAGCGCCAGCTATTGGTCATTATTTTTTCAACTAATTTTTTTGTTCTTAAAAAAATTCCGCATTTTTTGTGATGCCATTGTTGCAAACCAAACTTTATTAACATCATTTGTCCTTTTTTAATTAAGTTTTAAAGTTTGCACGAATTTATGGTGCCCCTATATATATATATATATATATATATATATATATATAGGGGCGCCATAAATTATATAAAACTTAATTATATATATATATACACATATATATATATATTATATATATATATATTATATATATATATACTATATATATATATATATACTATTTTTTTCTTGATTATTCGATCGCTGCCTTAAAATATCCATTTGTAATTTAAAGAGAGAATTTCTTTTTTTTTAAAAAAATACATGGTCAACTTTTCATCAATGAACAAGATGTTAATGAGAAATTTTTCACACTTAGAGCTACGATATGCCTGAAATCATAAAACAAAAATCAAACAAAACATCCTTTAAAATTTTAAATCGGTTGTAAACAAAGTTTAAAATTATAAATCTCATATATTGCGTTATTTTTTTTTTTAATCTTCCTCACAATTGCATTATTTTCATTAATCTTCCGCATTGTATATAACGCTGGTACACATCAAAGTTTTCTCTTTTGCAAACAATATCCATGCACATTATTTAAAATATTCTATTGTATTTTGAAAATGTGCAAATTAATTGATTTTCAAATCCATTAAAATGAATCATTGAACACACTTCCATTATGGTGTGTATTTAAAAGACGTTTTTGTTTAATATCAAGTACATATCAGTCATCTCAATAGATTCATTTAAAATTTATCTATGTAATTGAAACGAATACACAATAATTTCTTATATATTTTAAGGGATATTATTATATTCACTTCCTATATATTGTTATATATAATTTTATTTTCGTAAATGTTTAAAAATTGGTAAAACATTTTGAGTTAAATTTTTCTTGAAGTTATTTCTGAAAAGTAAAATTTAGATAATTTTTTTGTATTATTATTAAGTTTTAATCATAAAATATTTTTAATATAATTTTTTTAAGTGTGAAGGAAAATTTTGCAAATAATTTAGATACAATAGTTTAATTTATAAATTTATCTTTTTTTTTTTTTTTTTTTTTTTTTTATTAAATTAAAAATCTGTAAATCTGTGCTCTCTAGTGGAGTATTTACAGTTGCTAAAAACTTGAAAGAATTTTTAACAATAGTAAATATTCCACCACAATAATATGTGAAGTAAAATTGAAAAATACTTTTGAAATTATTAAACATTTTTAAAATTTGTTGTGTAAACAAATTGTGTCTTTTTAGTTTGACTTATTGATTAACATCTGGTAACAGTTTGTGTCGTTTTTCAGCTACTTTATTTCCGAGAACTCCTTGTTAATTAGCTTCATCTGATTATAAACTTGCTCATATAAAGTAATTAATTTAAAGAGATATGGATCCAACTTGAAAATATAGAAAGCATTACTTCCAAGTGAATTAGAAGAATAATTTAATAGAAGCAAAATGATTTAATAACATAACTGAAATTCGATTCATTTTTATAGTTTTGATCACAAAAAACTAATATTCCTATTTTTTGTTATAGTCCAACTGATTTTATGTTATAATAAATTAAGATAATACGAAGGAAAGTAATTTGTTGTTTTCATTGAAAAAAATAAAGGAAATTTATTTTTCTTTCATATGGATAACAACTCAAACTCAGAGACTCATATTTACCATTTCAAAACTTTTATATTGGCAGTTGAGATTTATGCACTCAATTCACACTTTACTGGCATTTCGCCCTCAGCTAAAGTTCACGTTTGTTAATAAAAATGTCACAGTTTATGACATATTTCTGAAAGCATAAATAACATCCTTACACCTGCTGCCATCTACTTACGATAAATGAAAACAAACTGTATTGGTAAATATTGTGACGGCAATTCGCATAAATATTAGTTTTTCAAATTTTCATATAACAGATATTTTTTTACGTTTAAAATCCAAAGCATACCAAAGCTTCAGTTGACTTTTGACTTTGACAGCTGTAACACTGATTTAATTACAATTATTTCCTTTTTTTTATATTTATACTCAAAAATATTATCATAAAATAAACCTTTGAGTAAAGAAGGATGGCTAAGCAAATTATGTGAAATTTTAAGTTAATTATTTTATTACAGCCGATCTATTTTCCACAAATTAATAATTTCATTTACTCTTATACAAAAAAAAACAATTAATAAAAATCTACTTTTCACACTTATTTTTTTTCACTAAATTTTAATAAGTTTTAATTTAGAATTATTTGTGAATAAGATTCATTGTTCTTTAATTAAAATCATTACTATATGCTTTAGAAATCAATGTTCTTAAAAGATTAATTTTCAAAATTAATAATTGTTGTAAAGAACATAGTCTAGATACAAAAACTTAATTTAATGCCATTCTTTTAGAAGAAATAATTTAAATGTGGAATCCGATAAAATTGTGTATTTCAAAAATGGCTCATTAATAGTTTAATCATTTAAAAATTCTAAAAGTTTTGTAAGCTTATATTTTAAATAATAATAAGCGTTTAAAGAATTGAAATGCAATCAGATTGTTGTATTTATGAGTTTTGTTTTATTGTGTTGACGTAGTTATGTTGGTAGTGTATAAATGTATTAATACATTTCGCTTCATTCAGAACAGTTAAACAAGTCATAATCCACAACTCATTTTAACTTTCGAAACATGGTAACTGTGCTCATAATTCAGTTGTAATATCTATGAAAGGAAACCACTAACTAATGGAAATGTCATTAACACAATAATTTTCAACAAATTAAACATATAAATCCTCAATGAAATTGAAATATTTCAAAAGGTTCTATTTTATTTCGTAAAAGCATTTTCACAAAATTCCTTTTATGTTCGCTTTGACATAATTTTGCTTCTAGTATAGCTACAAACTTTAATATTATATAACTGTGAATATTCTTACTTTATTTTGCAAAATAATGTGAATATACAAGGCAAGCTAGTTTCGGAATAAAATGAATTTAAAATTTATTTCAAGTTTTAGTTCAAAAAGTAATTATTATAAGACAAACTTAATCAATTAAATTCCAACTGTGAATTATCGAAGTATCATTAATGAAATTATATTAGGCCATATTACCCAATAAAAGAAAGATATATTCTAAGGAATACCAATACAAAGTTAATACCAATAAAAAAATGTTTAAAACATTTCATTTCAATGTTTTTTTTTTAAAGATTCCCCTAATATATTTACCTATTTCTAAATTTTTTAATTGTTTAAAAGCTAAAATAATACATATAATTAATTTTTCCAAATATTTTAATAAGTATAAACAGTTATATTCGTAATAATTGCATTTGTATATATATATATATATATATATATATATATATATATATATATATATATATATATATATATATATATATATATATATATATATATATATATATATATATAGTGCATAGTTTTTATCAGTAATATAGTAGACGGTTATATAAGCATATAATAATTTAATAAATTTTAATGTGTAATAAAAATGTAATTGTTTCATTTCCTGAAAAATTTTAATTTGTAAAAAACGATTAATCATATGCTTATTTAAAGTGTATAATTGGAATATCTAAATATAATTATCATTATTTTGGCAATGGAAGCAAATATATAAAACCTGCCATCCCCCATGAAATAGAATTTAATATCGCCAAACTTGCATTTCAAAAAGAACAGATTAATAATAGGCAGAACGAAAAATTTAATAATAGATACCAAACTAAGGTAAAAGTTAGTTTGGGTTTCTGTCTTTAGTATTATCTATATATATATAAAAAAAATGAGTTGCTATTGAGCAGAAAGAAATCCACTCATCTTACCGCTACTTGGCAACTTTCTCGAAAACCATATTATTGGAAATCAATATATATAGTTATATTTATTTTTGAACCTATGAACTTTTCCGTGCTGAAACAGATATTATTTTTGTCAATTTTCCCATAGTTGTTCTATTTTGTTTCCGCAGAAGTTTTCTTGGGACAAATGAACGCGAAAATTCGATGCCATCTTACGGTGTTCGATAACCTTTTGATAACGGGGGAAAAAATAAGATTTTCACTTGTTTATATCCTTTAAAGAGTTTTTCTATCTTTCATTTATGACATTACGAAAAATTATTTTAGACATCCTATCTCAATTCCAATCTCAATTTGTTTCACTCATTTGGAAAAGAAAGTAATAAAGGAAAGAGCGAAGAAAAAATCCAAAATAAAGTATTAAAAGAAAATAATACTCGATTATGTATCATATTTGCCATACATAAGCAAATAATATTTATTTTTACATGCATGTAATATTATTTTCATTTATTCAATGTCATATAATATTTTTTTTTTTTAATATTTTAAGAGTATTTTCCTAAATGATTTTCAGAGAATGTTTATGTGAAAAAAAGCAATCAACTTTTTTTCACATAATTTTACTCTTTAAATTCAGATTCCTGCAGCGTGTATCATTTTAACTGTCTTTTTTCTATAAGAAATCTTGTAGTGCTCTTATACTTGCTTATAGCTAACTTTTTTGAAAGTAATAAATCGTAACAATAATTTATTATCTAAGCAATAATTCTCAAAGTAAATTAATTTTTGTTATATGTTTTTCAATATAATATTGAATTGTTTAGTTCTTTATGATAGTTCTTAATAAAAAGTAGCATCGAATTTAAATAGAAATTGTTGTTATAAGAATGTTGCAATCATTTCTTAAGATATCATTGCATTTGTTGCAATATTTAGGTTATTATTAAAAAATGTTTTCATTATACTTCATAACATTATTATATCAATGAATCAATTTTTCTCTAATACAATACTATACCAATTTCGTAACTTTTACTGAGAAAAAATTATATCAATGTTTTGGTTCACATGAAAAATATTGTCAACTATTTAATATGAATTATTCATATTAAAAATAATTGGCATTATTAAAAATAAATTATTTAGATTAATTCCTAATCATTTCCCAGAAACTAATCTGTTAATGTTTTAATTATTCCATAAGATATTAATAATGTTGTAATTGTTTCTTAAGACATTATTATACCAATATTATTATTTTTATCTCATAAATATGCCATTATATTATTTCTAAGACATTTTTATGTGAATGATTAATGTTTAGAAATATTACACAAATGTTAGGCATTGTGGTTCATTTTAATAATTGAAATCATAACCATCTTAAGATTTGAATTTTGTCACAATCAAGACAAACTTAATTTTTATTCAATTAAGAAAATAAAAATAAAAAACGATTTCATAGATGCATAATCATATGAATTTATTACGAAATTCTACATTCAAAATACTTTCAAAAATTGTGCATTGAATGAATGAATTAATTATTATTAGATTATTTTTCATTATTTGAAGAAACACTTTCTTTGAGTAATTAGTTAATTTGAAGTAGATATTTCTACAAAGATGTATCATTAAGAAACTTATGTCGATATTACATTCTAATGAACATAAAGAAAATTTTTATAATCGAATTTACGCATTTGCATTTTTCTAGAATTGCAAAAGTAATAGTTAATGATGAAATGTATAGACTTCATATTTGATAACGAAGTAGAAGATAAATTAATAGTTGAAAGTCGATGAAGGCATTTGTAAATCTGGAGCGCATTATTTTCAGGGAGATATTTCAGTGATCCGTGGTGAATCATCGCAAGGGAGGAAACCTGGAAATTCTTAAATCATTCCTTTGAACGACTCTAACAGATGAATATATAAAAAGCAGAAATATAATATTTATCTTCAGGTATATTTAGTTGTTAGAAATAAAATGTGTCTTTTGATTCTGATAATCCTGGTCTTAACACCACATCTTTATGATTGTATTGTTCTGTATCTTTCACAGAGTTTGAAAATGCATTAATAAAAGAGTTGACTATTAACCTGCTACATTCTTCCTTTAATTTTTAGCTGCCAAATTGAAACTTAAAGGATTAGTACTCCAGTCTTTGATTCAAAAGTTCATGAATTAGATTCCTATGTTTGACGAAATTGTTTGTAGTAATTTGAAATCTGTTTAAACAGCAGAAATCAGTCCAATAAACCAACGTGAGCTTAAGAAAAAGTTACTTTAGAATGAAAAACTAAGCATATATTCTTGTTACGGTAAAAAAGATGTTAGACAAATTTTTAATGAACATTAGAAACTCCATTTACAAAATATTTTTAAGAGCGTTTCGTTGAAACTATTGCATGTCTGACGTGAAACTGCATTTTAATTCAAAGGTAGGTACTTACAATTTAAATCATACACACATCTTTGGGAAAATATCCCCCGTTATTCTCAAAATGTGGCTTTGAACTTGGTTTAATATAAATACGTTTAATTTAAATGTTATATTTAAAACAGTTCATCTCTTTTTCTTTTGGCTGTAAAGGATCATATTTGTATTTAAAAATATAAAAAAAGAGCTATTTAACTACCGTTAAAATTACAATTCAATCCTCTTTTTTTTAAATGTCTTTATTAAACATGAAAATCGTTTTTAAAAATTACAATAATTTGAAATAACTATAATAATTTTTATAAGTTAAGCATATTTGCATTATATTATCGGTAAATAAATTTATCAAATATGGCTTTATTATAAATTATTTTGAATTTCGAACAATATCAAAATCTGTACCACATGTTGTCCTTTAATGTGGAAGTTAATTAGCTGCTATTATATGAAAATTAAGCTTAAAAATTTATTTGTGTGCTGCATTTTAAATTATGTAAAATCCATTCTTTATAATAATATTTTCCAAGATATATGTAAATAAAAGCAAGATATCATTATAATATCTTTATAATCAAATTACTTAGAAGTTTGCAATTTATGACTTTCAAAATGTATTGTGTTCTGGAAATAAACTTTGAAGGAAATTAATTGAATTTAGAGCTAAGAATGAAAAAAAGGTAATACTTTTCTATAAATCATTAAAATTTACGACTTTACACTTTAAAGCAATATATTGATCTGAAGCTTAAAATTTAAGATAGATTGAATACGTGTATAGATAGATAGTGATTATCACAGCCCTAAACAGAATATATTGATTAGGGATATCGAATTTTTGATGGATCAGATAGTTTGAAAGATAAATATCATGAAACGATTATTAAGCATGATGAAAAATCGACCATAGGCATTTTGAACATTGCAAACATTTGCTCTAATATTAGTTAATAAAATTTAAAATATTCAATTTAATTAATTATATTATCAGAATTAAAACGTTTGTAGGCACGTGTATTAACAGGAAATAGAATTTTGTTAACACTAACGTAAGATTTTGTCTGCTAAATAAATTTTTGCAAACGTCAAATATAATATTTTTTGTTTTATTTTTAATTATATTACTCACAATTTAAAAAATTTATTTAATTTGAATTATTTATTACACGAATCGAAGTTAAGTTAAATTTATTTTATATTGTTGGATTTAAAAGTACCTTTATTATTCGAATTAAATTATTTTTATATCACAATCATTGGAATAAGTAATGCTATTTTATTTAGCAACAACGTAAGAATCTTTTTGACAACATACAAATGTCATTTGCATAAATAATTTCAGATTTTGTTTTTTAAAATTTAGTGTCCTATTTAAAGTAGTGTTTCTTAACTATGTCCTATTTAAACAACATCCTATTTAAAGTAGTGTATTAAAACCGTCCTATTTAAAGTAGTGTTATATTAGTTAAAAGAATTGAAATATTGAATTTTATTTAAAATTTTGCAATTAAAGAAATATGTGAATGTATGTTACATTCACTTATTTCTTTATTTTTCATTCTAAAGTTAAATATAAATTAAGTACATTTTCAATATAATATTTCATAAGCATCTGAGAAAAACAAATGAGTGAAACATTAATAAAGGAAATATATTAATGCTTCAATTTAATTTAATTTCAATTTAATTTAAAATCATTGTACATTACTGTTAAATAATTCATCTTGATTCGTAAAATATTGCAACATTAATATATTCCATTAGCATAAAGAAAATTTTACAAATTGCATTTTATTTTAAAATAATAAAATACTATTGACACTGTGTTTAAAAAGAATGCAAAATCATTGTACGTTACTGTTAAATAATTCATCTTGATTCGTAAAATATTGCAAAATTAATGATAAACAATAAAAAAAAACGGTACAGGTTTTTAATCACGTACAACTTGGTTCTTTGGCGATTTATTTGACGCCAAGATAGGCACCAAGATGTGTCTAACAAGATGGCCGCTACACAGAAACAATACAAAATAGGATTACCAGAAATTAAAATCTATAGCCAATATGTGTTGCCAAATTTTTGCCAAATCAAATGGTACCCGATTATACATCGAGCCCATAAAGACTCAAGCATGATGTGTGACATATTAACTAAATTTAAGTTAGGTTGTTTAGTTTAAGTTAATCTGTTAAAGCAAGTTTGCAGTACCTTTTTTGTGACGATCAAAGCTGTTAAATACAGTTAACCGCTCGAAATTTTGAATCGCATACAAGATATGAAATAGACATCTGAATAAATCCTTTCCTTTTCACTCTGCATCAGCTAATAGATATTGGATCTAAATATTTTTTAACATACATAAGTCAACACGATGGTTCTTTGGTAAAGTATAGAGATCAGTACTTCTGGGTAAAGAGAGAACAGTGCTATTCTCCACCAAGCTACCATAACTAGCTAAATTTAATCTTATATAGAAATCCCTAGTGATACTAGCTATAGTAACGAAAACTGTAACTCGAAACAAAGCAGTTCTTTATGCTAAATCTATCATACTGATGATAAGACAACTTTGTAAACACTTAGATTTTCTGCAATTCTTGATAAACTGATATAATTATGTAAAATAATTATTTTATCTACTCTTACTTATCTAATATTTCGCTATAAGCAATAATTGAATTCGCGAAGCATATTTAAAGTATAATTAAAGTAGCTAATAGTTACGCATGGGCAAAAATTTTTAATGATTAAGAGTTTAACATTTGAAAATTTGAATCAAACTCATCTCTTATTCTCTGACCTCAAAATTTCTTTAATAAAAGAATATGCAACGGATTTATAATTTTGCAACGTATCCAACGAGATTAAAATGCACAGGCTCTATCAACATGATAGTCTTTTATTGGACAGAATCGAATCCCACAAATTCCAGTTACAATGTATTTTTTATGCACTGAAGGAACTACTTCCTATTCCTCTCACCGAATTTCAATCTTAAAATAACTGGATTATAATATACATCAAGTATAAATTAATTAAATATCTTAAGTTTTTAAAATCAGTCAGAAAGCATAGTAAAAGTTTTCTCTTCTGCATTATATCAACGCCATTAGATTATAAATTTGCTTTGATTTAAAATATGCACAAGCTAAATAAATCATGAAAAAATAAGTAAAGGTTTTTTCCTGTACGATTGAAAAATAATTAATCCTTGTTTGATTTAGTTCGTTCACCATTTTGCAATCATTTTTTTTCTTGAAAAGGCTAATTTGCCTTAAAACTAGGATTTAATATGAATTCCTAAATGCTGCAAATATTCCCACCTGAGGCAGTAATTTATTTCATGAATTATTTAACAGAAAGCAGGATGTGAACCATTCAGCTACGTTATCAACAAATTCAAACCTGATCCAGCTTCAGACCATTGGATTGAAAAGCCATCGTCCGTTAATAAACCATAATCTAATGCTAAAATTCAGGCAGGTTTTGTTAATGTCATAATTTAGGTTCCTTTCATTATTTATCCGTAGCTCAAAATCAAGGGAAAGACAAAAAAGACTGGGTATGAAACACATAAAAAAAAAAAAAAACAGAAAAACTGAATCTATTCAACAGAAACCTTTTGTGACCAAAATTGTTCAACTAAATCTTTAATACAGCAGGTGGGATTGTTTTGAACCAGTTTACTTCAAATTTAGAAAATAAAAGAAGAGAACTCAATGAAAAATTCAATGAAATTTTTGTGTTTTTACACGACAATCCATCTAGAGATTGTGGCAGATTTATCGGTGGAGTATTCATTACTTTGGTGAAAAGTTCCTTTGATAGGATAAAAAAAACTGTGATAAAATGTTCACTGTAACACTAAAAATGTCATTAGAGCAGAAAGAGAGTTAGAAAAATTGCAGAATTTAGTTAGAAGTCTCGATGATAAATTAGGTGTTTTCTCTCAAAAACGAGTTCGAAACTAAAAGTTGTGACGTTTTAAACGTTTTTGATCAGTTTAAACGACTTAAAACTTAGGTTGCTGGGAAAAAATCAAATAAAGGTAAAAACTTTTCGAAACGACAGTTTTTAATTGATATCAAACAATGAGAAATTTAATACCAAATCAGTCGTTTCACTTTTGCTTAGAAAGTGAAAGGACATATATTTTTAATGTTATCTCATTAGAACGAATAAATAAAATTGTATTTAAAGGACAATATAATTTAACATAATTAATTTTAAAATATTTAAATGAGAGATAAAAATAGAAAAAATAAATAAATATTCATATTTTTATAAAAGTAAGATGTTTTATTGAAAATAAAAGACATTTCTAGAAGTTGTAAGGACAAGGGAACCTGCTCTAGTAAGAATCATAGTTTATGTGATAGAGGTATAGCGGACTCCACGCTTCACCTAGTGAAAGTTAACTATAAAAGCAATTGTAAGCAGGTTTATGCACATTAAGAATTGAGGGTCCAGTATCTCTCCACTGGTTTTGTAGGGAAAAAAGAGGAAGATACCACGATTCACAATTATTATGTAGTTAATTGGGCTTAGTAGCTTTTTTAACTGGCAAAAAAATGGAAATAAAGAACATAATAAAGCCAACAAGCATAAATATTGTGCTCAGAGTAAACTACATAAATCAATAACAGTAAAGTAATTGTACCAATAAAATTGTCCTACACAAAATTTTAATAGTTTTGTTTCTATTTTAGGAAAATTTCAGGAAATAAAAACATCACACAATTAAAATAACGATTTTTCAGATTTATATATATACTACTTAATAATAGAAAAAATCACAAAGAAATGAGCTTACGAGCTTTAAAATCACATAAAAGGAAGCCATAGTTATAATCTGTAAGATATTATATTTACATATTTATAGATATTAATATTTCAGAGCATTTGAGTACACGGGAGATACACAAAAAGACAGATGAACTACTGGAGGAAAGCAAAATTGTGCAATGCAATGGATTCGTCTTAAATAAATCATTTTGCTTGCTCCGATTATTTTACATTCAACAATGAGTTTTTTTTCAGAATATCGCTTCAAATTATAAGAAGTGCTTACCAGAAAATGTCATATATCAAAATCGGTTGAATTGTTGCCGATCCAGAATGTATATTATCATTCCGTGTTATCCAAGCAGTGCCATGCGAATTCGGATACATGCGTTTCTAAGGCTAAACGGCTTGCGTAATCGCTACAACTTTTCATGACTAATGTTCAAAAGAATAGGTAAACTGTGAAGTTGATCAAGCAAAAATGTACAACCACATTACGTACCACTAGACTAGAAATGGACTTCTATGGATATTATGTATATGGCATCATCAGCCATAGTTTATTAACCAATGCACATAATGAATGAAGCAACGAAAAAAACAATACACCTAAATCAAAGCCATATACACGAGTAACACAATTATATTCCTTCATTCTGTTAATTTTTTTATCACCATTCAAATTGTATTATTATCAATTATTCATTATTCATTATCAAATTGTATTCCATATACTTAGAGTCCTGATTTAGGTAATTTGATAAGGGAATCCATGTATATATAAACCATGTAAAGACATAATTGTACACTGCTGGTCATCCAAATTTCAACACCAAGAAAGACAAGAGGTAACAAAACAAAATTTATCTTTTAGATAACATGTTGACCACATATCAAGAGATTAAATTATAGATTTCTGTGAAGCGTGGCTTCTGCCAAAACCAGATGCCACAGTAGCCGCCACTGTTGGAGATCACCGCTACGACACATATCGGCATTGATTAAAAAAACATTGCATGCGTTCTTGTAGTTCAACAGACCCAGCAGCATCCATAAGTTGACAAAGTAGATCTGGTGTGCAAACTGGGAAAATAATCTAGGTCAAACGTTGAGCAACCATGGACCACATGTCTCCTATCGGTAAAAGATCCGAAGAGCGAGCTGGCCGGAAGCAATTCACCTGGTGATCGACGAAGAATCCTTACATAATGCGTGCCACGTGTTGTCATGCCATATCCTGTTGAAATCTAGCTATGGGAAAGGCTTGGAAATATGTCAATAACAATGGCTCCAACACCTCGGAGATGTAGCTCTGGCAGTTTAAAGTGCTGGCAGTGCTTAATAGAGGAGTGCGAGATTGATATCCAATACCCCCCATACCATAATACTTGGTGTAGGTCTAATGCGGCGGGACATAACGCAGCAGTTCAGCATCCTCTCTGTTTGATCTCTCCAGACTCGAATCTACCATCGTGGTGTTGCAGACAGAAACGCGTCTGGTCAGAAAGGCAATTTTATTCCATTCTGCTCCCCCCATCCTTCTTTTATTTCACCATTGGCAGAAGAGACATCTATAGCTCTGCGTCAGCGCTTGACAAAGCAATGGACGTCTTGAGGACAAACCTCTCTGCTTAAGCGAATTCGAATGTTAAGCGCAGAAACTGGATGTTGTGTTATAGACTGAAGGTGCTGTGTTCGTGAAACGGCTGAGCGATCCACTCCAGCCATGCGCACGATTTGCCTGTCATCATGTGAAGTGATAAACTGAGGTGGATGCGATCGATTATCCTAGCATATCCTCATTACAGTTGTTTGATTTCGTCCAACACGACATTCAATTTACCTGAAAGATAATTCCCAATCTCATTTGGCCACAACCCATCTTCTGCCGAACTCAGAAACTTGATCAAAAAATGTGATCGCGATCATACTTAAATAATAATAATAATAATAATGCCGAACTTGAAATTGTTGAAATGTCCAAGTCATAAATAGCGCTTTGAAGTTGTGCTACAGGCGCACGTTATGTGCGTTTAAGCTAAAATTTTAATCATTTGCATACCTCACCTTTGCTAATGCACGTTGCAAACTTTATGTTATTTGAATGCTTCCTTCAAGGTGTTGCATTTACGATGGTCATCAGTGTATATCTGTAGTTACGATTCACTATAATTTATATGGTGGTTGAAAAGCTCATATGTATTTAGACCAATAATTTTTTTTTTTACTTTTGAGGCCTGCGAAACATTATTACTTAGCAAAATAACGCAACAATACATGGCAAGTCCTGTTCTAATTTTCCAGAATAACGAGATTATTCGTGTTGCTCAGGTTTGCATGGTGTCCAGATCTCTCATCAATATATATATATTACATAAATATATGAAAACCTCAATATAAGAAATATAATTATATTTAGAATTTTGACTATTAAGGGGTGTACTTATCCGTAAATTTATTGATCACATATTATGACATTAAAGTTTGTTTTATGTAATATAATTTTAAATGTCTCGCAATTATTAACATGCAAAAAATTTAAATCGAATACAGGTAATATTAAAATGCTCCTAATAAAACACTATATTCGGCTTCAGATTAAACTTGAATCGCTCAGTTTTACAATTTGATTCATCACCCTATCATCAGTGCGCAAATATCTTATTATCATTCGTAATCATTAATAGAGGTAAAATTAATGGCATACATTGGCATCTCTTTATAAATGAGAAACATTCTAAAAAATAATGCTTGTACATTTACTTATTTAAATAAAAGGAAAATTATTTTCTTATTTTAAGCTCATGAGAAGTTCACAGAGTAAGAAAACATTGGAAACGGCGCAGCTGAAATTTCACATTAAAAATAAAATTAAAAATTATTTTATGATTTACAATGCATTGTAATACAATAACATAGCAGCATAGTTATTTTTTAATGTGAATATAAATATTACTTTTAACATATGTTTTTATATAAAATTTATAAAATGAATTATGCGTTCCTTGATGAACACGCCTTTAATCCTATAATATCTTTCTAAAACAATAATGAAAGAATAAACACTGTTTTAAATAATTATATTATAAGAGAAGAATATGAGATGTAATGTATCTCATATCAATTCATTTATAATATAAAACTTGGTTTTTCTTGCATTTCTAAATATATAACCTTTAAAAAAATTCTTTGCAAATGTACAGAAACAGTGTTTGCATTTAAAATATTTTGTTTATTTTCATCGTAAAAACATTTCAAAGAAAAGATTCCAAATTTAATGAAACAATATATAAAATTTAAAAATAAATATTTAATGTTTAACCACAAGGCATGAAAATTAAAAACTATTTTCGAATAAATAAAAATTATTTCCATATTTATAACCAGATAAATATGTGCTGCCATCTATTGAGTGAATAGAAAACTGTTTTCTTAAACATAAGATTTTCTACTTTTTAAATGAAAATAATTAAACTATTAATTCACTATCGAAACAGAAAATTAATTGCTAAAAGAAAATTCCAAAAAATATTTTGAAATAAAATATGAATTTTCTATCAACATTAATTCAAAAGTATAAATCAGGGTCTTTCAATATCCTAGTTACTTTAAGAAATTTTTTACTTACTTTTATAATAATATCCATTTTCTTTATTTAATAATATCCTTAAAAATACATAATGGAAGAATAAATGCAGGCTGGTAGCCACTTTCAAAAATTTGTTAATTTTCAATTAATTAATTAAAAGTTTAAGAATTAAGGCATTTTTTGGCCACTAGATAAAAAAATACCTATATAAATTTTAAATACTCTCTAAAATTATCTACAGTAATAAATTATATAAATGTAATTTTAGATAACATTTTTGGTTTTATATTCGTAAAAAGATAAAACATGAGACATTTAAATTGCACAATCATTAATTGTGCAATTTGAAACCTCATAAAGAAGGGATGAGTTCTTAAATTTGCATGTAGATCTTTTGGAAAACTTTCATAACTATCTTTAAAAAAAAACATGAGCTTCTTGCTGATATCTATAATTATGTATATTTCTATTTACAATTATTATAGATGTTTATCATCATTTTTATCGTTCAAGCATGTCTATATCGTTTTGCATACTAAGCATGTTGTTTTTCGAATTATTTAACATACCAAAACATCTTTATTTATTTTCCCGAACGCCGAATATTTTACACTGCCTATAATAGTTATTCATGAAAAATATACATCATATTTAATTTTACATTCTAAAACCATGTAACTTTTTTAATATTCTCTCGATTTTTTAGATACATATACCAATATGTGAGAGCAGTAAAAATTGAAGAAATAATGTAGCTGTTATTATTGAATTAAATAAAAATTTTTTATCTACAAGTGAAAGTATTAGTATAAAATCGCAAAGCACATTCTCTAAAAAGTATAAAAAAAACTCTTATAGTGACAAATTTCATGTGAAATCAAAATGTGTGAAACTACAGAAGGAATTCCGATGACCATTTAGTAAACTTTTGTTCCTGAAGTGATTTTTAAAAATATTAGTTAGATAATTCTTAATATATATTAATAAAAATTAAATTATTTTCAGATTTATCGATTTTTTTTCCAACAAAAAATTCAAAATATCAAAAAATATATGACAGATAAAAAAAAATTGAACTTGTTTAAATAAATATGAAAAAATTTGTTTTATTACCTAACGAAAAATAATCAAAGCTCTACAAATGTATTTATTATGTATCGTTTATTTTATAAATAATTAATTGTTCATATTTGAGTGATAAATATATGTTATAATGCCATACAAATAAAAGTTTAAGTATTACAATAACTTAATTTAAATGAATTTTTATTAAAAATAAAATTCTTAAAATTATAAAGATTTATAACTGAAATTTCCATATATTTCAAATTAAATATTTGAATCCTAAAGTATATACAACTATAAAATTCGTTGGCCAAGTCTATAAGCCAAGCCAAATTAATAAACCGATATAACAGAAAAATATGATAATACATGTGAGACGATATATTGACGTTAAGCTATTACAAATTAATTTTAATTATTTTTAAGTCTTAGTGCAATCAAGATCGATTAAAGTACTTATCCTTCTACAGAAAGCTCGTAACAATTTACATCAATAGTGAATATATCTTAGCAATGTTATAACTGAAATGAAGAATTTAAATAAACGCCTAAGTTATTGTAGTTATTTTCTTAATTAATAATTGTTCATATTTATTCACCAAAACACAAATATATAACACATTTTGTGCATTATATACTCAATTTATATAATATGTATTGTGATTCAGATATATCTGCAAAGAACGATAGCGAATGTTATGGTACATTACTGAATTTTGATTTACGTAATTTTATTAAAGAGCAAGCAAAGGTTTTTATTGTACAAAAATAAATTTTAAAACTGGTTTTTTTCCAAATATTTAATTGAGATTATATGTATTGTGATTCACAAGTTATTTGTAGATACTAACACTCAACATAATTCTACATTTTTGCAATTATTATGTATGAAATGTTAACTACTTGAAGTTTTGTTTGATTAAAAACATAAAAATTTAGCCCATAATAGTAAACTTAAACATCTTGATTCAATTTCACATTTTTAGAGTGCAAATATAATTTGCTTTTCATCATAATTATTTTTATCCTTTCATAATTGCTGCACAGCACACTTATAATTTAATACATTAAATTATAGATAAACAAATTACAGCTTACTAATTATGAGCATTTTTTGCAACAGAAAGAAAATTCTGTGAGAACCAACTAAAAAATAAAATGATAGTAACCTTTATTTCTTAAAATGTTTGCACATAAATAAATTTAATAACTTAAAATGTTTGCACATGTTGCAAATCCAGATGGAGCCACCATTCACTGCTTAAGTAGTGCTAGTTGTAACTTAAAATTGTATCAATGTATACACAAAAAAATGTTTTGAATGAACAGAAATTATGATTATGATAAATAAAATGAACAAAAAATATGAATATTTAAATAAAGTATATAGTGTATGATATTATATGTAATCTGCTGCATAATTATTAACATTTCTCTTATAATTCGTGAAAAAATGTAATGAACAGGATATAATTATGATGAAAAGAATGAACAAAAACGGAAATAACTAAATGAAAGTTGTTGAGTTAGGTAATACTTTTATTTAATTTTTATTAAATTTCCAACTGTTTACAACAATGTTCTTAAATTAATGAAGCAATTATTAGAAATAAATAATATAACAATGTTGTGTGTGTGTGTGTGTGTGTGGTATATTTATATATTTTGTTAAACATATCGTACTAAAGCTTGTATATATGATTCATACACCACATAATAATATAATATTGCAATATTTTTAAATGTGACGTATGAATAATTCTAAGACACCTTTCTGTTAGTCAATTCATTAGTGCATTTCTCTCATATTGCTATCAATTAAAATAAAAAATGCACCATTTTCTATTACGAATGATAAATGAACAGCATCCAGCAGAACATTCATAATTGTTTCCTCTAGTTTATTTCGTTCATTATAAATTAAAACGGAAATTTCTTCATATTATTCGGAAGATATTTCTTTTTATTTCGGTCATTGTTTTATTACATAAAATATGTTTGGCTTTATGCAGTTTGTATGTCTCCGTTAAATACCCCAAAGTATAAAACTATCCTGATTTTATAACATACATATTTTTTAGACGAAAAAATTTTTCATTTGTATTTGAAAGAAATATCGAATTATAAAACATTGTGTTCCTATATATATACATATACTTCTCTTATGCTTTCCATTTTTTAGATTTTGAAAACCACTTCCGATAGTCACAAATGAAGTGGTTTTCTTTAATACAAATCTTTAATCTAATCCAAGACAAACTTTTAACTCTAAATGAACAGAGCTTATATAGAAAGACATAGACTTAAAAAGAAACAAAACTCAGTAATTATTTTCTTGATATCAATCTGTTGTGTTGCTATATAAAACCAATATAATTCTTTTTTGGTAAGGAAAAACATCGATTGCAATATTAAGAAAAATAAAAAATGCAGAAATCAAGAATAAGATGAAGAGGAAACATAGAAGTTGTTACACATTCATGATACTTTTTTGTTTTTATTTTCGGAATCACCGTCGTCTACGTTTGATTATCGTCTAATGTTCTTACGCCAACTTAAAATATTTATCCATGATTTTGCATAAATTTGCTGGCGTTAATATTTAATACGTTGAACTGCAATTAACAAACGAAAGCGTATATAACACATACACATTCACAATAGATTCAAAAGATGTAAAAGGATCTACTCGTTGAGAGTGGCGTCTCTTGAGTTAGAAACAAGCGTTTTAAATTTTTTTTTCTTCCTATGAGGAAACATTAGCTCACTGTGGAAAATATTTAATCCAAAAAGAGTTTCTCACCGATTAAGAAATTAATACAAACCATTGTAACACAATACAGTTTATCAACAACACATACGAAAAGACATCTAAGACAGAAGTAAGTAAAAATCATAAGAGAACACTTAAGCTCTAAGCGTCTGTTGTGGCGCCAATCCATTGCGCATGCTTGAGAGGAGGAGACAAAACTCCTGTTTTTGCTTATGCATCAATCATTTATGGATCAGCAGCAAAAACTAAATTCCAAAAACTAGAATCTTTACAAAATGTTACTCTCAGAATGATAACAAACGCACACTGGTACTGAAGAAATGAAAGAATTCGAAATGAAGACATTCCTTCCCTACTAAAATATATTTCAAAACAAGCAGATAAATTTTTCAATAATATTGCAAACCACAAAAACCCATTAATTAAAAGCATCTCAAATTACGATTTTAAAAATGAAATAACTAAACGCCGACCTAGAGCATTCCTCCTAAATAATTGTTAATAAAAACTACAATATATATATATATATATATATATATATATATATATATATACCGGGTGAGCCAAAAGTTCGTTCGTTACAAACTTAAAAATTCTTAAAAAAAGAAGAAAGTGAGATAAAGAAGTGCAGTTTTCAAGAAAGGGCTCACAAGATAGTCGGATTTTTTTAAGCAGCAAAAAAAAGTTTAGTTAAAAAAGTAACCTATAGATGGCACTGACATCGAGCGATTCAGCAGAATTATGCAAATTAATCTTGCGATAAAAGGCCGTAATACTCAAAAATTTCTCATTCGCTTTCAGAATGTTATCATTACCCGATCGAGCGTTGTTGGTGAAGTTGTTCTATTTGAACGGAGAGTCAGCAACTATTGCGTGGCGAAAATTTCGCACGACGAAAGGACTGAAGACGAAGAAAGGCCCCATATCGAGTCCTGGAATAGTCAAGCTTGTCAAGAGGTTTGAGGAAACTGGCTCTTTGGAGGATCGGCCACGCAGTGGAAGACCCTCGTTGGCGGAGAGCCGAATTACTGCTGTGGAAACCACAATGAATGATTTAGCGGCGGAATCGTCCATTGGGTGTAGCAGTGCTCGCGAAGCTGGAAGAATATTGGACGTGCCTCAATCATCGATTCGACGTATCCTCCACGGGATATTGCATCTCTATCCCTACAAACTGCAGTCACTGCAAGATTTACAACCGGGAGACACAGCTATGCGGGAATCATTTGCCGAATGGGCTATGGCAAGGATCGAAAACGACCCTCAGTGGTTGTTCAACGTTTTTCGGATGGATGAAGCGCACTTCACACTACACGGGGATGTAAACGCCCATAACACTCGTATATGGGGAACATTTAATCTTCGTGAATAGGCGACGAAATCTCTGCATCCAGCCAAGTTGACAGTCTGGTGTGGCTTCACCTCATCTTTCATTGTCGGACCTTTCTTCTTTGAAGAACCATATCCCAAATTGGGCCGGAAAACGTGCACAGTAACCGCTAAGCGTTACCTCACTCTTTAACGTGACAAAGTCTTGCCCGCATTAAATCAAAGAGGTGTGTTATCTGTAATAAACTTTATGCAAGATGACGCACCACCACATTATGCCAATCCAGTAAAATGTTTCCTTTTGAGTACCTTTGGTGAAGAGAGACTGATCAGTCGAGGTTGCAAGATCGCATGGCCTCCACGATCACCCGACCTCACTCCGGTCAACATCTGGTTGTGGGGCAATTCATGTGTGTACTGTTCCTGTGTGTACCGTTCATCTCCTTCAACATTGGCCGAACTCAAATATTCCATCTGTCGTGAGGTTTCTGCAATTCATTCCGACATATTGCATTCAGCTGCAACGGGCGTTGCGAGTTGCCTTAGTTGTGTCGTACAATGTACTGGAGGTCAAATTGAACAACTGTTATTATCAGAATAAATGAATGGAGCGTACTGTTGTCCTTTTCATTGTCTTTCATTGTTTTTTCATTGTGTTCGTGACTTTTTTAACTAAAACTTTTTTGCTGCAAAAAAAAAAAAAAATCCGACTACCTTGTGAGCCCTTTCTTGCAAACCGCACTTCTTTATCTTACTTTCTACTTTTTTATGAATTTTTAAAATTGTAACGAACTTTTGGCTCACCCGGTATATATATATATATATATATATATATATATACATATATTCATTACTCTGAAAAGTACAAAAGCTATGAAACATCTGAAAGAAAAAAAATGTTCATTTGATGCTGCATACGGAAAAATGGAACAATGATCTAAAAGTCAGCAGGCACCTTGAAGAAAGGTATCAGTACGTGATATGTCTACTCTTGGAGTGTGATACAACATTCCAGACACACATATCATATCATACATTGCACAGCATTATCCAGAAGCTGTTCAGGCACTTTTATCTCATTTCTTTGTGAGTGCACGGATGAGGGTGTTGTTGTTTGTCGGAGGATAGTTTCGACCAGCATCTTGCCTCCCGAAAGCATCCCATATAATTTCAATGGGTATTAGATCTGGAGAACGTGATGGTACTATGAGGCGTTGAATACCCTCGCTGTTTAGACAATCCTGAACAGCGAGTGTTCGAATACATGTTGCGTTGTCAACCATAGAAACAAATTTATTACCAACAGCACCACGGAAAAGACGAATATGAGGAAGTAGAACTTCATTAATGTATCGTTGGCCTGTTATAAACGCATTCGCAACCCCATGTAGGGGCGTGCGGCCATTAATCATGATACCGTCTCACACCATGACACTGCATGCCTGATATCGGTACCTTTCATGGATATTTTCTGCACGATAAGCAGTACCACTCTCGTGCCAGATCACATGGTATCTACATTCCGATAACAGACTGAAATTACTCTCATCTGAGAATAGTACAAATGCCCAGTCCTGTTCAATCAAATTGCGATGCTCACGACTCCATTGCTAACGAGAAGTACGGTGCTGTCTGGTCAGTGAGACACACGCAACAGGTCTGCGGTGGGCGTATAGTCCTCCTCCCCTAAAACGTCTGGCAACAGTTTTTTCTGGAGATATGCTTTCCTGAGGTAGCAAAAAAGTGATTTGCCACCTGCTGAGTGTGGTGCGTCTGTTCCTATTTGCTGATAGGACGATATATCTGTCTTCTGCAGGCGTCGTACTTCTAACACGACCTCCTCCGTGCCGCCTACTACACATTTCAGTAGTTTTAAATGACTTCCACATCCGTGAAACAACGCTGTGAACGATGTGGTACTCCCTGGCAACATCTGCTATTTTTCGCCCTTTTTCGATCTTTCCAATAATTCGGCCACGCGTAAAATCATCTAAGTGATGTCGGGAAGACATCCCAAAAGTTTCATGTTCGTATATTAAATCTTTCATTTAAAACTTTGAATTGAAACAACAACTCTCCACACGCGTTAAAACCTTTAAAGCTCTAATGAGCACTATCACTTGATGAACAGAAGTGGAAAAAACTTTTGCATACGGATACTTCTTCTTATTATATACCGCACTTATTCTAATTTTCCACATTTTGCTTCTTTTATTTTGTGGTTGCTATGGATGATAGTGTTATCCATCCTTAGCAATTTTTCGGCTGTGTGTGTGTATATATATATATATATAATTAATATAAATATTACATCTACCAAAAGATAATGGAAAGATAAATAAGAAGGAACCTTTACGCATTCACCTGACTGAAGGACACATAGAAATCATAAAGAAGCAACAGGAAAACAGGGTAGGTGAACGTGCACATCCCCAATGGAGATTTGACATGCAAGGAACTTTTTTCGCTCTCATTGGGTCTGGGAATCCAAAATTTAGGAAAGAAAAAATTATAATTGATTATAAAAAATTTAAAAGAAATTGCATTGCTTTTTTTTACTTTCTTACATTTTAATTTATATATTTTATGTTAATTAGAATAAATGAATAAAGAAGAATTTGATTTATTTTTTTATTATTTCATAAATCCTCTTTAAACTTCACTTGTTAATAAATAATTTTTATATAAAAGGGAAAGCAACTGTTAAATTATAAATAAATTCTCATCTTTTATTTCTTTTTCTCTTCTCTCTATCCTTAATATCAGGAAATAAGGAAATGGAACTGAGCTAACTGATCACGAAAATAATCCTAGTAGTGATCGAAAGTTGAAATCAGCTAATAAAAATTATTTATTAGCTGATTTCAACTTTCGATCACTACTAGTTACTAATAGCGGATGTTCTTCATTTCTATTAGATACTGGATTTTCAATTTCTAACATATAAAATTGTTAAATTTGTCTTAAAAGTTTCTTATTTTTGTTTTTAATTACAAAAATATTATCTGACCCTCACGCAACCAGGAATTATTTTCATTAATTTCACTAAATCCCAAAAAGAACGCTTTTTATAACATCTTCTACAAGAAGAATCTCTCCAATACTAAGTGGTCTATCCTTATAATTATTTAACGACTTCTGTCGTAAATGCTCCAAATATTCTGAATGAAAACAAAAATTTAAATCATCTCTAAACTTTGCAAATATTTAATTGCTTCAATTTCACTTTGTCAACGAAATAAAAGTCTGGCACTCCAGAAGTTTTAGTTTCGTGCAAGAATTGTTCAGGAGTTGTATAGGTGGTTCAACATCGATGTCTGCCATCACATAAGTTAGCTCATTATTCGTGCACAGTCATATATATTTTTGGACAATTGCTAAGGACGGATAACATTATCATCCATAGCAACCACAAAATGAAAGGAAGCAAAATGTGGAAAATTAAAATAAGTGCGGGATATAGTAAGAAGTATGCGTATGCAATTTTTTTTCCTTGTGTGTTCATCATGTGATAGTGCTCATTAGAGCTTTAAAGGTTTTGACGCGTGTGGACAGTTGTTGTTTCAGTTCAAAGTTTTAAATGAAAGATTTAATATACGAACATGAAATCATAGACATGTCTCCCCGACATCACTTAGATGATTTTACACGTGGCCGAATTATTGGAAAGATCAAAAAAGGGCGAAAAATAGCAGATGTTTCCAGGGAGTACCACATCGTTCACAGCGTTGTTTCACGGATGTGGAAGTCATTTAAAACTACTGGAATGTGTAGTAGGTGCCACAGAGGTGGTCGTGTTAGAAGTACGACGCCTGCAGAAGACAGATATATCGTCCTATAAGCAAAAAGGAACAGGCGCACCACAGCTCAGCAGGTGGCAAATCACTTTTTTGCTACCTCAGGAAAGCATATTTCCCGAAAAACTTGCCAGACGTTTGAGGGGAGGAGGACTATACGCCCGCAGACCTGTTGTGTGTGTCCCACAGATCAGACAGCACCGTACTTCTCGTTTGCAATGGAGCCGTGAGCATCGCAATTTGATTGAACAGGACTGAGCATTTGTACTATTCTCAGATGAGAGTAATTTCAGTCTGTTATCGGAATGTAGATACCATGTGATCTGGCACGAGAGTGGTACTGCTTATCGTGCAGAAATATCCAGGAAAGGTACCGATATCCGGCATGCAGTGTCATGGTGTGGGCCGGCATCAAGATCAACAGTCTCATGCCCCTACATGTAGTTGATAATGGGACTATTACGGGCCAACTATACATTAATGAAGTTCTACTTCCTCATGTTCGTCTTTTCCGTGGTGCTGTAGGTGATAAATTTGTTTTTAAGAATGACAACGCAACATGTCATCGAACACTCGCTTATCAGGTTTGTCTAAACAGCGCGGGTATTCAACGCCTCGTATGGCGATCACGTTCTCCATATCTAAACCCTATTGAAATTGAAAATCCAACAAGCAAGAACACCTTCATCCGTGCACTCACAGAGGAATGGGATAAATTGCCTCAACAGCTGCTGAATAATGTTGTGCAAAATATGATACGACGTGTAGAATATTGCATCACATTCCACGTTGGACATATCATGCACTGATACCTTTCTTTATAGTACTGCTGACTTTTTGGTGCTTTGTTACATTTTTTCTTATGCAGCATGAAATGAAAATTTTTTCTTTTAGATTTTTCACAGATTTTGTACTTTCCAGAGCAATAAATATTCTTTATTCTAATGTCTGAACTGTGTGGCAACTATATTTTATCCTACTAGGCCTCATGTCTGGTTTAATGGTAAGCTTCATTTCAACTTGTGATTTGTCCTTAGCAATTGTTCAGCAGTGTAATACAGTGAGTAGCTTCTTGTAACCAAGCGAAAAGTGACCCAATATTTTTTAATATTTGTTTGATAATTTGAATGAGGCCCTGACACCATCCACCCCACTAGACTGCGAAAGAGGATTAAAATATTATTGTATCTTCTGTTCAGCAGCATTGAAACGGGGAATATATCAGGCAACAGTTTGCAGAACTTTGTCTGCTCCGATAGAATGCCTTCCGTTATCTGAATAGATGGTTGCAGGACGACCTCGTTGCACAATAAAAGGTCTTAAAGATTGAATACAACATTCCATGCTTATTGATGAGATGAGTTGCAGGTTTATAGCCCTATATACTGTACAGCAGTACTTTTCAACCTTTTAGTATCACGGACCAATTTTCAATCATAATTTTATTTGCGCCCCCCTTCCCCACCGCATACAATAAAATGCAAATAATAACGTACTTTGAGTGTTTTAGCGCTTAACGTAAATTAAAACTTAATTTTAAACTTTACAAAATACCAAGAATAAGGATATTTATTGACATTTTGCCACACCGATCCTCCGCATCGAAAAAACCAGTATCCTATGTCTTTTTATTACTCTTGCGTACCGCCATGTACGGCATTCTTACGGTTTCGCGAGCAGCTTCGATTTTTCTGAAATTCGTCTGGTCAGCTTAAAAGTTAAGTTAGGAGCGTGCATAGATGTGAGCAAATGTTTTCTCATAGGGAGAAGGAGAAAGTTCTCTGACGCCAATTTCAATTTTAGACAATCTCATTTGAGTCGATCCTTCTGTACCTATTGAATCTATTCTCAATATGTATGTTATATATAATTTTATATGATTGCAGTTCACCGTATTAAATATTCACGGCAACAGACTTATGGAGAATCATGGATAAATTTTTAAGCAGCATTAAACGATAGACAAGCGTTGTTCCGAAAATAAAATCAAGAAAATATTCTCAAGAATACTTAAATTTTGGGTTTACTAGTACTGAAGTAAATGAAGAAGAAAGGCCCCTGTGTATCATTTGCTCAAAAATGTTGGTGACAGACAGCATGAAACCTAATAAACTTAAACGTCATATGGAAACGCTTCATAGTGAGTATGTAAACAAACCCAGAAAATTCTTCGAACTAAAATTAAAATCATATGAAAAGCAAAACGCATTGTGTAAAAAAACTTTGTGAATGAAAAAGCTTTAATTCCATCCTACAAAGTTTCATATAATATAACCAGATGTAAAAAACCTCATCAACCATTTGTGAAGAGCTTATTTTGCAAGTCACAATTGAGATCGTAGAATATATATTTGGATAAAATTTTGCAAAACAATTGCAGTCTATACCTTTTTTAATTTTGAGTGACAAATTGTTTTCACTACAACTCGATGAGGCAACAGAGAGTAATAAAGATGTTCATTTCATTGCCTCTGTTAGATTTTGTGTTGATTTTTCAGTAGTAAAAGAATTACTGCAAACCAACAGAACTCAAAGCAACAGCATAATTGCTTTCTTAAATGATTTTATGAACGAGGTAAACATAGAATGGAAAAATTGCGTCGGAATACTCACTGATTGTGCTCGTTCTATGTCCGGAAGATTCCAAAGTATTTGAGCACTTGTGAAACAAAAATGTCCACAGTGCGTCTGGACACATTGCATGATCCACAGAGAAGCTTTGGATTCCAAAGAAATGAGTCATGGTTAGAATATTGCATAACTATGGTTGTAAACGTAGTAAATTATATAAAAATGAGTCCTCTGAAATCAAGACTCTTTTCCGCAATTTGCAAAAACATGGGTGTAGTACATTCAGTTTTACATTTTTTTATTGCGAGGTTAAATTTTGCAACGTGTTTATGAAATAAGAGAAGAAAACACAGTTTTTCTGGAAGAAGAAAACAGACTGGAAGCTGAGAATTTTCATGATTGTTTATTTGTGATGAAATTGAGCTATATGTTCGACATATTCGAGAAATTAAATAACTTGAATCTTCAATGGTAAGAAGCAAATACACATATAATGGATACGATTGAATAAGGTAATGCTTTTTGTAGGAAATTGGAATTGTGGAGCAGAAATTTAAAGCAAGAAAATTTAACAATGTTTGCAAATTTGAATGATTGTATTAAAATTTACAAGGCTGAAGAACAACATGTAAAAGTTGCTTTTGTAATCATTGAAAATCATTTAGCAATGCTAGCAAAGAATTTTAAATGGTACTTTCTAGCTGACGCTAAGCTAATATCAAGTTACAAGTGGGTGAGGGATTTATTTCAAAATACTCCTGAAGGACACTCAATTGAAGGGGAAGAAACCTTCATAGACTTAACGAAAAGCGGCGAAACCGAAAGACAACTGAGTAATAAATCACTCTCTAAATTTTGGGCAGGAGTGGACGATGAGTTTTCTGCACTAAAAACAAGGTCATGTGACATTATACTACTAATTTCAACATCTTACCTTTGTGAAACTGGATTTTCTGTGGTGGCTTCTATGAAGACAAAATATAGATCTGATCTAAATATAGAAAAAGAACTAAGAGTGTCTATTTCTAATATTAAACCATCCTTCAAAAAACTTTCTTAAAGACCGACCAAAGGAAGTTACTAATAATTATTAAATTTGTTTTTAATTTAGCAAGTTTTAACTTAATAAGTTAATTATTAAATATGCGGAAATGTATATTGTTTTGTATGTGTGTTCTTTCCTTTCAGTCACTTAATCAATTTTTTTTAAATAACATTTTCAGTTGGATATGCTTGCCCCCCCCATTAGCGTGCTCATGCACCCCTATGGGGGGCCCGCTCCACAGGTTGCGAATCACTGCTGAACAGGTATATAATACAATATATGATTTTCTACCATCTTAAAGATTGAATGAAACGTTCAGTGCTTAACGATGAGATGAGTTGCAGATGGACATCCCTATATATTATACAGGTATATAATACAATATAATATTTTCTACCATCTTTTTCTAAACAATGGCGCAGAAAGATCATTTTTACATTTACAGTTTCAAAAACAGTTTCAGACAGTTTTTAGTAATTCTGGAACGTGAAACTGTACGAAAATGTTTTCTTTTTTTTTCCCATATAGGTTTTGTAGATAGTCCAGAGCTTTCTCTTAGTTGGCTTCGGTGGCTGGAATGTATAATTTGCCTCGGATTAGAATCAGGCTTTGTGAATTGAGACAACTAATGAAACTTATCTCTGGTATCAATTCTGGAATCTTCATTTATCTTACCAAATCTATTCTTCAAGTTAAACCTGTTCCTTGGATCTCCATCAAATTGTATGAGTTCTATTTTGGGTAGTTTCTGTTTCGTAGATGGCATCATAAGAGCAGCGACCGTTGAAGTAGCAATGTTTACTTCTGGCAAAGAAGAGATTTCTCTGTTGTCATTTTATTTCTTCATAAACTTGTTTACCTTAATTTTATATTCGGAAAATTTGTCATAATATTCTTGCGCCGTTTTATGCTCCTTTTTGAATTCCGCTTCTTCATAACTCTTCGTTTGAAAGAGTTCAAAATATTTCTTATCAATCGATCATAAAGTCTCGTATTTTTTCGTGAGTTATCTGAAATAAATTTCGATTACTTCATTATCTTTCTGTACTGACTTTAATAGACGGTCAAGTTTATTGATGACTTTCATGAAAGCAGAATGCTTTTCTTTTGTGCTTAATATTGAAGTCCATTTTTAACAATGGAAATCAAAACAAAAGCACTTAATTATCACTGAGTTAAATGATGTTTAAAAAATAACATACATGTCAGCAGGAATGCCAGAATTGTGGAGACACTTAATCCAAAGCGATTTTCTCACTGATAAAGAAATTAATACAAATCATCATAGCACAATACATTTATTAACAACACATATAGAAAGACATCCAAATTAGAAGTAAGTAAAAATCAAAAGAGAACACTTAAGCCTTGTGTGTGTTCAACATTCTTATCTTGCTTGTTTACTCCCGAAATTTGGGGGCAATATAATTCTATTTGTATTTCATAATTCAATGTCAAGTATTACTATTTACATATAGTTTTGCATTCGTAGAGTACGCGTTGTTTTACGAATTTTAAAAGATTATGTAACTGCTTCCGTACAAAAGTTTTGTTCATCCGTAAATTTAGTAAATCAAATTTCTTCTAACATGTTCCCCAGTCTAGAGTTATTCAACAGGAAACGCAGTTATCAAAATAGAGTGCTTTACACATACTTCTGATTGTAAACAGACAAGTTATTATGTTTTGTTGACAATTAATGTTGAACTTAAAATTTTTCATTTTAACGATGACTTCAATTTTGAATTGCTTGCATCGTGTGAAGGAAAATCTTGGAATTGTCTCTCCTTTTTCTGAAAAAAATTAGAGCAAAGGATTGCATTCACAAATGGATATTACTTGATTGTTATGAGCGTACAATTTCTGAGAACTTAATGCTTCTGGAAAAGGCTGAATGTTTCCGTTTACCTTCTAATAGGACTCTTGGATACCATAAAAAATGTTACCAACTGTTTACCGATAAGACTAGAATTTCAGTTGTTGAAAAACGATGTAAGAATTTGTAGGAAGGTAATGGCAAAACTGCTTTAGAAAACACACCTACCCGTGTAACACGAAACAAAAGTAATCCTGCTTTTCAAGGTCAATCTCATATATTGCCAGAAATATGTATTATATGCCAAGGAGAAAAATTTATGAAAGAGAAACATTCCGGGAAAAGAGAAACACTAAGTAAATGTGAAACAAATGTAAATAATTTCTTGTCCGTAGCAATTGAAAAAAAATGATGAAAACTTATTGCATCACTTAAGAAATCAGCATATTGTAGCCATAGAAGTTAGAAACCATCGTTCATGTTACAAATATTATACAAAGTCTTTAACTGTAAAACCACATGAATCTGTAACTTCAGAAATTTTCTATGAAAAGTCTTTTAAAATTTTTGCAAGGAAATTATAGCAAGAAATGTTTTTGCAAAGAAATAATTTACATACTACTCATGCTGCCGCCTCACTTAAGAATATCATTATTAAAAATTCTGTGATAGGTATTAGGTATATCTTTGACTCGAAACTTAAATTCACAGTTGTTTTTTGCCGCAGGAACAACATCATCTGAATTGAAATTATTAAATATAAATTTAATTAGTGAAAATTTAGGAACTTATGTTCCTGAAGTTTGATAGCTCTACATGTATTTACTAGTTGTGTTTCTGTAAGTGCATATCGTGGTAAAAGTAAAATATAAGCATTATAAAAAAAACATGATGAAATCAGAAGACTATGCAATAACTTTTCAAAAACTTGGTAAGCAATGGAATCTAAAAACTGATATTATAGAAAAATTGGAAGAATTTACAACTCTTTGGGCAGGCTGACTGCTGCGACGTTGATAAATGCAGATATGATTGGTGGCGATTAGGGTATGCAACAGATAGCAAGCTACCATCAAATTAGGATTCACTAATAAAACATGCATTACGTGCTAAATATCAAACTACCATATTTCGCAGAAGTCTTTTTGAAATATAGGCAACCCATCTTTAATTGGTCATGTGTGGAATATACGAGATAATGTATTATACGTTGATTGGACGTCGTAAGAAGCTGTTCCTGCCAATATCGTGAACACATATTCTGCAAATGTGCCGGCCAACTTGTCTAGTGGTCAGTGGTACCTAGTGTCTAGTGGTCTAGTGGTACCTGACTACGGATGGGGAGGTCCTTGGTTCGAATCCCGGTTCAGGCATGGATGTACTTTCTCTCTCTCTAACCTGTGTTTGTCCTTTCTTTGTGTGTGTGTGAATGAATTATGAATGATGCCTACCCTATAAACGGGTCCCTATGGTATGTGTGAGGGTGCGATGGTGGCCCACCCCCTGTGGTACACCCGGGGCAATGCCTCGGCGGCTAAGAGGTCGCTATGTCTGGCCGGTTCCTAGGTATCAGGGAACAATAGATTAATAGACTCTGTTGCAGTTGTAACTGTCTACAATCTGCCATTGGAAAAAAAAAATATTCTGTAAACGTAAAAATACAGCTTGTGTTGTAGCATTATTTTCATGCTACCGTTTTAAAATGAAATGTACTAAAAAAATTTGTGCTTTCTATGGATTAAAAATTGTCGATTAGAAGCTGATGAGGATTTTGAGGGTGGTGAATCTTGATCAAGATTGTGTTTTACCACTGAGATTTTTTTTTTATTCAGGAAATTATGAGAATTATTTCTGTAAATACATAAAATTTCAGTACTTTAATCAATGATTTTCAAATGCTGTATATTTATCTGTTTAATCTAAAATTATTTTTTGGAGTAAAAAACGCATGTGTTGAAGTAATTTATAATTTAAAATAACATTTTATTCATACAAATGTAATTGTGTTAGTCGAAATTTATTATTTTGAAAGGTTGAATATTATATTGAGGTAAACTTGAATGATTTTGGGATAAATACTCTGTCTGCATTTCAATACTGTATATATTTTCCTTCACTTTAATAATTTTTGTAAAATTATTTATTTAACGTTTAATCAATTATTAAATTATTGATTGATTGCTTATTTATTCTATTGTACAGTGTCAATCATATTGATACACAAATTAAGTAAAAATTATAGTTTTTGATTTGGATTATTAAATCCATGATATTCTATATTTTGCTGAACAATATTGATTCAATCATTTATAATCTTTGAGATTAACATTGAAATGTTTCAGACTTTTTCTGCCATCTTTCTTATTACTATAAAGATTATTTGTATGAATTTGCACAATCTTATTTGAACATGTAGTAATCATAACAGAACATATTAACAATGAAGTTTATTCATAATGTATTCTTTATTAAATATTCGATTCCAATGTAAGTTATTAATTTACATTTTATAGTAATAAATCTCATTGTGAATATTGGTTAAAATAATGAAGCGATATATAAATTTTATTTTTCTCATAAATATTTAATTTAAAAGTATGCTCTTTCTCTTCCGAAGGTACAACTTATTTTTTATATTTCATTTGATCTACTTATGAAAATTTGATTACTTATTTATTGCAGTATAAACTCAAAAAAAAAAAAAAAAACAGTGGTGGATTTTATTGCATTTATTGTACTAAAATATTAGATAGCATGCAATCAACATCCATATTTTTAAATGAAATGTGAAAACTGATTTGCGTATGTTTTTAGTTTTGTTTTTTGCTAAAATGTACATTTTATTTATCCAGTACTTAATTCTATGTTTATACATTTACTATGTAATTTGTAGTGAAATAATACATATAATCATAATATTTATGATTATGGCAAAATTGATTATTGCTGTATTACATATTGTGTCATCGTACATTCTTTTTCACACCGAGAAGTAAATAAACAAGAGCGAAATACTTGCATATGAATGAATATATAACAATGCGCGTGTGTTCAAAGGCATTATGAAATAAGTGTTTTCAATTTTTGTTATTTATAAAAAAAGGAACAATTGTTTCGTCCAGAACATTTTGCAATTATTTTTTCCACATAAAAATCTAGTATAATTTCATATTTTTAAATTGACATTAAAGAAAGACGTACAAAACTCAATTTTTAAGCCCCTTATGGCTTTCAATTGCTGTGATGTCGATGCACTGCGCATGCGTGTGAGGAGGCGAAACTAACATCTGCGAATGCTGGAAACGGCATCCTGGCGAAATCGAAACTTCTTGCGAAACCGCGGGAATATACGAATTAGTGGAGATAAGAGCAATAAAAAAAGCATAGAATTTTTGAAATGGGGAAACTTTACTAAAGAGTTTTATCCATGTAAAACTAATTTGTACTGTACAGCAACCCTAGATAACAAAAAACTCAAATTCTGATTCTCTGATCGTGGGTGTCTCTGACTGATATTTATAGATCACAAACTTTAAATATTTACAATTAAAATAACATTCTGAGCCATACTCGCCATTAGGCTTTCTGCTTTAATTCACAGTTTAAAACCGATCTTTAACACGTTTTGAGAGCTAGCTAGTTTTGTAGCAGCCATGCTATGACTAGTACCTGCCTTAAACGCAACTTTTTCATCTACAGGGTTCGAAAATCAAAAATATCGGATACTGTATAAATGACAAATTGTCTTGAACAATTCAGTACTCTTTCTGTAGTTAAAACTCTTAAAAGGTCTTCATTTGAACTCTACTGAGATATCGGCAATGACAAAAACCGTGAACATCTTACATTTAATTTAAATAGTGTTGCATAATTACGTAGCTGCATTATTACAAGTTTCACGCAGCATATCACTAAGCGAAATCTATTTTAACTATAATTTTCGTAAAATGTTATAGTCTGTTACAAATATATTTTCATTTTTATTACATTTTATTAAATAAAATGAATATCGTAAAAATTGGTTAAAACTCAATATTTTTGAGTAGCTATTATCTTAGAGCCTTTTTTTATGCAAAACTATCAAACGTATATTCCGTAAGATGAATAAAATAACACAAGTATTATTTATGCATTCAATACTAGTTAACTGGAAATTTTCTTTTTTCCTGTCTCCAAAACTTTAAATGAATACAAAAGCATCTAGCTCTAAATTTCGGTATCGTTTCTTTTAAAGTTGTTAAATTATTGTAATTAGATTTTCATTTTATTCAATTTTAAAACCTACAAATTTATTCATGAATTTTATTCCAAAATTTAGAATATGTGAAATTTGATCACTCAGATTATTTGGTATTTGAGTGGATTTGGTTAAATTTATTGTTAAATTGTAAGAGGATACATATTTTGATATAAGTTATAAAATCTTATTTTTTTATCTTCACTATTTTTATATTTTTTTCATATCTTTGTTCAGTTTATGTAATTACTGCCAAAAATATTTTTTTATACTGCTATACTATAGATGAAATGAATAAATTTTTCCGTATTTTTACTCTATTCTTGGTGGGTGAAAGTAATTGTTGGATAAAATCAACAATTAATTACATATAGAAAAATTATGGATTAAGAATTCAAAAATCAATGACGTCTGTGTAGATTATCGAAACTAACCCCGCTGATTAATCTATCAAATATTTTATTCGGCTGGAAAATTATTATTGAAATATATCAGAAAATACTATTGTGTATTTCGCAAGCTTCCTGTACATTTTATTCTATGAAACATTGTTTATAAAGGAAAATAGAAGCAGAAACTTAATAAATTAACACTCATGTGCATTAAACTTTTTAAGTTTCTATTATATAAGAATAAAAGTGTTAGATTTTAGGTAGGGTTTTTTTTAAATTTATTATATAATAATAAATATATATGGAAGAGGGAAATTTCAAAGTGATGGTGATAAATTACTTGTTACAAATAAAATTGTGAATTCAAACGTTCAATTTCATTTTGCATCATTATTGTTTTTGCTGTTATTATATAAAACTAGACGTTATTCTTGGATTAGAACGTGATGATGAATTTACATTCAATTCAAATACTCAACTTTTCTGAAATGATTAAAAATTACATACTAGCATTTCATAAATTTATTTTGATTACTTTATGCTGCCATCTATCGCTTTAAGAGTAAACTATTTTGTCTAGTGCTGCCATCTTCTGCACAATGAATACAATTGCAGAAAATATGATTCAGACTTTTATATTTCTAAATTGCATAGTAATTAATTTAACTCGAATGAAATATAATTAGTTTCTACAAATTATATGCATTGTTTAATTAAAAAGATAACGTAATATTTCAATACCTTTAGTCATTTTTAGTATTTCCCAACGAAAGATTAAGTTGTTTTTATAAATGAAATAAAAAAATGTAAATTGATATTTTTTTCTTCATTTTTGATATTTTTCTTCTTCACAGAATTGTTTGAAATTATTTGGACTAAGTAAAAAAATTTAAGATAAATTGAATAATGAGTGAATTTTAAATATAACAATTATTTTATTTAAAGTCTTCAATATTTGTCAATAATAGAATAATTGCATTAATTTTAAGCAACACCAATCAGAAACAAATGTATAAAGGAATGGGACGTAAATACAGAAATTTGATTAACTCAGTATTTTTTATCTTTTTCAATTTAACGATTATTTTAATTTTTGCATTAACATGCGCTATTTTAAAGTAAGATAAAAACAATTAATTTTCCCAATCCTTTTATGAAAAGTGAATCTTGAAACATTTTTTGCTAAGTTTATTTCAATACAGATTATTTAAAATCAGGTATAATTAATAATGGGAATTTCAGAAAGTAAGCAAATAAATTCTAAAAATAAATAAAAAAGAAGAATTTATTTCAAAACTAAAGGAAGGAATTTATTTATTTTATAGAAAAAAAATAATAAACTTTTTATATTCAAATAACATATTTTAGTTTACTAGTTACAGTGCTTTTAAAATATTTCCTATAATTTAATATTGCTTAACTTTATCTATATAATTTAAAAATTAATAAAATGCATGTTTAGATAGTTAAGAATACAATGGGTGTTTAGACAGCTATTAAAATTGAATACAACGGAAGCCTTATAAAACAACATATTGTTTCAGCCAATTAAATAATGTGAAATATGTTCTGGACTAAGCTTCTATTAAAATACAAATGTCAAAAAGAAATAGGAAAGTTCTAAATGATTTAAAATTACAATTAAAAAAAAAATATGTGTATTTATTAAAATGTATCTATTTTTAAATGTATTTATTATTAATTATTATTTTTTATATTAAAAATTAAAATTATGTAAATATTTATTTTAATGGCTATTAAAATAATTGAAACAAGGTTTTTGAAAATAACGTCAATTTCAAAAATTGTTTTTTTTTTTTTTTTTTTTTTTACTGTGAATTTTTCTATTATTTAATGCGATGGAGCCATTAATTTAATTCACAAGTAAAATTATTCCAGATAATTCTTAATATTTAATAAAAAAAAGATTCATTCTGAATAATATATTTTTATAAAATGTGCTCAAAGAAATCTTGTTATCTCGTAATAACAAGTAGGTCAATAACACGAATTTTAAAACTATATTTTATTAATAACATAATTTTACAAGCTATTATCAGAATTTAAAATTTAAATTCCATTAAAAATAGAGATATAATTAAAAATATAAAAATAGCTATTGCTTCAAATCCGAATAATATTGGAAAGAGTTACACATTTTTACTAAATCATGCAATTTACGAAAATAGGCCTCTTGTATATTACTTAAACATTTAAAAGAGAAGAAAATTTATAATTACATCCATCAGAGTTATTTTTCTTTACTTTATTTTCCAAAATTGTCGTATCATGTTGAATTTTATATAATAATTCGGAAATTGAAATAGTTCTAAGATCTAGATTATTTATGAAAATTGGGTTCATATTGCATTGCTGAAAAAGAATTTCCTTAGCAAATTTTAATTTTAGTCAAGACTAATTGGCCTCTTTTGTTTACAAAATGATGTATCCAATTCGTAAGAAAAGTCAATTTTGAGAAAAAGCATTTTTGAAATCGATCGTGCTCATAATATGGTCTGACCTTATGACATGTTATATGGCTTATACTTAATAAAAGAAATAATATATCTGAGACTGTCTTCATTGTTTACTTAAGGAAATATTTTTGTAGGTTATGCTATGGTGTTTCAATCTTAGTTTTCTTTCATATGTAATTAGTTTCGTAAATTATAAGTGTAAAAAAAATTGAAATTGTTAATTTATATGTTTAAAAATAATTGACATAAAAAGTTTTTCAAATTGAATAAATTAAAATTTTGCTTTCAAATAGCGTAACTTGAAAAATTGTTATTTATAAAAATAAATTTCTACTTATCTATATATTTTTAACTGTATGTTTTTTTTCCCTGTAAAGTTTATATATACAATTTTTTTTTTATATTTTATTTTTTAAAAATATTTGTGACTGGCTATTTCATTTGTAACTCCAAACATAGATGGCACTATATGAGTCAAACTATTTCAGTAAAGTTTTCCTATTGTAAGAATCGAACACACATATACACACAAACTTTTTTCAAAATTTAAGGAAATCTGAATTTATACTTGTAAAATTTATTAGCAGATTACTCTAATTCAGAGTACGTATTGTTATAAATACATAAAATATTAACAATTTTAAAATTTATAAATAAGGTTTGTCTATAGTGATCCTTGGAAACAATGTATTCCCGATAGTATGAATTTTTTCATATTTATTTATTTTTACATTATATTTCATATTTATTTATAATTTCAAACAAATTAAAAAAATTATTCCAAATTTAAAAAAAAAAAAAAAACTTCGACTTTGTGTATTGTTAGACAATTATATATTACAATCATTTGTAGGCAACAAATAAAGACAAAATAAAACTTAAAAAATTTTATGGACAAGAAACATCCATAGATGATTAAAAATCTTACTATTAATTTGACGTCGTATAATAACAGCAAAGCATGTAATCAACTTAACAAGACAATCCTGTTTTCATTTACTGCAATTTTAAAACCATATTTATTCCATCTTTTATTATCATTAAAAAAAGGAATAAAAAATTATATATAACTTTAGAAGTAGCAATTTTTCAGGGAAAAAAATAATATAACATAATATTGTTTTGGAATGATTTTAATGTTATATAATCTCAAACATTAGTTTATAGATAATGATAACATATATATATTAAGAGACATTATTATCCTTTGTAGCTAATATCTTACAATATAAATGATTTCAGCATTTCATTATTATACTCTGTTGAAAAGCTAAACACAGAATTTATTTTTCTAAAATGTACTCAACATGAGTTATCGAAACAAGAACTGGGTAAACATTATATGTACCACTGAAATGTACAAATGAGATAACCATTAAAAGATCAATAATGCTAACCAAACTGTGCTATTAGCGACTAAAAGAATTCACAAAGCTATTGAAATACTCCTTAAATCTTTTCCATTTAATTACCATTCTATTGGAAATATTTCAATATTTCTTTAGCAATAAATAGCATGTTGATGGCAAATAAGTTATTTTTTAAAAATTTTGATTTAAAAGAAAGCCTTTTTTATATGAATAAATGAATAAATCTCAGAAAATTTTATTTTATAAATCATATATTTACATCTTCATAGAATGTGTGTGTCGTATATATATATATATATATATATATATATATATATATATATATATATATATATATATATATATATATATATATATATATATATATATATATATATATATATATATATATATATATATATATATATATATATTGGGTTGTTCGGAAATTCATTTCGTCTTTATTGAAAATAAAAAATGTGAAGCAAATAAATATTGTATAGCATTGCACATTGTCTATTCTATTCCAATAGCTTCTACCATCTTTCTGGTAGTAACAGGATTCCACAATCATAAAATGGTTGGTTTTTACTAGAAAAAAGCTGATCAATATAGGAAAATCAAAATTTCTTTCTGAACATTGAAATTTTTGAGATACAACTAGGTTTTTAAGGCTATACTTACAAAATTTTAGGTGTGTTCAAAGTAGTTTCCTCCAGCATCAATGCACTTTTGTAGACGAATTTTTCACAGATTAAATGTCTAAAGCCATTCATTTCTTGGAAGAGATGAGAAAAATTCATTTATAGACACATCAATCTCTTCTTCCAAATGAAAACGACGTCCACGTAAGTTCTTTTTTAGATTAAAGAATAACCGAAAGTGAATAATCAGGTGAATACGGCGGATGTTTGATGACTTTAGTTTGTTTTTGTTTAAGAAACTCAGCTGTTAATCCGGCTGTATGTGAAGATGCATTGTCATTGTGAAGCATTAGTCCCCTAACATTCAGTTCTTGTAGAATTTCTGGAAGACATTTAGTGGTATACCAGTTTGCTGTTACTTTCTTCTGTCCTTCCAACTTGATGGCTTTGACCAATCCCATACTTCTGAAGAAAACGGCATACATCACTTTTTTAAGTGCGGGTTGTTATTTAACCATTGTTGGCGAGGGATCATATTCAAAGACCCATACTTGCTTTCTTGACGTATTGGAACGTCAAAAAATGGTATGTACGTTTCATCAACTGTTAAAATTTTAGAAATGATGCGGTGGCCACCATCATTTAGCAATTTAAGAGTTTCTTTACTGATTCTGACACGCTCCTCTTTTTGGGGTTCAGTTAGATTATAGGGAACCCAACGGCAAACTACTTTTTTCATATGTAATTCTTCATGAATGATTTTGTGTATGACTGCGGATCCAATGTTAAGTTCCTTCAGTATCATTTGATAGGTACAGCGATTAACATCCATTAACATTTTCGTTATGGCAGACAAATTATCATTATTATTGTCGATGGCGGCCTTCATGTATGTTCTTCATCCTGAAGAAAATCGCGACCTCTTCTAAACTCTCTAAACCATCTGAATATAGTAGCACGAGCTGGAGATTCATCACCAAATGCTAATTGCAACCGTTGAACGCATTCTTCTTGATTTAATCCTGTTTTAAAATCATAGAAAAAATCATAGCGCGAAAATGTTCTCGTGTCAACTCCATTTTCTCTTCTGTTAAAAAATTTATTCCTCGCTAAACAAATTTAAGTAAGTCAGTTACTTCTGTGTTAAAATACTTTGTATTTTAAAATTAAACCTTTATTTTTATTTTCTAAATTCTCGTCTGCGCGTTTCTCAAAAATTTCAGAGTAACCCTAGTATAGACACACACCAGAATGCCCGTAGTCTCACGGTACAAGAGTGTACACTCGATTAAAGGGTAATTAGAGTATTTTAGAGCGTAGAGTTTATTTTCATTTCTGTAAGTGAATCGTTATTAGGAACCTAAACCAGGGGTAATAATAAGCGACACAATCATATAAAGTTAAAACATTTTGTTTCCAAAATTTTTATATTTGTAAGTTACTTTAGTAAGGAGAAACATTTGGAAATTGAAGATTAAAAACTTAAATAATAACAAGTAAATTTCATTGGCTACGATAGTTTTAGGAAGTCCTTTTTATTTTAAGCTTGTAAATACCTTTACTATAGTTAATTTTATATTAATTTTAAATCTCATCAAACTTGGTGGCATCGTACACGTTCACGATAGGCAAAACAAGGTGGTAAGGTAACAATATTATTTATTAAAGCATCATCACCTTTCTGTATATTTACAATTCATATTGTACAGAAATAAAAATGAGAAAAGAATTACCTCGCAAATAATCCTTCACACAATTAATTTATTTTATACTTTTGTCATCCCTAAAATCAAAACCGAGTATGAAAGTAAGCACATTTGATGGGAACTGAAATCGCTAAAGGCAGGGGAGAAGATAGACCGAGGTTTCCTTCGTTGTTTCCTAGGATATAAGCAGTGAGTTAGTTGTTCATACTTTAGATTCTTGGAGACTCATTTCTGCTTCGCAAGGTAGGATGCGATCTCTTTTTCCAAGGTAATTCTGTGTAAACTAGATGAGTAGTGACATTCCACTCTTACTCTCAAAATAATTTAGGGACAAAAATATTGTAAAAAAAAATGAAAGATATTTTTAAAAATGCGGTTACATGTTTGGGACAAAATATCTAAATATACTGCATTTCTTCATTTTGATCATCTACCTAAATAATATGGATTTCGCTGAATCTCTCGCTCTCTCTCTCTAATCTCTCTCTACTCTCTCCCTCTACTCTCTCTCTATTCTCTCTCTACTTTCTCTCTACTCCCTCTCTACTCTCTCCATGTCACTCTCTCTCTAAGGGAAATAAATATTTTATACTGGTCATAAGGATATGATTTATAAAGGTCTACTTAAAGCGAGATGAGAATTCTTTTGAATTAAAATATTTAGAAAAATTTTATGTACTCCACTTATAATGTATTTGTATAATTATCTCTTTAAAGGTGAAATAAGAAAAGTTACATAAATAGGACTAGTGTAAATCATTGAATAAAATTATCAAAATATGTAAATGATATTATTTTATGTAACACACTAAGGTGAAAACCCTGTGCATACCGAATGAAATAGGATTAATCAGTGCTAAACTTATTTATTTTTTATTGTAATATAGAAATATTTTCTTCAAATATAGTCAAATATTTAAAATATTTTATTTATACAACGAAATTATGCTTTTTTGAAACAAATCCATTTTTAATAGTCATTTCTTATTCAATGCAAACTTTAAATTTCTTAAGCACAAAATTGAATTGACATTATATCTATTTTTAAATATTTAATTTTTAAATAAATTTATAAAAAATATTTTTATACAAAAATAATGTGCGCATTACATTGAATATTATTTGTATACAGAATCACACAGTTACAAAAATTCATTCATTTATCGATTAGTTTGACAAATCATTGAACCTCTCACCGGATTTCCCCAAAACATTTTTTCTAAGAAAATCTATTGTTGGCACTAGTTTTCCAGTTATTGGTATTCACGGTATCAAGATCTTCTAGGGCGCAAGCAATTCATCGGAATTTTGATGTACTACGTTGAATGTCTCTACATAAATTCAGTTAAAAATTTTCATTTTGAAGGAATATCATCATTCATTCAGAATAGGAGGTTAACTGAAAATAAAAAAAGATTATTAAGATATTTTTTACTTTTTAAAAATGTACAATTGTTTTAAAAAACACAATTTATTTCTTTTTAATTCTAAAACTTTATTCCATTTAGAAATTATACGATTTAAAAGTATTTATTAAATATTAATTATTTAATTAAGCGTTGTACTTAGAATACTATATTAATTAATTATGTCTAACTATATATATATATATATATATATATATATATATATATATATATATATATATATATATATAATGATGTTTAATTTTAAATCTATTAAAAATTTAAAAGCTATTGTCTTTCACATTTGTGTGGCTTTATTTCACATATCCTATTTGTTTGATTTTTAAACTTGAATTTAAAAAAATGGGAACCGATGACAAATGAGAAATACATAGAGTGTGTTTGGGATATATATATATATATATATATATATATATATATATATATATATATATATATATATATATATATATATATATATATATATAATTATTATTATTATTTTGTATTACTGTCGAAGTATTAAATTCCTAATTGATAAAAATTTGGCCTTAAACTTTTGATTAGTTTCGGGTCATGATTAATAAATTCCTCGTATATTAAACAACATTAACGGCAAAACCAAAAGGAAAAAATCTATTTGATCGATGTTAAGAAATGTGTAGAATGAAAAGGAAATGCCAGTTTTTATTCAAGACGTAGTTTATTTCTATGTCTTGTGAATAAATACACGAGAGATACAATGGCTCAGTAGCTTACGTGGCTTCCCTTTAAGATTGGCAACCTGTAGCATCATTTGTAAGGAGGAGTTATTGATAGGGTAACCATATTCTCCCTCACAGGGTTTCTGGAGCTCCGTGGGTTGGGAACGAGTCCAAGTTCCCCTGCGACATCCAAAGTCCTTATCCTCGTGAGGCGTCAATGTAGAGTGGAGTGTGCCAGCTCAGGTGTCACTTCTTCACCTGACCATATTTCAAAATCGCTTACAGTGGTCTCCGGGACCCGCCGTAACTTCTATGTCTGTGTCAAGTTAGCAGGATCCCTTGCATCATTCCAAGTGGTAATAAAATATCTTTACTATAAGATTGATTTCTATTTTGATTTTCACTAAACACGTAATTCTTTAGTTTTCTTTTTCTGCAACAAAAGAAAATTAAAGAATTGCATGTTTAGTGAAAATCAAAAATCGAAAATTTAGTTAAAATTAAAAGTGTAATTCTTTAGTTTTCTTTTTCTACAACAAAAGAAAATTAAAGAATTACATTTCTTTAGTTTTCTTTTTCTACAACAAAAGAAAATTAAAGAATTACATGTTTTAAAAGTTTCTTATAATGTAAAAGACATAATTACAAATGTCTGTTCATTTATTACTGGTCCAAAATCATGAATAAATGAAAGGTATAACTAGTATTAAGTGAGATGCTAAAGTTCTTCGTAAAGGAATACACAATTAGATACTTAAAAAGGTTTTCAATTACACGTTTATTAGGATTTCAGATTTTTTACCGTTTTTCTCCTGCCTTTCTTTATTTCAATTTAGATTGGTTTAATTTTGCTTTTGGTATTTCGAACAGTATTAAAAGTAGAGAACAAACAGAGCAGTAAAGTTTAACATTATTGCTTTTAAAATTTTTATTTGTAATTTAAAATACCGATTAAAATTTTCAAGAATCAACCAAAACAAATTTCTATATTCCAACGAAGAAAAACATTTAAATATTTAAGAAAAAGAAACATATAAGATTATTAATTATTTCTGGTGAAGAGTACTCAAATTTTGTAGAGAAACCATATCTAAATTCATTGTGGCTAAGCATATAAAACTCCATTGTAAAAATTATTAATACATTTATGTGCGTAGGATCATATTTATATAATATTATGACAAAATAATAATAATATATTTTTCCGATTCCAATTCATGTGAAGTCGTGTGAATTTGATACATCAATGTAGGAATTAAAATGATTTCGAAAATTCGGATCTAGAAAGAAATCTAAATAACGGAAATCTACTTTATCGTTACAAACATAATTGTAAACAATGTTTTTATTTTGGGATATTATATCAGCAAATTCGAATTCTAATAATATTCTAATGGTATTTCCCCTGATTTGCTTATAATACTTACCTATTTCATAAGTCGAAGTATGGTATTTTTTCAGTTGCACATAAACATACTTTCAGTAAAATCGGTATTCCGCAACCACGTTTCTTTAAGAAATCGAAGTATTGCAAAAATAATACAAAATAAATGATTTAATTCAAGATGACAGGCATTATTAGAATGAACCAATACATAAGATGTTTAAAAAATATATTAACTTCTTTTATAAATAATTTCACCAACACACTGAATTGTTAATTTCGGATTCATATAATTTAACACCATGGGAGAAAATAAAACAAAAATACTTATCATATTTTATTTTCCTACACATTTTTTCCAAGACTATTTTTAATTTTTTGTAATTCTTTGCTACTCAAGAAAGTATCAAGAAATAACACGAATAGCTTTTTATAAACTTTCCAAGTACGGTTTTAATTCACAGCGACTTGGAGACAGACGCAAGTTGTATGGCGTGAGTGTTGGCAGCAATGATTGTCATTTGGTGGCAATTTGAGGGTGGTCCCTGGACCGGAAACCTATTGGCGAGAGGCAATGTGGATGGGAGCCATCGAAGTGAAGTCGGTGTCTTGATTTAGTGGTCGTGATCGGAACTGGAGGCTAGATACTGAAGACATCGAAACACAGTGGATCATCTCTTACTCGATGGCCCGAGAACTGGAGAGAGAGCTTTTTGTTTGGGAAATCTTCTTTCTATCTTACTTTTCTACTCTTTTTTTTTTTCTTTTACTCTTTGCAGTCTGATTTCTCCTTTCTTCTTCACCTTTCATTTTCCTTTTATAGTTTTCTTCCTCACGCTCTGCCACTCTGGTCATTTTTTTTCCCTTTTTTTTCTCTCATTTTATTTTTTTTCCACCGTTAAGAAGGACTCTTCTATTTTTCCTTTCATCATTCTTGATTTTCCTCTTCAGTTATTGCGAATAGCTTTCTTCGGGGTCCCGGAGTTATTTCTTCTTCGGCCAGAGGACTTTTGCCTTTTGTTTCTTCCATATAAGTAATCCCTGCCATTTATCAATGTTGGATTGTGGTGTTCGACCCTCTGTGCTTTGCGCTAACTTTTTATTTCTTTGTGTAGGAATTTCCTCTTGACTTTTGTCAGTTGCTTCGATTAAATTTTAGTGCATGCTTTACTACCAATACTTAGTTAAAGTTATTTTACAGTAATACAATATCACAGTATTAACCACAAAAGGAAACGATATCTCGTACTTTAAATAACTGGTTTTACATTAACATAAATTGATAGTAAAATTATGATTTCTAATCACAAAATATGTATACACCACGTACCAAAAAAAATTGCACATAATATTACTTCATTAAATGTTTAAACTAATTAAACGATATTTTTAACATAAAAACCATACTTTTGTGTTTCATTAGCAGTATTAGACATTTAAATTTAATTTATGTTCCTATTATCTTCCATTCTTTATCAGCTCTTTCAAATCAAGTGACAATAAATCAAAAAAATTGATCAGATATTAGTGTAAGCTCACTATTCCTCAAAAATTCTTTTCTCAATTTTTCATTTTCAAACTTCTTTTCTCATTTGAGAAATGTCTCCAAATTCCTCTCTTCTTCTTATATAAATAGAATCATGGCTCATGGCAGCTTTCTAGCTAGTAAAATGTTAATGTATCATATTAGCTATAGGATATATCATATTATCTATATAAGACAACGCAATGTCAATATTAAAACATATTACAACACACTTCACCTGTTAGGCTATCTGTTTCTTAAAGAAGAACACTTGTTCAAAAATATGAAAATCCAATTAAATTCACAAAAGTAAAGTGTAATATGGTTACATTTATTAAAATCAAACAAATACAAATGAGATTTCAACGGTGGAAAAATAATGTTTATAATGAATCAATATTCAGAAACTGAGCATTAAATTTTAAACGGAAAAAAAATACTGTGATACCATTGGAGCAATGATATTAGGTTTTTGTATACATGTGATGAATAACTGAAATTTCTTATTTGATTAAACAAAGTATTTAGTGACCATTGATTTATATCAGTCAAATTTGATATTGAAGTTTGATTAATGAAGTACCAGCATTTAAAATAGTAAATCACTGGTATTGAAAAACATTATATTTAATTCTTAATGTATGTCATAAAAATCCTTTTCTAAAGCAAAGAAAATTTAAGTTTAACTTTCTGTATAGTGATAAAATAATAAAAACATTTCCAAGATAAATATTTTGAGCTACCCAAATCTCTCTCTTTCTTTGGGGATAAATTATCCTGCTTATTCCTATCAAGAATAATTGGGTTATCCAATTTAATAATTATCGTACACAGTTAGATGGATAGTAGCTTGTTAGTCTAATAGGCCCAGAAAAAGGTTGCGCAGTTTAGAAAATTTTCATTCATATATGAGATATTTTAATTTTTAGGGATAATTATAAGGAAAATTTGTACACAAGAAAGAGCATATAAGATTTAACATAAACAACAAATGTTTATTGTTAACAAATCTTTCGACTGGTGAATTCTTAATAGACATAAATAAAATTGATTTTTAACCTTTTAACTATTGTTAAATATAAGGATTTTTAAGCCTTTATCATCAAAGGAATTCTTAAGCCTTTGTAACATTAGGTATTTATATTTTTACAGTAGGGAGACGCTGAATGATTCAGGAAAATTAGATTGATTAAAATTATCACACACAACGTTATATAAAAATGTAAATTTTTATTGTTGCAAATTTGAAAAGAGATATTGTTCCCAAATCAGATTATAATGATAAGTGAGAAATCTAGAAAAATACGAAGTTTCTTACGGTCAATTACAATGATTAGCTTCGGCTCTCTTTTGAAAAACCGTAAGTTGTAATTATAATTTTACCCAAACTGAATGGTTTCTTTCTATAGTTAAATACCATAGAAAAGCTAATATTATTAATTAATGATCTTAACTTCTGTTATTTAACCATCTATTACTCGAAATCGACTAATAAGTTGCTTGCATCAAACCTATTGCGAATACTTCTTTCCTTGCGATTTTCTATAAACACAGTAGCTTACTTCTTAAAATGTATTTAACTTCAGAATCTGGAGTGTTTTAAAATGTTAGATGTCACCTAATCATGCCTAAAATCTATTACAATTTGGTAACAGCTTTAATTGGATGCCTTATACTAAATCCCATCAACAGCAGAAATTAGAAACTTGATTATTCATATTTTTGCTTAATGATAGATCAGAAATATTGTAATGAACTTAAGTTGAAATTATTTAAATAATTTGCGTACATTATGTAAAACCAGCTAAGTTTTCAAGAAATTTTAGGAACACTTTAAACGAAGAGATTTGATTTTTAAAAATAAAAGAAAAATCGCAGTGTCACAAGTCGAACATTTAATTACTTAAATTCATCCTGAAAATGAAAGGTTTCTAACACATACATACATTCCTGGCATTTATCTGGCCCGAAGCGTAAAACTTACTTAAAATAAACAAAGTGCAAGGGGGGGGGGGGAGGGTATTACACGATTTATTTCATTGGTAAACTGAATATTATTATAAATAAAAATCAAAGGAACTACCAGTGATAAATATTTATTCGAACATTTCTCTGTTAACAATGGAATATCGATAACATAACTAATTAATTTTTTTTATAATCAATAACATAACTATTTGAATTTAAATATTAAGTTATGGAAAACACATTTAGTATTTAAACTCAATAGTTATGTTATATTATATTGTAAAATTCTATAGTTATTTATCGAATAATACATATAATAGTTAAAATATTAGCAAAAAGGAAATTACTCTGGATGGAACATTGTCCAATTTGGAATCTTAAGATTTTGTTTTACCCAAAAGATTTATAAAGGAAGATAACAATACAGCATAATGCTTATTACTCTCAAAATGTGGCTTGGAAACTTATTGAAAAGTTTTAAAAGCAAAAGGAAACAAAAACTCAAAAAAAGTCAAAGCACATCCCTTATTATCAAAGAAAAACTCTTCATTTTTTATTTACTAGTCTATAAAGTACAATATAGTCTATTAAATGCAATAAGCAGAATTTATTAAATAGATTAAGAAATGTATTCCCCGAAAACCATTTTTATATTATAAAAATATTATTAATTTTATAACAAATATATGAGTTCATACGAAGCGAAAACATTTCAGTCCAAATAAACAGGAAGCTTGCACGGTCCATTAAGTTGAAGTTATGTCCACATTGTCGCTTTTTAATAAATTAAGTCTGATTTTATATTCCAACCGAACCAAATAATTTATCTGTCCTGCTCTATAGATTTACGTCCGCACTGAGCCAGTTGATAATATCTGTGTTCAAATCGTTTCCGATGTTCGGTGAATCATAATTAATGTTGCTGACATTGGCATAATGCCGCTGGGCGCACAATGTCTACATTATTCGCCAACGAGATGTGCCTTTGCCAGATTTGACATCAATAGCTGCTAGCTGTCCGCATTTCCCTTCCAACTGGTGATTTGTGTTCCTACCCACATTGCGGTGCAAACATGCCAGAAATAAAGTGCCTTTTCAAGTTCCACTGTTCAAGGGGAAGTCATTTTTTATTTGAAATGAATTTTTCGTTATTTTGTAATTTTATGTGATATATTGTCATCGCGATTTTTTGATGTCAGGATATTTTATAAAAAATTAAAGAAACAGAATTGCAAGTGATATATCATCAAGTATTGATTCCGTATTTGCTATAAAATCTTCAGTAATGAAAAATGTACCAGTGTTCGTAAACAAGGAAGTTAAATTTATTATATTTTAGAAATTAATATAAAATATAATATTTTAATTCAACTGATATTAAATTTTGTGTTTATATATTTATATTTATATATATATATATATATATATATATATATATATATATATATATATATATATATATATATATATATATATATATATATATATATATATATATATATATATATATATATATATATATATATATATATATATATATATATATATATATATATATATATATATTCTCTTTCCATTGCATTAACTGAATAATAAGTAAAATTATCCATTTTTATGAACTCAATTTTATATTTAGTATATGATCTTTAGTGATGAGAGAAATATACGTTTAAAAAAAGAAAACTATATCTATTTTTTTAGAAAATATTTATATAAATTTAACAAATTTTCAATTATTTAAAAGAATACGATAAATAGTAATGATAATCTATGCATTTTCTATTTTCTTTTGCTGATTTTTTTGTTTTTCATTACAGTTTTACACTTAGTAGGGAGTTCGATTAATAAAAAAGTAGGTAGAAAAGAAATATAAATTCACTGTACATCAGAGTAATCCATAATATGATATATTATTTGGATTCATTTAATACTGTTTTTTATACATTGCATTATTAATAATAAAAGCATTATAAACAGAATACATTCATTGTGTAGAAATACTTCTTATTATTATTTATTTTTCTAAAGATAATAATTATGTTTCATATTATGCAAATGATAAGTTTTAAATCTTTAAAAATTGCTCAAAAACTATTATAATAAATACATTTTTCAATGGAGTTCCAGTTTTTTCATTTTACATTTGCTGTATATGTTGTATTGATGAGAAAGATACTTCTGGAAAAATAAAAATATATATACTAGAATTCTCATGAAATACAATTCTTTAATTTGAATTATGTATTTTTAATTCAAATTCATTACAAAAATTATACCACAGATGATTCTCTTATTTGGAAAACGTATTTTTAATTATAAAATATTTAATAAAACAGAAAATGTGATACCAATAAGAGTAATTTAACGAAAATTATTATTTTTAACTATATAAATCATATCGATCTTCACTAAAAAGCCCCTGAATATTGAAAATAAAGCTATACATTTAACTTGGCATGCATCTTTAGCTCTTCATAATCTTAAGCTGAGATATCAAGAAGTTATTTTTGAGCAATACTCAAGACAAAATTAATATAATTTATATTCAATTTGTTATAAAATTTGCTTGTGATATTATTAACTGTACCATCCTGATTAATAAAACAATAAGCTTTATATAAATTTTAGCAGAGACATGACAGAAGTAACTCACACATATTTAATAAAACTTTCGTAATATACATTTTACGGTATTTTAAAGTAATAAATGTAGTAAAATAATAGTTTCCTTTAAAAGCAATAAAACTACATTACATTTAAAATTTGATTTTGCTGCTACAAGACCATTTTATGTCGTTTTATACTTGAATTTAGAGTCTATATCCTTTTCTTATTCCCCCAGTGGCTGATATGAAATTTATCTTAAGAATTAGATTGTATTTTTTTTTAATTTTCGAAAAGTATAAGGTAAAAACTATTCTTATCTAATGCTAAGAAATATTACTTTAAAATTTTCAGCTAAAGAGCTAACTATTTTATAAGTTACATTTTAAGAGGAACAAACATTGTTTGAAGAATTTAAATAAAATTAGCTTTTCTCACCGTGTTCAGAATCTATTCATTTTACAGCAAATTGTTACTATTTTTCATTATTTTTTTTAACTTTCAGTTTTTTATGGATTTATATACATAAGAATTTTTTCTTTTAACACTATATTTGGTATTATATTAACAATCGATTTAAATATGAAATAAAATTTCCATTAACTGATTATACAGTTTGTTGATTATATGTAATGTCTAAAGCTCTCAAAATTGTTTAAATCCTAATAAAACAGAAGTGCTTTGCAATTAATAAAAACGCTTAGATTTGTTTTTAAGAAGTAACTGAAAAGATTTTAAATGTTGAATAGTTTTATAATTTATACATCATTATGTGTATATATGAAAGTAATTAAATTTTTAAATTGACTTTTTCACTTTGTTCATAAGTTGTGGATTATCTGTGGAATCAATTTAACCGTGATTATCGCACTACTTAATTCCGTGAATGATTCGTATTTCATTTTATTGGTGTTTATATATTTTCAGATACACATACACTCAAGATTCAACTGTATTTTATTTCTAGAATGATTAGTAACATTTATGCGAAAATGAATGCTGAATACAACTGTGTTGACTATGTTTAATCTTTGTAAAAGTTCAGTAAGAACTGCGATGTGATTAGACATATTGTACTAATGGTCATAAAAATATTACTGTTATCACAATATTTAATTGAAATATGATCACAATTATGAATAATATTAAGCAAGTTGTGTTTCAATTAAAAAATTTTCACTTTAATAACTTATACTGAAATTATACAATTAAAGCTGAGTTAGGACCCTTTTATAAAGACTTCTGAAGTTAAAAATGGAGCCAATGATATATAGAATAAGCAAATTAAATTTTATTTAAACACTTATATTAGAGTCCATTGATACACAATTTTGAATATTTACATTTCTAGTTATTTTTACGAACAAACAATTTGATGAAGGAGGAAAATGTCTTTTAAAATGTTTTAATTTCTTTACCGAGAAAGATCATTACTTTTAAATTTTTAAAATTGCAATTATTTTATGGTAGAGAAATCCATACTTTTAGACATTACACCCCAATCATAGAATTGTTTGATTTTGAATCTACTTAGAATCTATTGTTAGATATTCATTTCTAAAACATAAAACATGTTAACTAATGATCCATATTTATCAATTCTTATCATACATAAATTATTGCTAGAAACCGTAGTAAAATTTTTTAAAAATAAAATAGAACTATTATTATATATTATAAGAAGAACTATTATTATATATTATAAGCATTAAGACTATTATAAAATAGTCTTAAAAATTTCTTAACCAATCAGTAATTGTTTCTTACTGATTGACTAAGAGAAGACACTAAGAATAAAAAACGAAATTCATCTTTTTGAAGTATATTAATTTAAAGAATTAGATAGAAATAATGTATTTCTCTAATTTGAAATAGTTAATAATTGAGTTTTCATAACTGATAGACTTATTTTAGAAAAACAATATAATGCATGTCTTAATGCTTATAATAATTTTAATAAAAAATTCAAGATTATACAATAACAGCTTTTTTATTTAAATTTTATTTAAATTTCAATATTCTGAAATTTTAAATAAAATATATTTTTAATATATATTCAATATCCTATAAAATATAATTACACACAAATTTATACAATATAATTTTTATAAATCATTTATTTATGGGCAATTTTATTTTCGATTTCTTTTTTCTTTGTCTACAATACAATCAGAGATGCTACCTCAAAAACTCACCTTCAAAAATATTTGCAACAAATACCAAGTAAGTAACCAACCTAGTTAAATAATCTTATCGCGAAACTACAACTAAGAATGAAGACGGAATTGAGTGTTCATCACATCTAACTGGATTAGGACAAAGCACGACAAACACACGTTTATCTGTCAGACCATCGGTTCTGCATAATGGACTTTGGCTGATTAATGGACGGCAGCAGAACATCGCTTGAAGAGAGAACTCCATCGGAAAACTGCTGGTTGTTATCGCTACCGTCAACCATGAGTGTCCAGTGAATTGTTGGTTACGTTTTGGGATTTGGGGAGACGTGAAATAAGCCTTCAGCATTAGATTTATTCATTAGTATTCAACTTCATTCGCTTCATTCTGGCAGAGAAATCATATGGCTCATAAAATATACTCTGAAAATTAATTGCATCGGTATGATGGTAATAAAAAATGGAAATGCAGTTTTGGGAGACGCAAAAATTTTAAATGTTTGTTTGGTTTATTTAATAATAGGAGATTCATTACAATGATTTTTTTTCCTGGGAAATTCATGAAGTTATAGAAATATTTTGGAGCTGTTAAAAATCGCTTGAACACTGAAAAATAAATTTTTTTAAAAAATTAATTAGACTCATTGTTAAATATTAAATAAATAATTTTGGTCGTAAGATGCTATATTTAATAATTGAAACTTCGATGTTTGGAAAATTCACTTGAATGGTTGTTTTGCCTATTGCTTCAAGAAGCACAGAAAATATTGCTCATGAAATTGACTTCGGAATTGCCGAAATAATTGCGACAATAAATTATTGTATTTTAAAAATAAATTGAGAATTAAAATTGTAATAAAAGATCTCGTATTTTATTAATTTAAATTTTTAATGCATAAAGATAAGTTATTAAGAAATGAATAAGTTTTTATATTAAAATTATAGGCATAACAATTATGAATTTTAAAATATCACCGTGTTTAGAAGGTTATTTTATTTGATATATCAGTATAATTCATTAAGAAAAAAGATAAGATATTCTGAAACAAAACAGTAGTTTGAAATATGAATTTTTCTAAATTTGCAAAAAATGATAATTCAAATTTATGAATAAAGTTGTATAAAGTTTTTATGGATTACAGTGTATTTGCATCAGAAAAAGTACATACGGTATCTCTCGACTAAGAAAACTTAATTTTCTATTAGTATGTTAAACATGAAACTAGTGGTACAAATTAGTACTTAACAATTTCCATGCTCAGTAAGTATTATCTCATCTTCATTTTAATTGTCAAAAACCAAATAGCTGTGCAGTTTAGTACTACATTTTGCCAAATAATTTAAATCAAAATGTTTTTTTTTTATATTCGTTTGGTTATAGAATTCTATATATATGTTGTTGCCGTCTTGTGCTAGAGCCAAGATAACAATATGGATTACGCTGCTTCACTTTTCCAACTGAACCATATTTTGGTGTGGAGTCCGACTTCCTCAGTACATACGTGTCATGGGAAGCCGTTTATAGGATAGGCAACCAATCACAACCCATTCTTAAAAAAGAAAGGACAAAGACAGAAAAAACAGAGAAAGTAATCCATGCTGAAACTGGAATTCAAACCCAGGACCTCCCTATCCGCAGTCAGGCACTCTGACTACTAGAAAGTGTAGCGGCAATTCTGTATATAGAATCTGATAAATCCATATGCTATTATCAAGAGTTTGACTGCTACATAGAGTTTGTAGTTGTCATAGTTTTACTTGCCTAATTATTATATATCATCATAACTAGACATTATTTTTAGTATAGAGTTATATCATCTGTTAATATAGTATTGGTGATACTAATTTGGATGCTTGGATTGATTGCAGAAAACAAAAATATTTGGCCATCTTACAGACAAATATTAGAAGTATTATTTTACATGCAGGAACTTGCGACAACAACCTATTTACCAAAATCACCATGAGTTAACACAAGGGTTATTCAGTGAGGTTGTATAAAAAACCATCTACTTTTCTGGTTACTTTGAAGAAATTGTAGTAATCTGCGTACCAACACAACAGAATAGTTATTTAGTGAGGTTATGTAAAGAATCAGCCACCTTTAAGTAATCAAGATGTTCTAAATACCAAGTAACAATAATATAAATTTTATATGGAAATTTTGATAAGGGAAAGGCGTTTATTCTAAAAACTGAGATCTTTTTTTTAAATATTAATGGTTGTAATATCCAAATATTAAACAAGAATAGAGAAAAATGAATACCAGAAAATAATTTGCTAAGCATCCTATTTTATTCCTTCACTTGAAAAAAATACTCTTTATCGAAGAACTGATAATGAATTTTTTCCCTCTCCGTGCGAAGACACACATTTTTCTACTCCCCGCAAATAAATGCATTTCATTTTAAATTCATCGTTTTAAAAGTAATAAATGAGTCAATTTGCACAATTTTTTTTTACTTTTATAAACTTATAAAGATAGCCTAATATAATGAAAATCACTTTAACTTGTAAAGAGATATTTGTAGTGTCCAGTTTAAATTACAAAATTCCCTTCAAGATGTTACAGTTATTTCTTTTTTAATGGAATGAAGACATGAAGAATTATCAAGCTTCTCAAAAGGATAATATCCATAATGGAAGTAAAGCACTATAACATATAATTATCACAATAATGTGATAATTATATGTTATAGTGCTTTACTTCCATTATGGATACCATATTAATAATCAAATGCATTGATACATCCGATTCCTTTAAAAAGAAATCTTAAGAACTTGATTTGTAGATGGAAATTGCATTTCTCAAATTAATATCATACTTGAGCCAAATAAACATTAATTAAATGAATTTTTGAAGTAATAAATGACATACTTAGTAATATTTGTGATTTTATCTAGGATTTTAATCTAATATGATAAAATTATATAGCGAGACATCTAAAAAGTTAATTTTCACTAAAAGCTGTTTGCACATTGTTAAGACAATCTATCCTGTAAAATACCAAATACAATCATAAAGATTTGTGGTAAATTATATATTGTAAACAATGCTTTAATAAAGCAGTACTTTGTGAGTTAGACCATATTATCTATTATTAACATAGAATTATGAAATGTACATCAACGTGTTTGTATTTTTTCAAAATTATAGATTATTTTACTGATTTTATTGACATACATCTTAAGTGGATTAAATATTCACTATTAAATTAGAAAATAGTATCGAGAATAACAGAAAACTCAGAGGTTATTACTCTGAAATTTATATACATAATAACGATGTTGCAACCATTCGTAGACAAAAAAATCAAGGAGGAAAACTGTTAAAAAAAAGAGAAAGCATTGAGATAATTTCAATTTTTAGTATAAAGGATTATCTTATATTTAACACTGGTCAACAGTGGTTTTGGTGCTAAAGATTTTGGAGGTGATTTTATATGAATTCGATGCGCTGAATCCAAATATGCCATTAATTTTTGCCTATCAGCTTGAATTTTTAAGATATCAACATTTTAATGAATCATGCATTACACTATTTTAAAAGAAAAACCATGGTTTAAACAAATTAAACAGGGAATTTTTATTACATTACATAGATATTGCTTATTAAATACAAAAGAAAACAGAAAAAGTAATGATTTAAACAAATTACTCACTGAGCGTTTCGAAAACTTCTTTTGCGTGACATTCTTGAATGTATTTTGGAACAATTCCGTTTTAAAGTCCAGCAGTAATCTGCCATCATGTGTGTGAGTATCCCATCTTCCTTGATAGCGATCCTCCATACATTTTATATCTTGGTGAAATCTTTCACCTTGCTCCTCACTAATGTCTCCTAAATTATCAGGAAAACGGTCTAAGTGGCTATGTAAATAGTGCACCTTAATGCTCATATTACACCCAAGGGATCTGAAATTATTCAGCATTTCATTGACTAATTCAACATAGTTTTCAGCTTTGTGTTTACCCAGAAAATTTTGGACAACTGAAACAAATGAATTTCAGGCTTTTTGTTCAATCTCATTCATTGAATTTATGAAGTCAGGGTATTTAATCAGCTGTCTTATTTGTGGGCCATCAAATATTCCTGCTTTAATTTTTTCCATACTCAGCTGAGGCATTTTTTTCCCTATATATGCAAAGCATGATCCATTCTTATCAAGAGCCTTTACAAACTGCTTCATTGAACCCAGCTTGATATGCAGTGGTGGAAAGATGATTTTCTCTCGTGGAACTAAAGGATCGTTGATGATATTTTTTCCCCAACATCCATGTTTTCTCTTGTAGGCCACTTTTTTCAAACCCAGTGTTGCATTTTGTCTCTGCTATCCCAGAGGCACAAGAAACAAGGATATTTTGTGTGGCCACTTTGCTGTCCATGGAGAAAGTTTACCATTTTTAAGTCTACACAAATCACGATACTTTATTTTTTCCAAGACCAAAGTTATGGTGTCATATTGCTCTTTCATTTTCGTTGAGTGAGCAATTGGTATTGAGCCATATTTGTTCCCATTATGTAGAAGAACATATTTCAAACTTCGCTTTGAGCTGTCAATAAATAGGCGCCAATCATCTGGAAAATATTCAGGAAGACCCATTTTTACCAGGAGTTCTCTAACAGCATGACAAAATACAAGATTTTGTTCTTCAGAGAAAAAAGGTAGCAGATCTTTCTCCCTTGTGCGATAGAATGTAATTTTCGTTCCTGGTTCAAGTAAATTTTTTCCTTCAACCTGGAAGCCAGTAATTCAGAAGCTTCTTTCGACAGATTGAGATCTCTAGTGAGGTCATTTAACTCATCTTGGTTGAAACATTGAGGAATTGATGATATCGTTTCAAAATCGCTGTCACCTTCAGTAGTATCAGAATTCTGATCAGAGAGACAATAAGCGTCCTCACAGAGTTCTGATAGCTGGTGAAAAGTTGGAATTGGCACTTCTTCTGAGTGAGGGATAGGGCTTCTTGCAGAGACTAAATCTGGATAAGTCCACTTATTACGATTCTTTCGATTGATTCCAGTAATATTTACTAGACAGAAATAACAGTCATCAGAGTGATTTTTTGGTTCTCTCCAAACCATTGGTACACCGAATTTCAGGCTTTTCCTTTTCCCGGTAGTCCACTGTCGTAAATGCTTTGTACAAGTTTTACAGACAATATGTGGTGCTTAGGTTTTCTCCTGATCACCAAGTTTAACACCAACATATCCAATATTAGCACTCTTTACAAAGTCACAAATAGATTTTCTGTTTTCCAGTAGCGTGTATTCTCCGCTTATGTAGCAAAAAATATCAGGATGATGTACACAGCTTCTTCTACTTGAACTCATTTTATTTCTATTCAACAACACAAATACTTAGATTTACTTTTTAGCAACTCGATACTAAAGAGAAATTTCATATGACACTAACCCCTCTATCTATCTGCACCGCCGGAATTCACGAACTATTCTCAACTCTCAACTGCGGTTGAAGCTTTGAAGCTCACTTCAGATAGTGGACAGACATCTCCATCTATCGGATTTCTATGGAACTAACTGGATAGCACTAATAAGTAGGATTCAATCCCATTTATTAAGAATTTGTCAACTAATCATTTATATATCTCATATTGTTTGTCTTCTTTTTATAATAAATGAATTAAAATAATTATTTTTAAAAATAATAATTAGTTGTTTCCTAAATATTATTATTTTAAATTCAATTGGTTACAAAAGAAGACTGACAATAGGGCAAATATACAAGAATCTTTCCCTGTATGATTTTTAAAACAATTGTACTTGAAAGTACTAAATAGAAAAAAAAGCATTGTTAGATAAGTGAATTTATCTAAAAATCTAGAGCTGATACAGAAAACCTGCTTTCATATTTAGATTCAGCAATAAAAATATAGTTAAAATCTGCTCTAAAATCCTAAGCACCAAAAAAAATTTTTTTTTGTAGGCCTGTGTAATCAAATACAAGTTGATGTACACATAAAATTAATATATATATATATATATATATATATATATATATATATATATATATATATATACATACATACATAATTGTGTATGATGTAAACATAATATATATGTATATATATATACTTATATATAATATATATACATATACATAATATATATATATATATATATATATTCATGATATGTATATAACATATAACATTTTATGAAAGCAAATGATACAAAATGATTTGTTCAGTGAATAATCTTAACGAAAAATTTGTATTAATGAATGTTAAAATGCTTGTGAATTAAAAATATCTTAGCTAATGACACTCACAAATGATCTTAATCTCGACATAGAAATGTAAAAGTGATGGGATACTTTAGAAAACTCATTGGTTTGATTCCAATTCCTCTAAATTTTCTCAGTATATTTTTCATGTTAGTGAATCATATGAACATGTTGCAATGAAAGAGAGCCGAAACACTTAACAAACAATCTGACATTCATGCAAGCAGAAAGGGCAATATTATCCATTTACCATAATTTTAAGATGAAAGAAAGACCATAGTTTTTTCAATAATGAGTGGTATCGAATCTAGGATCTTCCACTTCGAAGAGCATGGCCCAATGACGAGGTTAAAAAGGAGGATTTGAAGTTGTAGACATATTTAAAGTTTTATTTAATATGTAAATGTTTGTCATGATTTAGAAAGAATCTAAATTCAGATGGATCTCACAGATATAACCATTATCCTTTATAACGACAAAGACTAAGGAGAATAAATTTAATAAAACTCATTTGTCAATCACATGTGTGTTTCTGAAGTTTTTTATAACTGATAAATCTTACGACGCATTATCAGTTTTTCTCACTCTGCAGCATTATTTTCCCCGCAAAAATTCTTTATTCAAAGCAGCATTTTTGAACAAAATTTAAATTTTAAATACTAAGAGATGTGGCAAAAAATTTAAATATAAATATAAATGATTATAAGAATTTCGATTTTCCGAAAATATTTAATACTGTATATTTTAGATGATATTTAAATTTAAATAACTGAAAATACTTAAAAATACTAGAATTTATCTGATGATGGTATAGTTAACAATTCAAATGCAAATGGGGATGTCTGGATGCATTATATTTTTGAATATTTATCTGATGTTTCGATGATTAAATTGAAAAAAAAGTTTACATTTTATCTCTTTTACTTTGATGCTTTTCATGTAAAAGAAATCTCGATAAATTTGAATACTTTAAGGAAGAATTGATAATTGAAAAAAATATTCAACTTGTTTTCTTTATAAAATTGGTATACTTGATAATTTTGAAACCAAAATATTTCATATTTCTATAAAATAAAATATTTAAAAGTATGATAAAATCTTAAAAAGGTATTTTTTTAATGTCAGCATAAATAATTAAATTAATTGGCACAAAAATTGATAGTAAGTTAAATAAAATTTAATACAAAAATATTAATAAAAATTTATGAAGTCTCAAACTTTTAAGTTTTTATCCTATAACTTTCAAGGCAGCAATGGTGTTATTGAGAATAAATTGTGCTTAATGTCAGTTTTCAAAAAATAAGAAAGAAATTGATTTTCATTTCCTTAAAAGTTGTATTTAAAATAAAAGCAATTAGTTTTTAATTAAAAATGACTTTCATTTCATTTCACTAGGTTAGACATACATAATATTTTAGAATAAATGTGATTATCAGATAAAAATATTTAATTAGAATGCAACCATATAAATGGGAATTAATATTTCTTATTTAAAAAAGCATTTAATTAAATTTCCAACTTATTTTCAATAAACACATAAAATATTATTCAATATAATAATTTATGTCACCAAAATATAAAAAATAAGTAATAATTAAGTTTTTATATGCTTATTTTAATTATTTTTAAAAACTTAAGTGATGATTGAATTATTTAATCATTACTGAAATGTTAACTTTTTTTTTCATTTCTATTTTCTATTTAAATTGCTAAATTTTGTTTTATTGCGGAGCAATGAACAAATAATTGAACTGTTAAGAAAAATATAAATATCTTATTTTTGAATACCCACATTTACTTTAAAATAGGAGAAAAATAATGAATAATATTTTAATAAGTAATATGATTTATGCAAAAATTCTTTATATGTATTTTTTGACATTATAGAAATTTTGCCTTTTATTTTATTTTAAAAAAAAAAGCAATAACTATTAAAATTTGTAATAAAAATTACATCGGAAAACATTTTGCTTAAAAGAAAGAAAATGGCTTTTTCATAAAGAAACATTTTATTGAGTTCTGAATTTAATAGAATAAACACAGCCTTAAAATATTTGATGTAAATGTGACATTTATGAAGTCATAATATATTTCTAAATGAACTTAAAAAAATATGTGTGCATTTCTTTAAGTTATTTTCCTTCTTTGGAGTAATAGCTTAATAAAAAACCAGAAAAGATTATCTCCTAAATTATGAAGTATAAATGTAGTGTTTTCTAAATTACTAAAACAATTAAGTTTAAATTCAAGATGAATTTATTGTAATTAATTTAAAAAAAATATGGATTTTCTTATATAAGAGTAACAATGGTTTTCTCCTAGCCATTCCTTGCTGTAAATTTGAGTTTCAGTTATTAACATATATAGCCCAATAAAATTGTAAATTTTAAATTCATGATTGCAGTATCAATCTTTTACCACTGAAAAATTATGCATTTCTGCATATGCGTGTTGAAATTAATACTTGGAAGAGCATTATTTTTTAGATACTTGTTTTACAAGTAGCCCGGTTAGTTAGGACATATTGTTCTCATTATCGGAAGATATTGAGTATAAATCTTAGTTTAACCGAACTAGTTTAACAGATTCATTGAAAACGATTGGAGCGTAATAAATAGTGATCTTTGCAATGTCTTCCGAGTTAAATGATACCTTATGATGGTTAAGTCAATAATTGGGTCTTCTGCTGGGTTTCTTTTTCTTCTAAATCGTAAGGACTCTCATTCGGATTCTTTATCAAAAACAACAGTTTTAGCAATCAATATTTTTATATAGTATAAAAATTTGCAGTCTTAATGAGACTTTTCATTTATAGTGCAGTTTAAAAATATGTACTTATAAATCGTCAATGTCACCTTTAAGCACAGTTTATCAATACAAATTATTAAAACTACTATATTATAGTACAGTTTATATACATAAAAAATTACAAAGTATTTCTTATAATCTGAGTGTCTTGTTTATTAGCAAATAATATTCACCCACAAATTGCTTTCATTAAAGTAGCAAGTATTTTTCAAGTAATTTCACTGATGTATATCGGAGAAATATTTTAATCCCGTTTTTTATTATTCTCTATTTTGTCTGATAGAAATGATGCATTGAAGATTTAATTACAGGCTATTAAATTGAAAAATATTGTTTAAAAACTTGTAACTAAAAATTTTGGGAATCCCATTCAGATGTTTTTTTATAAAAAAAATATCTTACTCAATTTAGGTTGTGTAGCTACGTAAGAAAATGGAAGTTAGAATAATACAAAAAAAAAACATTTATTATAACATTACACACACACACATGATTAAAACAGTTACAAAAGAAAATACTTAATAATAATAAACAAAGTTATTTATAAAAAGTACATTACAAATAATGAACAAAGTTACTTATGAATCGGATGGTTCGCCTTCCACTTCTCATATATATCTTCTATATTATCTAACTCTATTTCTTATTGGATATTGAATATTTTCTTATTGGATATTGAATAATTTGTAAGTTCACTATATCGGACAGTCACGGCATCTCTTGTCAATAGAGTTAAGAAAGATCTGTTACAGTTGCTTATATGAAAAAATATTGTTCAATTTTCTAATGTCTGAATATTTTATTCATTTATAAACTATTCCAAACTCAAACAGTTTTCTAAAAAGACAAAATATTTTTTTAAATAATTGAAATCATAACAAATACTAAAGATTTCTCTCTGCCTGTTGTATTTATTTTAGAATACTTTAAGAAAATTCAAGATGTAATTTATATAAATGCATCGCTTATTAAAAATATATACCTAACTAAATTTTTTCTCAATTTGCATCAAAGAAATATATTAATAAAAAGAACGTTATTAAATTTTAACAGTAAAACATTACAAAAGTATATTTTAGCACTCTGTTTAACTTTTTGAGTAATTACAAATTTTAAAATTTTGCATAGTTAAAAAATAAATTTTTAAATAAATACAAATAATGCATGAATTCTTTTGAATAAAGTAAGAGTAAAATATTTAAATGTATACATTTATTAAATTATTCTTATATAAATAGTTTTCAACAAGGATATTATATCTGTTTTTTTTAATTGGTAAGAAATTATATTTTTAAATAATTTCACTGGTGACAAACATTAAAAATTTAATTAAATACACATTGTTTCATTGTAAATATTCGAACATTTTATAAGATTACAAATAATTTAACTGAAATTGATGGCTTAAATAAATAAAATAATATTAGAATACTTTCAAATAATATTCAAATTAAGATCAACTTATTTAAATTTGTCTTTTGTTATAACGATATACTAAGCATTAATAAAAGATAATCCTCTATTAAAGAGACTTAAATAAATTTCACTATTTCTGAATTTATCCAAAAGAATCCATACATTATTCTTACATTCACACGACAGCACTCTTAAAGCAAAAATCCGATATCGCAATATACAGCAAAATCAAAAAACAATCTGGTGTTAAACCCAAAATAAAAGATCTGTAAATTCGTATCAAAACATTTACACCTCCGCTTATAAAATTCCGTGATGGAGTGCATCTTCAGTAGAAAGCTATTTCGAGTGGTCTTCTCCTCTCCTCTTCTGCATCCCGGGAAGGCGAGGCGTGTGGGTGGTTGGGGGGAGTTTTCAGGTGAGGCAGATTGCATTAAAGTTAAAATGATTTCCCTCATAACTTTGCCCAGTTAATGAGCGTCGACACGCGAAAGTGTTGTGGAAAATCGGATTTCTGGAAAACCATGGCCGGAGCACTCTTCTTGCTAGCGTTTCGTGATGGAGTCACCACATGCGTCACCGGAGAGGAGATGGAGTTGCACATCTCGAAAGAAAAGGCTACATTGTCTTCGGTTTATTGCTTGGACGTTTTATTTCAAAGTTGTTTCCTATTATTAAGTTTCCAGATGTAAAGAGCGGAAGTCGACTGTAATGCTCAATGTACACGATACTATTTAATCTTTTTGAGAATTTGTAATATTTTCATTTTAAAGTAAATACAAATAATAATTATTTGTATTTACTTTAAAATGAAAAATTTGGGTTTTATATTAAATAGTGCAGATGTGTGTTCCTTATTTCATATATTTTGTAATTATTTTATTTAATACACATTTCATAAGCTATTGGAAGAAATAAATAATTCAAAAAAGATAATTGACAGTGAAATAAAGGCACTCAATAATGTCTCATTATAAAAATATGTTTTATAAATTCACCAAAGTCGTAGTAATAGATATTTATAGTTTACCATCATAATAGGTAATTTGCAATTATAATGCAAGTTAATATGCTGCAAATTATCTTGCCATAAAAACCAGATTATTTTTTATGTACTTATAAAGGACTTAAGTATAAATATTTCAATGATGTATTTTAATTTTTATTAGCTGTTCATAAAAGGTTTATTATATTGAAAAATGATAAGTAAAACTTACTTGATTTATGCATTTCCGGCTGCATATCTTTGCAAACTGAAAAACTTCTAAACACAGTTAATTTTAAATCATAATTTTAAACAACGCACAATAGATTAGAAGAATATGTGTACTGAGTTGGGGCATTCCTTCTCACATTTCACTGCATCAAAGGAAGGACGTTGAAAGTACGATAAATTTTACATATCCCAATATTTTTGTTAATAAAGAAAAATATGGCACGGTCCAAATAAAATCAAAATTTGCGTATTTGTTAATAAATAATTACGTAAAATTGCTCAATTAAAAATTCAAATTTTTTAATAAGACTTGTAATTTGTAAGTTTAAAATGTGAATAGCTAGCCGTATTCTCGTCCCACAAAGGAGAAAACCTGGAAAACTTCTAATCATCTACCTTACATAGTGATAGGACAACATTCTTCAGAACGAAATATTCCTATACAATTCCAGGTGCTGCTGAATAATGGGAGATGCAGCATCTCTGGATTCTGCTTACGTGCATATCGAGGTATGTAGTTAAAATTTTTCTGAGTTTCCTCCATTGCAACAGGTGAATATGGAGCAATGTATAAAAAGTCAAATCTCTTGAGGCTATATTTAAGATTTGAATACTAAAATACTTTTTGGTTTGTATATTTATGTGGTTTGTTTAAAGCATTTTAGCACAAACTACGTAAAATGATTTCCATGAGGGCTTTTCATAGATAATGAGATACATTCAAGGGTCTAAAAGGAAGAAACCATGAAAATTCCCAAGCCTCCACCCCAACTAATTTGTACACGGCAGAAATGAGAGCAATATCAGTTTCTTTTTCTTCGATAGTAGATGGGGTCGAGCGAGAGATTTAATGCTGCAAAGAGTGATGTAATTCCACTAGGCTGTGTTAAGCCTAGTGGGATTGTAAAATTTCCTGTTATAGCAAATGATTATAATATAGTTTTGAAATGGGAATTAATAGGAATTCTTGAAAGTTGTTTCCACGAATCATGGTTCAAATTATAAACATCATAAGAATACTTTATTTATAGACTTCACACAGAGATGTTCAAGCAGGTTTTTGTATATTTATTTAACAGCGCCATTTGTTGGGAACTACATCTATAAGTTTGAAAAATAAATTCTATGTAACTACACATTTATTGATTTTTTTAAGTATGATGCTGTAAATAATTTATACTCAGCCTTCTTTACTTTTGGATACTTTGTTTTATTGGAAGGCCATCCATTTTTTTAAATAATATTTAGAGATAAAAGAGGAACTGAACTGTTAACGCGTTCTAGCATTGAGCTAAGTTGTTTTCGAATTTTTATTGTGATTTGTAATTCACTTACATCAATATATTTCGTTCAAATTGCATTTTTATAATTTTGTATCAAAAGTAATCATAGAAAAACAATTAAAATTAAACCAAAAATAGGCAATATGTATAGTATGGAAATTAGTACTGTACCATTTTTTAATCAGCGAAATTTGGTTCCTAATGCAGTACGCACTTAGGTGTAATTAAGAAATAATAAACATCTAAGTCTTCAGTAATTGAGTTCGTATAATTCAAGAAATTTTGTAATTCTGAATACTGATTATTTGTACTTATTGCTATACTGCTCGCTACAACATTCAGTGCAGAACATTCTAAATAACGATTTGTAAATAACGAACACGATTTCCATTTTTAATTTATTTTAAAAACAAAAAATTTCAACTTCTATTATTTAAAATATTTAGCTGATGGGTTGAAGTAATAAAGAGGTTAGATTTATTTACATATAGCTCTTTTTGGAACTTGATTTTAAATATTATAGCTGTTGCAAAACAAATATTATTTTATTATTTTTTTTTACCAAACGAACATGGATGATAAAAAAATCCCCGAAGAAAAACTTCGGGGATTTTTTTACCATCCATGTTCGTTCATCACTAAGAAAAACTTAAATGAATGAAGATAGATCAATATCATAGTCTAGACAGACTTTTTATTTTCTTTACGATTAAAAAAGTTCTGAACTTTTTTATGATTTATAGGTGAAATAAAAATTTAGTTGATGTTCATCTTATAATATATGAGAAAATATTAAACACAGTTAAATAGAAAAACTGTTTTAAATCTAATAATTTAAAGATATTTACATTTAATTTTATTGCACATCATTACCAAACTGTAAAAAATAATTTTACGAAACTCAATTATATCCTGGCGAACGAAATTTTTTAGTTTTGTTTTTGAGAGGAAATCTTATCATTCAATTTATTTTTTTTAAGAAAATAAATTTAAATATTGTCATATAATTTTAGTAATTCAAATAACGCAATTATTTTATGATGTACAAGAATTTCTAGTTTTATTTTTAAGAAGAATTCTTAAAAATTTAACTAAAAAAAATTCCCTTTATTTGAAAATAAATATTGAAGTTTATTTTCAAAAATAGACTCGAATAATACAATAAATTAGCTTAAACAATCGTTGTTTTGAGATATATAATTAATTGTTAATGTAATTATAATGCATTTTGTTAAATATTTATGTACATAGAAAATCAGAGTATTTCTTCAAATTGGAAAAATTATAACTGTTCCTTATTTTCAAAATTTAGGCCATTTTATTACTTTTAATAAAATTTTCAATAGATTTAGTGTTCCTGGCTCCTGAGCTGTGGGGTCCCGGGTTCGAATCCCTGTTCTGTCATGGATGTTACTTTCTCTCTGTGTTTCTCTACACTTTCTTCTGTGATGATGTATGTATGTGGCCCACCCTCTAAACGGGATTGTGGTGGTATGATATAAGGATTGCTATTCGCCTCCGTCATTTGGTTCACATATATTTACTGGATAACGACAAATAGGTATGAATATCATTGATGAATTCATACCTATTTGTCGTTAGCCTTGTGGTGGCAAAGGGTTAGTCACCCAAGTGTCCACCATTATTAAAAAATGCTTTCGGCAGATAGTTACTACTGTTAATGAGGTATTTTATAGGATTTAAGTAATATGTTACAAAAGAAAAAGTTATGAAAAATTAAAAAGCGATTTTCTTATGCGGACTGCCTGATGTACTGTATATAAGTTATCTTTAGTTAAGTACCATGCTATTAAAACATATCTAGAATAAAACATATGATAAATTCTGTAGGTACTTAAATTTGCAATTAATTTGGCTAACAGAAAGAAAAAAGCTTCATGTGATTTCTAACAGAAATTAATGTTTGTTAGAAAGTTTTCCAAATACGTTTTTTTTTATTCATCAATGATATTCATAAGAGTATTAACAAGACACTTCTGGGTTTTTTTTGTTTGTTGCATAATAGTTACTTTATGTACACAAGGGTATATCAAAATGGGTTTAAAATAGATTCTGTTGCATTTCAAAAATTCACATCTATGTTATGAATAGAACTAAGAAATGCTGAACTAAACGCAGTGGGTTTTGGGTTGGTTGCTGTTATCTTATGTCATGTTGTCATCTAAAATTATTCATCTGAAATTTGATAAACTGAATTTAACCTGTTAATATGACATGTTAAACTACAGTTTAAAATGAATTCTAAATTAAGAAAACTATCCATGCTTTGTGCGAAAATCGGACTCACTGACACGTAAGTTGAAGATTAGATAACTAACCATTCAACTGCAAACTGTTCATTGCCATTTGCTATCTTGTGAACTTATTTTCAGTGTTATGTTCTCTGCAAAGTTTCTAACTAGCAAAAATTCCTATGTTGATTTTTCAAACTGGCATTGAGCTGTAGATTTCCAGTTCAACAATTGATTGGTTTGGTTCCCAACTAATATTAGGAATATTTGGAATTCTTTTATATTGAGGTCCTTATTGTGTACATTTTCATGAGTAAAATTGACAAACAATCTATTAATTAAAAGCATATTTTTTATGCAGAATTGCTTAATAGATGTGGATAATATATTTTCCAACAATTAATGTGATTTTCATTTAAAAACTTCTTTTTACAAAGTTACTTCTTTTTACTTATTTGAGTGTTACTTATATATACACGAGTTATAAATGGATAAGTAAAAACACCTTGCTGTTCTCATTAATCATCAGTAAGCCATATTATTATTTAGATAAAAATATGTGTTCTTATAATTCAGTGCAGATAAAAGTTTGTTGTTTTTACGTTATGACCAATATTTATTTTTTTGGGAAAATCATCGTTACAATATTTTTGAATTTAACTTACCATTCTCTCCAAACATTTTTTAAAACTTGTGTTTTTTTATATACTGATAAGAAATTTATTTTATGTAGATATCAAAAAATATTTTCTCAACGAATAATATATAAAATAATTTTATCAATTTTTACATAATTCTCTGCAGTTGATCTGGTGACATGATAGAAAAGTAATTTTTATTTTCCCATTCCAATATTCTCTATTAAAATTGAACTAGAACTATGAAATGGTTAAATGATGATTACATTCATTATTATTACGTTACCAAATATTGAGACAATATAAAAGATTCTAGACATAAATTTTTTTAAATAAAATCTTGACATCATGATTAATCTATTTCATTAATTTATTTACAAAAGATTTAGTCTCAAAATTTTCACATTTTTCTTCCTTCTCTTAAAGTGATCTTATCTTAGTTTCCAAGTTTGCATGATATCTGTAAACGTTACGTTACTTAACTTGACACAAATTTATAAGTTACTAAAATTATATGATTATTTATATATTGTTTATTTTGGAGATTTTTAAATAGCTTGGTTAATTTTGAAATCACTTTGTAATGACCATAGAACCAATTTAGTATTGTACTAAAGCCTCTTTTAAAAACTTACTTTTAGTAAATATAACTTGCTTCTCTCTCTCTCTCTCACAACACACACACACAACACCACACCACACACCACCATCACCACCACCACCGCCACACACACACACACACACACACCACACACCACCATCACCACCACCACCACACACCACCATCGCCACCACCACCACCACACACACACACATGCAAATTAAATCAAAAGAAAGGAAATTAATTCTCTCTTGCAGAATATTTTTTTATTCTATAAGAGAGTCACTCAATCTTGTTTCGGTGAAAGATTTCCTATATGATTCTGTAAAATAGATCATTACGTGTATTCAAAGATCGTTCTCCCATTATATAAACAAATATTCTATTATTCAGAAATTAAACATTAAAGAAATCATTCGAACAAATATTCTATTATTAACATGATTTCATAAGTTTTCTTGTTTATTATATTAGGGAAATTACCATCTAAAGAAGCAAAATAAATGAAATCAAAAATATGACTTACATTGATACCATTATGTATATAATATCGACATTTTGTACAACGTCTTAGAATGTGAAATATATGTTTGCATATATAATTGAAGACTTAGCTTAATTAATTAGGATTATGAACTAATCAGTGTGATTTCTTACATAAAAATAATGATAAACTTTGTTATTAGCTTTATGTTTCGGAATCTTTCGTAAGATCGTAACCTGGTAATCAATGCTTGTTTTTATTTCTGCAAGAAGTTTAATTTTGTTTTAATTTCCGCATTTGTTAGATTTTTGGGTAAAAATCAATTTTAAATAAAAGAAAAATAGTTGATTTCTTTAAAGAATCATGGATATTAAAGAGTGGCTAAAATGTTTTTTAAGAGCTTCATGGAAGATTTAACGATGACAGCTTCATTTCTATCATCTTCTACTGATTATTGTAACAACCCGTTAATTTTTCTAATTCCTTTACCTTGCTCAAAAATCTTTTCCCTGACAGATTTTATCTTCTTCTTGATTTCGTTATAGTTATTATATAGACAATTTTGATTATAATCATTAAAACTTTTCTTTTATAATTATTTCACAAGAGTTCCATTTGATTAGATCTCTTACTTTTTTGGTATCTGCTTGTTTAGAATCTACTCTGTTTGGGAGCAGGCAACTCTAGGTCTAACTCTTTACAATTTACCTGTAGAACAGTGCAAAAATGACTTACTTTACACAGCTATCAATCTATGAAAATAGGTTAATTTTCATTATTAATGGCTTATTGGAACAGTTGAGGAGAAAGAATAAATTTATTGAAAGATAATTTTAAGGATACACCTATAAAACATTTACTTTGATATCTGGGAACATTATTCTGTATAATATCATCCAGTTTACTTACTTTCACTTTTATTATTTCATTAATAATGTTTACTCCTTTTTTGAAATATATGACTTTAGGTTTGACTTCAAGAAGAATTTTTCGTGTAATATTGCGTTAACTTCTTTCTTTGTTTAATTAGAGTTAATTGAAATTAGCATAGGTAAAAATAATGTTTACTCTTTCAATTTAAAACGATTATATTTATGAAAATAGTAATTTTTATCAATTAAAACGATTTGCACCATTGTTTGTTTACATTTAAAAAATATTTTTTGTGTAATTATAAGATATGTCTTCTTAAATTTGTAGAAATGATTTATCGTAAATTTCTCAAATACCTGGAAACATATGCGATAAACTTGGTACTCAGTGTAAACAGTATAAACAAGTGGGATCATTGGGCAATTTATATATAGAAGTATTTTCCCTATCTATTTCATATGTTTTAACAAAGTTTGTTTTAAAACAAAACAAGTACTTATGCCCCATTATATCTAAATCTGAGTGAAATGTTACTGTAAAATAGGTCATTAAATAAAAAAGTATTTTAAACTGTGATTTCTAAGTAAATTGTATCAATATAGAAAGATGTGATATACAGTGGAAGCATATCTATATATTTCAATCAATATATTTCGATATCTAATAATAACAGAAAATGAACTCAGTATTAATGAGGAATTTAAAAAGTTAAAAAATTGTTTCATCATAAAGATTTCATAAGAGCTTTATGTATTAACATAAAATAATAAGCTTGGTTCTTTTTTCACAAGATGTAAAAAGAAAATTTTTATTCTTCTGAAGTGATAAGAATACAAAGAATAGAAATCCATTGTTATAGTTTGTTTAAGTTCGCACAAAATATATTAATGCTGAAAATTGCTATTCAAAAATAAAATTTCGCATTTAATACAATTAATTTACATTTTTTTTTTCTTTTATTCTGAATATCATACTAAAACACAGATTTAAAATTTCTTTTATATTACTTATTTTAAATCTTTGTTCTCCTTTAATTGAAATTTATCAACTTTTTTTGTGCTCGGGGCTTTTCTAAGACCTGAAATATTATATTTAAATAATAAATTTTAGTTCATAATTTAATTATTAAAATGTATTAAAACTTTTAAACACTGCTTCTGTTTTACTGTTTTAATTGTTTTTTCTATATATATATATATATATATATATATATATATATATATATATATATATATATATATATATATATATATATATATATATATATATATATATATATATATATATATATATATATATATATATATATATATATATATATATATATATATATATATATATATATATATATATATATATATATATATATATATATATATATATATATATACATATATATATATATATATATATATATATATATATATATATATATATATATATATATATATATATATATATATATATATATATATATATATATATATATATATATATATATATATATATATATATATATATATATATATATATATATATATATATATATATATATATATATATATATATATATATATATATATATATATATATATATATATATATATATATATATATACACACATATATATATATCTGAAATAAAAAAAAATCATGATTTTAAATAATTTATAATTTTTCAAACAATGATATCACAAAGAAGGGGAATTTTATATTATTTGTTTAATTTTAGCGAACTGTTCAAACTATTTAAAATTTACGTGTTATAAAAATGTTAAATTGATTCGATTAAATATGTTTATTTCATGAATTGATAAGAATCTATGGTTTTTCATTTTGCAACATTTTTTATGTTTTTACGGCAATATTGTTTCAACTTAGCCAAAATTGGGATTTATACAATTGAATTATGTTTCCATAAAAATATAAAAATTTCATTTCAGGTTTTTTTTTTAAGAAATATGAAATAATTTAATATTCTGGCTATAAAATAACCATACATATGTACTTTATTTACGTTTTTTGTCATAATATCTAACTTAATTCCTGATTATGTTTAAAAAAAGAGGTTTTTCCATATTTAGTATCAAAGAATACATCTTACAATTATGAATAAATAATACTCAGGTTTCTTTCCATGTAAATTTAGATATACTACTCTATTTGAATCTCAATCTTTGGATGATAAATTACCTTTTTAAGAGGTAGAAGCTGTAATTTACAGTTATAAATATACATTATTTGATGTAAAAATTTTATTTTATATAATTGAGATTTTATTTGTATATTTTATTGAGTCTATAAAGTTCAAATTTTAGGTCTCTCATTTTTTAAATTCATATTGATATAATAGTTGCAATGTAATAAGAAAATTTATTGTGAACGAGGGAAAAATTATCAATATATCACTGTGACCAAACTTACCTCATTTGAGGAAAAATATTTGAATCGTGAATGAATAAGAGAAACCGACTTGTTGAATTTTATAATCAATGTATTTACTGTGAAATACATATGCTGCAAACAAATTTAGAACAAATATTACGAATGGCTGCGAAGATTATTCTTAAGGAGTGTAATTAACAAAACTCCTTTGTTTGAATATCTGACTTTAGACAAACAAAAAGCTATTTTGTAATTTGCCTATATTATAGGAATGGCATTTATAAATTTAAGTTTATTTATTTTTTTAAAATTTAAATATGAAATCGATTTTATTTAGTTAAATTTTTATTTTTCAAAATTGAAACATTTAAAAGATCAATTTTTGTTTTTTTTTAAATTTGAAATTTGTTAATGTACATTTTGTTATTATGTCCATAAAAATTAAAATTACTTTCATACTCTTTCTTTAAATTCTTGTTGATGTGCTAGCAGCAGTATAATATGAAAATTTATTTAAAACATGAGAAAAATAATCCGTATATCTCCGTATCCGAATTTATCTCATTTGGAAAAAATATTTGCTAAATAAACTAAACTAAACTAAACTAAATACACACACACACACCAAATACTCACAGTAGTGGCACCTAAGTGCTTTTGAATGAACAACTCATTGTTTTTAACATTGATAGGATATTCACTATATGATTCACAAAGATTATATGCTAAGAAAAGAAAGTGGATATTTCCCATATTTTCTTGAATAATATATTATTATTTTAAGATTTCTAGCCTGCTAAAATTTCCTTTTTTTCTAAAAGCTCAATTATTAATTTGAATATTATCAATATAAATAGGATTAGTTATAAACCTTTCTGACATTAATATTTTGCATAATTTATGTGTTTCAGTTTCAAGCCTGTATAAGCCCACATATAATTTGATTTTTCAACTGCGGCACCTTTAAAAATTTATTTTAGACTCCTTAATATAAGCAGTTCATATAAAATATATTGTAATTAGCAAAAGGAGTGTATTTCGTTTTTATACAGAAAACTAGACGATTTATTTTTTACGCATCTTTCTTAAAGAAGACGTTTTCCCATCCCTTTTATGACTACAGAGAGCATATTAAATGCTATAAAAATTAAATCAAAATTTTGAATCAAAAGTCAGGTGTCCAGCTGTCTAATATAATCATAATTTATTTTGCAAATATCTGCACAATATTGTATAGAAAAATTAATGTTATTTCTAGAATAATTCATACTAAAAGTAAGTTACTTATTTTTATTGAAGCTATTTTATCTTTTATAGAACTTTTCATCATTTTCCCGATAAAAATATGCTTTTCATGATTTCCCAAATATTGCTGGAAATACTTTTAATGGATTCATAATCTTGATTTTAATCTAAAAAAAGGAAATGCTGATATTATCATTATTCAAAGTAAAAACACACATTCTTTCGTTTTGAGAATAGTTCTAATGAATTCTTTATTGTCATTTTCAAATTTATTTCTTGGGGACATTTCTTAGATTAATAACACGCTTATAAGTCAGAAAATTAATTTACGATGTTTCGAATTTCAGAATATTAGTTCCAGATTTGAAAGTTGAATTCTATTCATTGAAAGGACATTTTCTCTGTACCCTCTGGTTATACTTTTTTTAGGATTCAGTCTATTAGCTTCTTGTAATATATTTCTGTGAATGTTCTTAAAAATTGCAGAAAAAACCTATATTACAGTAAGTTTTTTACAGTTTGTTTACTCTTGACTTTGTGAATGTAGGTAAAAGGAAGAGGAATTCAAATTGGAAAATTTGAAATTGGATGGTTTCTTGCATAGAAATGAGATATTAGAATGCTGATTGAAAGAAATTTAAATCATTATTTTAAATGAAAATGAATAAAATGTTGAAAGAGTTCCTAAGAAATTTTCATGAGATCGAAAGTAAAATTGCTAGATATTTTCTATGTGCAAAATTTATTCTTCGGAAATTAATAAGCCTATTTATATAGCTATGTCCTATTTACTAAAATAATACTTGTGGTTATACAAAATTATAAACATTTATTATTGCAAACAAACAACAAATGACAAAAAAATCAACAATGAACTTTGAAATGTAAATCAACAATAAAAATAGTCATACATTTAACTGTATGACTATTTTTATTGTTGATTTACATTTCGAAGTTCATTGTTGATGGATGTACTTCATGAATTGACAGCAAATTATCAATATTTAGCTTCAGTTTTTATAGGTATTTTATTAGATTTTTAAAGGTATTTTATTTGATCGTTTTATTTATTTATTTTACTCAAAAGAAGATAACGATTTTTTTCAAATGTTGTGAAACTAGTCAGGTGCTATTCTTCTAAAGAGAACGAAGCTGAATATTTTATTTATGGTTTAATTTAGTTCCTATGGCAAATAGGAAAGTTTGACCAAGAGTGATAAAAGTGAAATAGGAAAAAATAAAGTATAAATGAAGAGATATAATTACAGCTCATATATACTAGATAAAGTCACTTTACCATCCATTAAAAGAGAAAAGTTGTATACTTTGAGTAACTTTGATGTAAAATGCCGCGAAAAAAATTGTCAGTTGAGATTTGCATGAAATTTCATTTGTAAACGACATAGGTGCGGATGGCACGCAATTTTGAAGTGAAGATCACCAAGATTTGAGAAACTTCTATATGTATATTAAATATTAAAATGTATTTTATATTTAATGTATGTTATGATATTTAGCAGATTTTCAAAAAGAATTTTAAATTTAAGGAATACGATTTTCATAAAAATACAAAATGAACTGTCAAACTTATTTCACAAATTATGACTTTTTAATAATATAAATTCAATAAAAATGCCAATTTAATAAAAAAAAATATATATGAGAAATAACACAGCCGATTTATAAAAGTCACACAAATATTTCACATACATTTATACACATAGTCATCACGAACTTTCCGATCGAATATACGATGTGTTTATTTTGAACTCACTTATGAAAGTGGTGCTCTACAGTTACAGAAACAGCGAATGAAATCTTCGACATGATGGGCTTCTCGAAAAGTATACGAGATCAAGAGAAACGACATCTATATTGATTCAACTTCTGCATCGTTTCTTCCATCTTGCGAGAAGAAAAAAAGTAAAAGAAAAAATGTGCAAAATTCAAATAGCGAATGTCATATATGAGTTATTTTTTCTAGAACACGCTTTTGATTATAGCACTCGGTAAGGTAAGGAGGTGCACGCGCGTTTGTTTGTCTTTGAATGCATTTTGTTGATTTTATGTTTTTGTAATTTGAAAATCCTAGATGGATGGATTATTTTTGTTTCTAAGAGAACTATATTTTGTAAATGCATGTTTACTGATTTCTATTTTGCTTTACGAAAAATTCATAACGAATGTGTTTTTGTGTTACTATGAATGACGTGTGATAAGACTTTTGAAAGTAGTTGGAATTATTGTGAAGATAGAACCGGTTTTGACTTAAAGTTATATAAGATTTCATATCTCCAAGAATATAGAATGTATATTGAATTTTTATGCATATTTTGAAAATAATTTTTTTTTTTAAAATTTGAACTTTAGAATAAATATTTCGATACAGTTATACATATTGATGACAATGCATGTTGTTTCAAGTGCAAGCAATAATTAATATTTTCAAGTATTCATTTCAATATTTAAATGTAACAGGTTTTCGAATTAATCCAACACTTAAGAAACATGCTCTTAAGTAATTCCAACTATTCTGTAACAAAACTGAAGAAGTTTATCGACGCCACTTTAGTATTAAAATAATAAAATAAACAATCGAATTCTATTTTGGTTCAGAGCTTAAAAATTGTTTCTATATGAAATTGAATAATTATGATTTTTAAAATTGAATAATTTGAATAATTATGAGTTCAAATTTTTTTATGATTTCTATTAATCTAAAATAACGTCTTAGAAGATGGGCCAATGTGCAATATATTTTTTTGTATTAATTGTGACGACATTCTTTTTAAAGCTCCACAACCTCTATAAAATATTTAATTTATACATAAAATATAATTACAATACACACCAATGCTATTGTTAAAAAAATTAAAACATTTTTTAGAAAAGTGAATTTTTATTTTTGATGTAATCAAAAATATTATGTCGTTTTCTTATTTAAATAATGAATCCACAATTTTTGGTATATATATATATATATATTTAATTTTTGAGAATTTTTTAAATGAAATTTCAAATATTTTGACATTTATATTCCATTTAGTTTGTTGTCAAAACATTGTAATATAATTGATAAATATACCATTAAATTTTGGACAATCACCTATTTAATCAGTTTAAGTTTGATATAATTCATTTAAATTTTTAAACCTCAACTTACATTTAGCAAAACAAATAATTATTGCTGATAAAAATTTCTTAAAAAATAGCAAACCAGTTCGTAGTTATTACTTGAGTTCTTAATGCATTTTATTCAATTTTTGGAAGTAGATGTGTTTATTGATAAGTTTATTTCTCAAGTCATCAATTCGTGAGAATGACTTATAAAATTATTTATATGTTAACAAAATTATTTTTTCAAACTTCAACACTCTTTAGTAAAACATTTTTTAATCGTTAAAAATTCAACATTAAGAGAATAATTAATTTTATGAACCATTTTTATGTTTATAAGAAATTGATATTTTTTCAACATCACAGAAATTGGTTTAGTTTAAACAAAGATTTATTTACTGTTTTTATGCTTTCGAACCTATGTTTAAATGTTTCTAAACAAGAGAAAATGTTTTTGTGTTGTACATGATCAAATATTTTAGATATATTAATTTAAGGTTATTTGTTTTGTAAATATTTGCCTTATACTAAGAAAAATTTGTAATATTTTAATCAAATTGCAAACGGTTCATGTTTTGACTATGTATTTCACATATATTTTCATGGAAGTATATATTTATATAATTATATATTTAAATATCATGCATATTTTATGGTTATATATTTACAGAAATGAGATACTGAAGCTTAACAACAACGAAGTATTTTTTCAATCTTATGTTTAATAGTTAATTCAGTCATTTAATTTGAGAATATTTATAATGAATTCAACTTAAATATATAGCACTCTCAAAGGAGAAACTTAAGTTTTCTAATACTTTTCACTTTATATTTATAAAAATTGGAATAAAAATAGTTATTTATTGCTATATATAGGTGTATAAAATTATCTTGAATAATTATTATATTTTAAGGATAAAAACTTTTATTTACGTTAAAATCTCATTCACAGAATGGTTTTCTCAATGCAAATTATTAAATATATTAAAATTTAAGACATATTTCCCTTAAAAAGTCTTTTCTAGTATTAATAAAACAATATGTTCTTTAATAGTTTGAAAATTTAAGACATTTAGCTTTTACATAAAAAATATTAGGTATTCATTAAATTTATTTTAATACGAAGTTGTTAATGATTTCTTTCTTTTAGGAGATGGAGCAAATTTATGTGCTATTTACAGCTGCTAAAATTGTTTTGCTTGCAAAATATGATCACTTCAATACTTTGTACGTTTTATGTTGCATTGAATAAGGGAATAGAATGTTTTATTGCCTCATTGTAATCCTTTAATGTTTATGATCCAGACTTATTTATCGATTCATTTACGATGTAAAGACACTTCTAGTAAAGTCTTCATAAAATGACGAATTATGGCCCTGTCAAAATACTGCCATAGAGCACACTCATTTCCGTATATCTTAGAATTTATTGATATTGAAACATTTGTGTATACACCTCTCTTATTAAATATATTTAGAAACTGACCCAGTTGTTTTGATGTAAAACTTTCAGTTATTCTTACACTGAAATAATTCTTTGAATTAAGCCTACTTAACATTTACTACCAAATTCAAACTGCTAAATAATTTAAGAATTTTAATGGAGCTATAGATAAAGAATCAGAAGTAGTTTTATTCAATAGTTAAACGAAAATAATGAACATTTGGCAACCAACAATAGGATTATTAGGCAAATGGAATATACTTAAAATATTTTACCTCCATGTAAATCATTAATAAGTAATTAATAACTAATTTTCCAATTTATTAATTACTTCATACTAAGTAATTAATAATTTTTCATAGTAAGTAATTTTTTCAACTTATTAATTACTTATATTAATAAGTATTATTAATATAAGTAATTAATAAGTTCAACAACTTATTGAACTACTTATTATAATTAATAAGTAATTTTTCAACTTTTGAATTACTTATTAATTATTTAATAAGTAATTAATAAGTAATTTTTGAACACATACAATCTCACCGTATATACGGATGTTACAAAAGTAAGTTAACAAAAATATTAAAAGTTGCACTATATATAAGACAAACAAAACTGAAATTTACAAAAACAGCTAAATTTAAAAGCCCGGTCAAGATAAATATTTCACATTTTGAATTACCTTTTTAAAAAATTAATATAAATTATTTGTATTTAGCTTGAAAGGAAACAAATAATTTTTAAATTTTCCGTGACCAGATAAAAACTTGAAAATTTGAAAATATTAGAGTGGAAAGACTTGAAATATAGACTATTGCTGTTGTTACTTATGACACTTGGACGAGCCATGATCACTATGCCATTGGCTATGCAAATTAAAGTCAGTGGGGAAGTTCTTTCGTTCAACCAGAGCACCACGAAGGTAAAAATACGGTTTTGTTCTTCTGATAGATGGCACCACCTGAGGATTCACGCCCTTAATTTTCACATTGAGCTGAAGGGGAAGAAAATTATCTCCAGATCATTAAGCCCATAATAACTGCTCTACGACCGATCACAGGACTTTCGATTCTACAGATTTAACGATCATGTACTCGGTGGGTCTTTGTCAGTATTGAGAATCGAACTCAGACCTTCCGGAAGGAAGGCCGATGCCCTAACCACTAGACTTCTAAGGCCTTTAAAGTATGGTAAACAGAAGGAAATAAATTTTTGTTATCTCAGCATTACAAGATGTACTACATTCTTCGTGTCATTTAGTTAAACATTTCATACAATATACGAATTTCAATAGCTCTTTGTATTACTAATATGAACAAATTTAAGGAAAATCTTAAATAAGAAAAATCATCTTTGTCATGTGATTTTCGGTGATGTACATACACATAAGCAAATCAAATGTCATTACTAAAGATTAATTATGAAATATTGCTTCATAGTATTGCTTACAGTAACTTTTTATTGCACTTAGCATGTATGGAAAAATATTTATTTTTGTATTTCATATTCAACAATAATATGTAAAAGTTCTATAAAAATCCTTATAAAGATGTTTTTTCCCCATAAATATAAGCATTTGGTTAAATGAATGCACTTTTAATCGAATTTTTAGTGTTCAGAAAAATATAAGTTTCTTAAAAGTAATTACTCAAATAAGGTTCTCTATTTTTAAAAATGTATTTATAACTTTATTTTCCTACACAAATGACTTATGTTCTCTGAAAAGGTAAACATACTTTCGAATTTCTATAAAATTTTCTTAAAAAAATGTACTGTACTTTGCTCACGTAAGTTTGTACGAATGCCATGTATTAACTTCATGCAGTTTTCTATACAAATATTGCATTTTTAACAGTGTATTACTTTTGTAGCAAGCAAAATTTATATACATCATTAAAAACAATTCATATTTTTACCATACTAAAAGTTCTTTAATATTCCAAAATAGATAACTTATAAACATCCAATTGTCTCCAGAAAATATTAATTTAAATAAAAATAAATAATAATTTAAATGAAAAATTTTAAACATAACATTCTTAAAAAATGTGTACACAGTTACGAGCTTTACAAAGTAAAATTGCTTTCTTTGAGAAGAGATTTTCTTAAGCAAATATTTATATAAAATGAAAACGTGCCGAGATTTTCAAAATCAAATATTTATTACTAAATTTAAATTTTGCATCATTTTAACGCAGTTAATATTTTGCGATAAAAGCACAAGTTTAAAATATTTGCAAATTAATATAAATCAAGATCAATAATATGGAGACAAAATTTAAGATTCTTTTTCACTGGATTTTTATATAAATGATATATTTTATTAAATACATCAATTCTGCATTAAGTGCACTTTCAAAATATCGACAAATTTAAATAAATCAAAAACTCATGCTCCAAAGCGAAAATGTAATATTTTAAATCAAAGTTTCCTCTAAACTAAACTAATCCTTTAAAAAAACTATTCCTATCTCTTTATCATATAAAAAGATTTGCATTTACTCCAAAATAGAAACCTTAATGACTTGAAGGGATCGCTTCCTCAGATATAAGATGAAACGAGTATCTCAATCGAAAGATGCATTCCAGGGAAACAATGCATTTCTCAATGTCGCATCAGAGAAAACAAATGTAGATATGAGTCTGTGGGCATATTTTCTCCTTTATTCAAAACTACATTCATTTCTGCCGTGGGGAGCACAATTTTCCATTTTCTCTTGCGTGAACTTAATAATACTCAAAGAAAATAAAGGAGGAAATTTATAGTAAACTACAGCCGACTGTTGGAAACTCATTTTTCTATTCCGGTAAAAGAAAGAAGTTTTAGTTTTGTATGACGGATGGAGACACGCAATTGAAATGCATCAGAAAGAAGCATGTTCCTCTTCTTTGTTGAAATTATGCTTTATTTTGAATAAAGATGAATTTTGTCATATACTTTCATATAGTAAATATATGACAATAATATTACATATGATGTAGTAATATATATGATGTGAGTAATATTAAAGCACAATACTATTTATGTGTACTAAAAATTAAAAAATTATAAAATGCTAACATAGATTTATTCTGAAACATAGCGTTACCCATATTTGTATGGAAACATAAATCAAAATAGTTGAAGGAAAAAAAATATTTTTGATATTAAAAATCTCGCCTCCATAAAATATACTATAAGAATAATACACTATTGCATATAGATGTAAGGGATATGAGTATTTTTATGGAGAACTATGTTGAAATTTGAAAGACTAAGAAATACAATTCCAGGGATAAGCGGAAAAAGACAACTTATTTTAGAATTTTGGGCATCGTATATAGTTTTATTTTACATAATTTATTGAAAGTAATATTTTAATACTTAAAACTCACATAAATAAAATTTATTTTCAGCAAGTGCGATTAGAAAGAATAACGATTTAAATCTATATTGAAAATCCTAAATTAAAAATTTTAGAAATGACCTAGAAATAAATAAATTCAATCCCCTCAAATTTATATATATATATATATATATATATATATATAAGAATTTTAACATCTGTATTTATATAATGTTTGAGAAACATTCCTTTATCTTTGTATTTTGAATAGTTTGAGTAAACAGTGAAGTTACATAAGCAAGATAAAATGATTTTTCTTCTTCCAGGACATTTGCATTTAAAATATTCTGCTTTATAATTTTTCAATTTCGTTTTTCTTAAATCTGGGTCTGATTTTGGTTAACTTTCTGAGATGCTTCAGTTTAGTGTTATAAAACTTTTACAAGAAGTTAATGAGCAAAAAAATTAAGGTGTTAATTTTCTATCATGATTTAAAATAAAAATTTGAAAAAATGAAGATAAAATATAAGCAATTGCAAATTAACTAAGCAATTTATATTTTTAAAATTAATAAAAGTTTAAAAAAAGGTACAACTTCATGTTAAATAGAAGTCACTGCTTCCAAAGAAACGATGATATATTGTAGATATGGATTGTTCTCAAAACGCGAACTTTGAGAACAATCCATATCTTTTCAAATCTTTATTAATTCCTAAATGGATCATATTTCTACTCTAGTTAACCTCAGTTTGCTTTTGTTTGATTAATGTTATTCTTAAAATTTCTTATTTAACTCTCATTGTAATCAGACAAATATTCGGTGTATCGATTTAAAAATATTGTTGGAGGTAGAAAAGAGATATTTTATTTTTCCAGTTAAAGTTTGATACATACTTTAATTGTTTTTTGAGCACAGCTGCCGTAAAATCCATTATTCTAATTTTTGAATATCTTTTGGTGATGAAGAAAGTCGTTTGGCCTTGATGAAGTAATTGTGACGTAATGCCACGAAATCGTGATTGTGATGAATTGAATTCCTGAAAAAAACTTAAATAAAAATAAATAAGTCAAAGCTGATAAATAAAAGTTGAAAATCTGTTAATTCCTACTGATTTGCTACTGAGAAACTACTGATTTGAAAGCTATTAAAATTTTTCTATAGTATCAGAAACAATATACAAAATTTCTATCCATCAAATGCAAGATACAGTATTGTATACAACTTTATGAAATTATACTATTTAGGAGAGTTATTTTTTAAAGTAAATTTTAATGATATAATTTTGAACAGTTTTAAAATGTAATGCTTAGAACTTGTTATATTCTAAAATTAGCATAATATACTTAGTAATTTTCCCTCTTATCTGATGATCTTCAATATATAGATTCTCAACAGCATGGTATTTAGAAGCATAGAAGCAGAGGGAAAAAAAACACAAAATTCTCAGCTTTTAAATAAGCATTTACTTATTGTTTTTTATATACCATTATTAAATCACTTTTATTTACTAGTGTACTTTTTCATACAGATATGAAAATATTTTTTTGATTCTATTAAAGTTAAATTTAATTTTCTCAGTCATACACATTCATTTCAATTTGAATAAAAGTTATGAATATCGTTACATTTTATTGATAAACCCATTTGATTTCCCGTTGCATTTTTTCCCAAGCATTTAATATTTATTTCACGTCACAACAGTTCTTTATCTTCCTTGAGTCGGAAAATTCGTTAGTAAGCCCACAATATTTCCAACGCCGAAAGAAGCACAAAATAAAGCAAACCAAAACAAAAATAAAGCGTACCTTGGAACATAAAAATATTTTTTTCATCTTCAACTCAAGTGTTATCGTAAAGAACAAAAAAAAAGTGAGACGGAAAAATGCAATCTGTCTTGATTGGATATTCGGCTTTTATGGTACTTCTGTGATAAACGAAAATGACCCAGAAAGTTTAAGGCTAACAGTCTTTTCAAAACAAAAAATAAATAAATAAATAAGTGGGTGGAGAAATATTTTATTTATTCTACAGAGACGCTTTTTTGTGTTCCTTTATAGGCAAAGGATCGGGGTTTAAGATGAGTCGAAAAAGATGTTTCTATAAAAAATACAAATAAAAAAAAAAGACTAAGTTTATACTGAGGTGGGTAAAAGAAAATTTTATGCAACCAATTTCACTGATAACGCTGTTGAAACTCGTAAAAAAGGATCGACTTGCTAGGAATTCAGGTTCCTATTGTTTTTATGAGGCCCCTATTTTTATAACATGCAGATCACCGTTTCTGTTGGAAGAGAACACTAATGGAGAAGAAATATTGCTGCGAAGGTTGTGAATCGGAAATGACCAACGAAGCGGTTTTATAAGGTGATTACAGTCATGAGAAAGTATTGGTATTACGTACTCTATTTTTAAACTCATTATGGAATATAAGAAGGCTTTATGGATCATATTTTCAGTAATCATGTGCTCCGTAAATCTGGTTCCATATAAAGATTAAAAAAAAAAACGGGAGCTGTTCATAAAAATAAGCAATTTATTGCGAATGATAACACGGGATTTAAATCATCATTACGATATCGATTACCTACTCTAGAAATAATCAAAATCAAAAAATACGCTTTACACATTTTATGGTGTCTTTTTTTTTTTTTTTTTTTTTTTTTTTTAATTTTTAAAAGTTTATACTAAGATTACGATTTCTGAAAAGAATTTGGGCTGTTTTTAACAACTGAGAATTTTTAAAAAATAAGCATAGCATTATGAAAAGAAATTACTATTTAACTCTAATAAAATTTTTTATGTATAATAGAAAATATATTTTACTATTTAATAGCTGCGCTTTTTCATTAATGATAGTTAAATGGAATATTTAAATTTTGTAATGTGTTTATACTTTTATAACAAGAGGAAAAGATAAAGTAGATGGTATTCATTGTGTTCTGGATTTTAAAATTCACCTTAAGGAAATAAATTTGTGTCTGAAGGAATGTTATGGATTAGTTAGAAGCAATGTAAATAGAAGCATAATGTTACTTTAAAACCTGAATTTCCAAGAGAAAAAAAGAAAATTGTTGTTTTCCTCACGAAATGTATATAAAAATATAAATAAATTATTTTACTACGAATTAACACGGATCTTTCTCTGTAAACCACTAGAAATAATTTCAAGGTATGAACATTTTAACATAATATTTGCTTCCAGTTGTCAATTATAAATCATCAGAAATGATTTTATGTATTTAGAATTTACTGCTCTGAAAATTTTTGGGAAAGGAATTTGCATGCATATTTCAAGGCATATTTAAAAAAAATAGCAGGAATTCTTTTCCGAAAATTGCTTATATCTTAGTGTATATAACTGAAGAAAATGTCAATAGCTATAACTACAAGTTTACTGACCGATGGCTGAGGGGTTAGCGTCCCTGACTCCTGAGCTGTGGTTCCCGGGTTCGATTCCCGGTTCAGGCATGGATGTTACTTTCTTTATCTGTTTTCGCTGCGCTTCTCTGTCTTTTATTCTGTGATGATATATGAATCGGGTTTGTGGAGGTATTACTTGAGCAACACTACTTGCCTCCGTGACTTGGTTCACAGGTGCCAGCTGGGTAACGACAAATGAGTATCAGTTTCTGGCCTTGTTGTGGCATAGGGTTCGTCACCCAAGTGCCCTCCGTTGGTAAAAAATAATCACAAGTTTTGTAACAAACAAATGCTTAAAAAAAAAAACATCTAAGATAATTTATATTTATTGAAGTTAAGAAACTTTTAACACACTTTTGTATACACAAAATCTTATTGTTCAATTATTTGCACATAGATTTTAATTAGTGTTTTTGAGTAAAGAACTAATTAGATAACAATTTTATTACTCGCTTGCACATGATATTTTCTCTTAAAGAAAATTTTAATGTATTATGATGTCGCTGTGGTTTTTTTTCTTTTTAAAGAATTTTGCAGGAATTTAAACTAGTATATGAGTATTTCGCAAAGATATTGCTGATATAATTTATGATGGTAGATGGTACTGCTATGTTAAATTTAAAGATTGTATAATATAGGAAATATTTCCTTAGTTTGCTCGAAATTCAATATACATTTTTACATTATTAATGTTTTGCAGAACCAAATAATTTTTTAATTTTAAAATCTATATAAGTCACAAAATTATAACAGCAAAAAAATTATTTATCAAAGAATTAATTATTCTAAATTTTTAGAGTTTTTTTTTAGAAATTCATTTAGATATTTTCTAAATTTTATATTAGAATACAGAACACGTTCTTAAATTGTTAAATATTAAAAATAACTGTATTTTTTTTTCAGTTTTAGTTTTTATTTACATACAATGAAATTATTACACACATTATTAATATTTTACGATAATTAGTCAAGTTCTGGGTATAAATACTTCCTTTTGTTGTTTAAAAATATTATTTTTTTAGAAAATTTATTGAAACGAAATATTGCTTCAGAAATTACGTTTCGTTTTCGATACAATTACTTACAGCTAACTTGAATTTCTGAATAGATTTTTAAATAATTTGACAAAAGCTTGAAGAATACCCAATGTTAAATAAATGAACGTACTAAATAATTAAGACTCTTAATGATATATTCCTATATTTCAAGAAATTTTGAAAATGTTTTTAAGAAATTAATATTAAAAAAAATGTTAAATCAAGATATTCTCATATCATAATATATCCTGAAACAAAAAATAAAAAGATAGGAAGCAATTGCGTTTAATAAAAATATATTTTGTAAACTTTTATGTATATATATATATATATATATATATATATATATATATATATATATATATATATATATATATATATATATATATATATATATATATATATATATATATATATATATATATAACATTTATTGAGAAATGAGTTTATATATTTGACACACACACACGCGCGCGCGCACGCACACACACACACAAAATATTTTATTAAATTTAAACACGATAAAATAAGTAAATCTCATGTGTAGTAAATTCTTTTTATATGTTAAGGTAAATTTATTATTGTAAAAATATATTGTTCAGTATATCAGACTAAAAAAGGTATTCCAAGATTCTTCTTCCATGTTTGACTTCTCGTATATGAATTTATTTTTGGACGAATCTAAAATTCTGCATTCTTTCCTTGTATTCTTTTGAATGGATGTGTTTTCTCGCTTCACAATAAACGACAGAATAGGGCATGTAACGTTGAGAAAGAGGATTCGCGCATCTCGGAATATTTTTAGGGAGTAAAGACCAATACACACATTTTATGCAGACGCGAGTTGAAAAGCAGAGTGCGATGTATAAGCGTAAATCTGTAATCAAAGAAATCCCTTCTTCCTCTTCCCCCTTTAAAGTGGCTGTCGTGTGTGGTTGGATTGAAGCTAGATATGAGATACTGGAAAGATATTGGAGAAATGTGTTTGCTCGGTTTTTTTCAATCTATTTTGAGGATTGCAATATGGGTTGTAGAAGTGAATCTTTGATACATATGTAGGACTGATTTTAAAACATGGATGAAGGATTTGCTTTGATCTACAAATAAATGCTTATAATTGCTTCATAGTTTGAAATCTCTTTAAAAGAATAGCAGACGTAAAAATGGTGTCGATTTTTAAAATAGTAAATCATATTCAAAAAATTAATATTCTGCTTATGTTTTTTGTGAGCATTCTTAAATGGTTACAAAACGCATTTCAATTGCCCAATAATGATTTGCACGTAGATCATTGCATGGCTTCGAGTAAAAAATATGTTCTATAATGTTGAGAAAATACTATAAAAATATTCATTTAAATTGCGTAATGGTATCAATAAGTATGTAATGATTGAGAATTTCATTACATATTTTTCATATAATAAATAATATAATTAACTTCTCTACTATTAGCTATATTTGTTATGATTAAAGTATTGCGAAGATATAAAATATTTTAGTATTGCCGTCCATGAAATACAGACTTTTAAGCTAAACAGTTTTTTAGAGCTTTTAAGCTAGATGCTATGAACGAAAACTTAAAATTTATAATTATATCACCAATGTACGTCTTTTGTAAATAGTGAAGCATATTAAGTATTTCAATGGAAAATATCTTGATAACTTCTTAACATTCATCCAATTAGATTTACCTGTAATCACAAACTTGAAATGGAATCAAAATCCATATTTTATTTTATGACAACAGATGCTATATTGAGCCTAGAATATCTTATATTTAAAAAGATGGTATTCTTATTGCTTCGTGATGAGCCCATGCATTATAAATTTGCACAAAATATTAAGGCTTCATTCGAAAATTTTAATCTAAGAGAACTGAATAGAAAACTGAATTATTATCTTCGTACCAAACTGTAACAGGAAAAATTGTTAGAAAATTATAAATTGATCAATAATGAACATACTAGCTATATACATTCAATTCAGGATAATCATTTTGAGTTTGCAGATAAAATATCTACTAAATCTGAAAGAACTTTCTTAAAATTACCAAATTGAAAGATGTTTGATATTATTGAAAACTGGCTTTAGAATGCATTGTTAGGCAAATACAAGTGTATTCAGATTCTATTGTTCATATATGTTTGCATTTCAATAAAGAATCTGAACATATATTAAAGCGAATCAATTCCATATATAGAAGTTACTATATTAATAAACTATATTATAGAAATGATCACATAACAAAGCATGCCCAAAGCAATTCTTTTTGGGAGAAAGTAAATTAATTTTAACATTCAAGATTTAATTCTTATTTATTGATAAGTATATTACATTAAAATCTAGTCATATCAAACTAAATTGTTGTATGAGATGTTAAATTCATGTCAATTACACTAATAAATCCTGCTATATTTCAAAGCTATGTACACAATAAATTCTTATATTGACATAGTAGTAATGATGGTATTTATCCAAATAAAAGATACCCATTATTTTCAGCAAGGGATATAATTATTCTCGTTTGATGCTCTGATGCCGAACAAGATTGCTTCTGTTTGTTTAACAATGAAATTAGAGTCATGTTAATTTAATTGGGAATGTTTCACTTCTTTTAATTCTCAAACACTTAAACAATATGATCGAAGCATTCCAAAAACTATAAGAATTGAAAGTAAGATTGACACTTATCATAAGTTAAAGTTACAGACTCTTTTAGGTAGAAGCAGTAATAGTCAAATTCTTCTAATTTTTTTTTAATTACTGTGATCACTTTGTAATCAACCTTGTCTTAAAACAGAAGATTCTAATCCAGACAATACTGAACTGCCAATAAGTGTAAACTCGTTAGATTTAAAACTTAAATACAATCATATCATTTATTTTAAATTTTCATGCGTATTATCTTAACTTACACCCACATTATTTCTTAATTAATTGAAATTTATACATGATTTTAATTCAAGAATCATTTTCATTGCTATAAAATATAAATATTTATTATTATTTTTTACGTTAAAAAATATTATTAAGCAAATGAATTTTATTTATTTTGATAAAAAATTAAATTTATAAACAGTAAATTATAAGTTAAAAAAGGAAATTTTTGTAGAATATATGACCTTTTATTAATTTTCACACTTATTTCAATTAACTTAATAATAAAGCGTCCGGGATTTCGCTTCCCATTAAAGATCCGCCAATATAGTAGCTTCCAAACCGTTATGTAAAATTAATAAAATGATTGTAACAATTAAATATAATTGCTGGACTAATGTTCAAAAGATTAAATGTTAAGACTTTTTTATTTTATATAATTTTATATAATTTGTATATAAACCTTAATATCATAAAATTTTTTTAACAAAACTAATTAATTAATTAATCATGTAAAATAAAATAAAACAATAATATTCATAAATACTACTAATTCACGATACAGTCCATTTAGTCACTATCGTTGCCATTATATAAGCATTCGATAATTGTAATTTGCGGGAAAATAGTAATGTACATTAAGCAAAATCATAATTTTGGTCAAAATACAAGATTTTTTAATAATCTTTTATCATTTTTATAAATAATACGTTGTGCATATCTCATTTGTAATGTGTGTGTGTGTGAATACAGTGATATTAATTTAAAACAAATCAACTCACTACCATCCGATTCATTCTTTTAGAAATTTCTCTAAAAAAATTAACATTTCTATCAGGGAAGCCCTGCTCTATCAGATGTGGTATCATTGTTCCTGTTCTCCACATATTCGAAAATAAAATTTTTTTTATGAGAATGAAAGCAAATGCTATACAACGAAACACATAGACACAACAATATTAGTCTAATTGATTCATTTCCGCTGTGAGCTAAAGGATTCTGTATTCAAGGTCAAACAAATGTGCAACAGTATTTTGGGAAGTTTGCTTTTCTGACGATATCCACTTAATGAACGACAACTGTTAATAACGTTAAATTGTCTTGGTGTTCAAACGACACCAGTAGACGGACGTTCTAGGTATATTTTAACGTATCTCTCCAGACTAACTAATAAACCCAAAACTTTTTCTAAATAATCTCCATAAAATTTATTAAAATTTACATATTAAAATATATTTCACATTAAAATTTACATAAAAATCACATTAAATTACACATTAAAATTTACATAAAAATTAAAATTTACATTTTTATTACATTTTCAAATTTAAAATTGAATTTTTAAAAAAAATGAGGAAAAGGGAACAAACTAAACAGGTTCTGCTATGCCATCGATACCGATGAACTTTCAAATGTTAAAGCTTACAACCCTTTCTAGAGCATTTTATGTACTACTAGGAGGAACATTTATTCTATATGTTCTAATTATATTTAGAACACACAAGCTGATGTAACGTGATATTTGCAATGCAAAAATTATTCGAAATGTGTTGTTAACACTTAAAGAAATTTGGAAGTGAACTTCTCACTCTCAGTGAGAGATATTTGTAGATGTTCTTAGATTAAGATATCCATGAAAGATAGTGTTAAAATTTACTTTACCAATAAAAACCCTTCGTGCATTTTAGTCATTTTGATACTTATAACTTTCATCCAAAAATAATAGGTTGTGTAAATATCCTTGCATAAATGAAATGCTATAAATTTTTATATAGCCAGAGTTTTAAATCCTTCTACCTGTAAAGTAATACAGTTTCTGCTTAAGGTAATGAAAAAATACGATGTTTATAATTATTTTCCTTTCGCTTTAACAAGCATTATTCAACTCAGCTGGATACGTGCCAAAGCTGAAACTCAGGGCAATAAGCTTGCGATCAAAGAGCAAAAGTGGCAACAAAGAAAATTAATGTCCAAATGCATACCTTGCCATACCCGAAATTCTGCTCTACAGTTAAAATTGAAGAGACACACTTTAGCTTCATGGCAAGAGCAATGTGACATTGTGGAACGGGACCGATTCCGGAAACAAATGATCCCTACTGTTTCAAACAATAATATCCAAATAAATCCATGCATCAATTACATGATAATACATCAAGGTCCTTTCCCTATGAATGGAATTAAAAAAATTAAAATCAAACCTGTGGGTGGATGGTATTGAGGGTACATTTGACCACTATCTGCTGAGCTGCTCCTTCAAAAAGCACCTACAACTAAAGAAACCTGCTAATATGCAATGCATCGTTTTTCTAAAAGTTTTGCCTTTCAAGCTCTTCTTGAAAAAAAAGAATTATTTAAATTGTGAAATTGCTCACTATTCGTGGATTGGATATATGTCTATAGGAGAGACAACCTGTGGCAAATTTGGAAACATCAAGCTCAACGAATTCGGACTTCACATAAGAAATTTAGTGAAACAATGTTGAACAATTTCAACATTTTATATTATAATTATATTGAACATTTTTTCTTATCCTTTCACTCATGATTTTATATCAGTGGTACATACAATTAACGATAGTCACTTAAGTTTTAAATAGTATTCCATTTCTTACAAATCGTCTGTATTTGTAAGTATTTTAACCAAATATAATATTCCTTAAAATTTTCAACTATATGTATTAATACATCAAAGTTTTAGATTATATATTTTTGATAGATAACTTGTTGTACAAAATGATGCTGTATTTTTTTTCCAGACATGCTTTTAAAGAGCAAATGTATAAGCATCATATTTTATAAATATTATTTTAGTAAATATGAGAGATAGAAGGGCACAAGCCAATAACCAGTAGTTACATTACGGAGTCTCTTTCCACAGCTAAATGCTAAATATATTATGCTTTAATAAATATTTCACTTATTTCATGATATTTATTAAAATATAGTAGAGAATATAAATTCTGAACGTATATCATATTTGTTGAGCTGGAGAATACGCAGAATATTCAATAGTTCATGTGCAGAGTTATAGTAGCACGGCATATGATATTGTTCATACCGGCTGTGATACTATGACTTGGAATCCATAGTAAAACGAGATCAAGTAAGTTGTTCCCATTTCTCAAATGATGAAATAAAGAAGTACTCCAATATTCCCTGGGAAATGATAAGACTTACTTTGCTACTGAGGCCCATATTACCTTTCATATGTTAAGGATATGTTTTTATGACTATAGATAAACAAGAAATGTCATGGAATTTTAATTGATTGATGCCAACGGAAGTTTAAAGGAAACTATACACTAATGTATAGTAAGAATACACAAATATAATCATAAGCAACAATTCAATTCTGTTGATGGCAACATAGATAAATCTGTTAATTTGTTGATCGTAAAGCGCAACATTAATACTACTATTACAATAAATCAAACTAAAATATATTATTCAAAGCTGGTTTGTGTGTGCGTGCCAGCATCTTATTACAAGTTGATGAAAGATAAGTTGATCAAACAAATAAAAGGTAGCGCATATAGATTTATATTTAAGAAGCATTTATAGAATTCCTTAAAAATATTCAAATTTTGATACTATTCAAAACAATGATTGATAAATATGAGGATTAGTATGATAAAATTACTTTTGTAATCAATAACCCATCCACATATATAAAAATAATCAGGAAGTAATTAGATTTTCACACTTTTAATTTCACTGAGAATTTGTAGAAGATTGTTGTAAACTATATTTATATGACTAATTAATACAGGCTGAAAATTATAATGTATATTTGAGACCACACAGACACGGTTAATGTATAGTTAAAGTACTTTATAAAATACATTTCAGACCTTTAAGCACATGATTGGTTTTCCAAAGAAATTAATTGAAAAGATTAAATAAAAATAGAATTTTGAAAATAGACAGAATATTTTTTTACGAAATAACATTCATTTAATAATATTTATTTTTTATTCAAAAAAACCTTAATTTAATTTAAATTGTTTTAAAATCTCACACTTATTCATTTTTCGTTTTAAAAAATATTTCAATACATTTTTAATGAATTTTAAGACATGAAGGACTTTTATAAAGAAAAAAAAAAGAGATATGAAACGAACATCTTATCTTTTCCCCCCAAACTTTAGAAATCGAAGCCACAAACTAAATTGCATTTAAGAAATAACCTCAATAATTACTCCAATAAATACGTATTAAAATTAATTTGTTTCATGCCATTTCCGTAATTTGTTTCTGGGGAAAAACATTTAATTCTATTTTCTCTATAATAACTGCAAATCCTCTGGAAGTATGAAAGAAAAGTCTCCAATCATTTAGGTCGACAATTAAGTCTAAGTTACGGACATCTTCTTTTCTATTATTTTCCCACCCAACTATTCTAGGGGGCAAAAAGGGAAAAAAAGACATGTGATACTGGATGACAGCAAGAAAAGGGATGGTCTCAAGGCAGAAATTAAAATAAAAGAAGGTTCTTCAGCGGCAAGCTACTAAACCAAAAGTCTGATGTTGAATTTTTCTCCTAATCCTCCCTATCAATTTCGAGTTTTTTTTTTTCTTTCATGGCTTCCCCTATTCGATTGTTTCTCTTTTAGTTATATTATCTCTTTGTTATGTTCTGTGGTTAGTTGCCAATGTATATTTTTTTGTTACTTTCTTAGCAAATGAAGCTTTCGGAAAGCCGTTTTCTTTCCAGAGATTTTCTTTCGATTACATCGGAAGAGAATTGAATATTCTTTAGTGTAATGAGAAGCTCGGTTGTTGTAGTTTCATACATTATTTATATATTTTGTGACTTTCTGAGATTTTTATTCCAGATATGCTTTGTTAGAACTCACAAACTTACATTCAAAAAAGAAATTTTGTTAAATAAATCAAATTATTCATATGTGTGTTCTTTGTAAAACAAAGAACATGACCTATTTTCTAAGAACAATAAATTAATTGAGAATTTATTAAAAACAATACAAATTTGAAAATGTTGCAAGAAATTAGTTTTATTGTAATACTGAAGGAAAAAAATTACAAATTTCTTAAACATACGCATAATTATTTGATATATTCCACTAATATCAAATAATTATACATTGTGTATTTTAAGTTTAGCTAATAGCTTTAATTTTTTTAGATTCAATTTCTTTATATAACTTTTGAATACGATTAAATTACCTTAAATAAAGCTTTAATTCATAAATAACATACTAACATAGAATGAAGTAAAAACAAAAATTTCTAAATGTAATAACGACCTGTAAGCAGTGGGAAAGCAAACACTAAATTGTTTTATTCAGTGCTTGTAATGTAATTTACTATTTTCTTTGGTATGATCTACATACAGAAGAAAGTAGTAAATTACACGTGAAAACAATGAGTATTTATGGTTTGAATCTTATTTATATTTTATGGCATGAGATTAAAGTCTCAAGTTATTATGTATTACAAATGCTGAGTATATTATTCTCTTATACGTTTTCAGAAGTAGTTTATTTAAACTTGGTTGGAAATATCAACTACGTTCGAGCACAATTAGAACAACATATTCATAATTGACAATAAAATATTAAAAATCACATTTAATACTTAAAACTGAATATAATGAAGAATTTGATTTTTCACACTAGTTGTTTTAAGCCATGAGTTCTCAAAGTGGTTCAGGTGGACCTTTAGGGGATCATAGGTAACCATACGGGGGTCTATGTAGACGTGAACAGAAAACGAGGGGTTCACATGTTGTAAGTAGAGGTTCACGAAACCTTTTCTGGTTTTTGGTTTAAAAAAATAAATAAATAGAATTGGCTAGGATTTATCTATCAACATTGGCAGGTAGCATCATTCACTGGGTAAATACTCAAAAATATTCGATATTCAGTTCAAACATCGAATTAAATAGAATAGTAGATAGAATAGAATAGTACAGTACAAGTGTACTTTGCAAATTGAAATTAATGAAGCAAAATGTTACTCGGCGCGAATTATCCCAATTTCCGCACTTGTCACAGATTGATTGTCTTGATGAGGCTTTTAAATACCCCGCATGATGACTTCGAAAATAGATTTGAAGATATTCTGACGCTGGAAATGGTTTTTAACTCCGTTTCATGAAACGGAAGAGGCGAATGTAGTATTTCAAGAGAAGCTACCTGAGCTCAGCACCTACGGGGAACTGAAGGTGGCATTTAAGAAAAGGCTATCAAACATTTTGGCTGCAGGCAGAAATCCCCGGGAAATTCCAAGAAAATTGTCGATAGGATTTCCCTCGTCTTATCTTGTCACGAAAGATGTTACAGTGCCATTACCAACCTGTTAACAAAAAAGGAGTATATTGAACATAACAGAACGGGGAGATTTGAGATTACTTCTTATAAAACTGAAGCCAAATATTGATAATTTGCTGTCAATTCATCAAGTAAATCCGTCTCCTTAAAAGTATGATTATTTTTTATTGTTGATTCACATTCCAGAGTTTATTGTTGATTGTTTGTAATAATAAATTTTTATAATTTTGTATAACCAAAAGTATTATTTTAATAAATAGGACATAAGAAAATGTACTACTTTTCTTAACATTCCTAATTTAGGGTGATATTTTTTAAGAATTTTGAGAATAGAAGAGAAATGTAGCAACAGGGGCTCTACCGAAAATTGAAAAACATTGAAAGTGGTCCACGAGAAAAAAAAGTTTGGGAATCCATATTTCAAACTAATGAAAAATCAAATTCTTCCTTTTCTAGTAACATATAAATTAGTTTTAAGAAATACTTCCAAGACAAACTATTCATTGAGGAAATCAATGAATAGTTTCCATAATTATATTTTTAATAACCATAAGTAGTCTTCCGTTAAAATATAAAGATAACGTGTATTTTAAATACCAAGTTTATTATCATCTAAAAATTAATATTTAGTATTAACTTACATTTATTGTACCTTAGTTTTCACGTTTGTATAGTTTTTTATTTGTTTTTTTTTTTTTATTTATTAACATTTTATTAAAAAGCCCGTGTAAGAAACTGCAGAGTTTGAAAGCATGAGGTGGAAATCGGAAATCAGAAACGAATATATAATGTATGTTCTACCAAAATGTTACTTTGTAAATATTGAGATTTTCTCATTTAATAAATAATTCATGTTTTAAAACACCTTATAAGTGAAAAACTTTGGATTAAATGAAAAAAAAAAACTATTAAAATATTATTCTCATAAAAGAACTATTAATTTTCAATTTATTATATTACATTATATAAATTTTATTGGAACACATATATTTATAAAGTATAAATAATTTATGTTGATATATACATTGTAAGTATTTTTTTTATTTATGATTTATGAATAAACATTAATTTCCAATACAAAATGATGTTTTGAAAATTAATATTTATTTTATGAAACAATAACAAAAATCAAATACATATAAAAATAAATTTATTACAAATTCGCTTTAAATTTATGTGGCTTTGAAATTGCGATTAAAGATAAAACATATCACAGTAAATTAAATATTTATTTGAGATAGAAATAAAATAGAACAAAAGTTAAATATTTGTTTAAGACAGTAACTTATAATTTAAAACTCAAAGTTGTAATATTATTTTAGTGAATGCAAATATATTTACCTATGGATCATTATTTATATGACTTTATACATGGCTTAAGCACACTTTTCATTAAAATATTCTAAGTCAGTAATAAATTATGTTTTTAACCAATGCTTTACTTAATTAACTAATGATTTTTCTTTTCTGTACTTTTAATAAATGTTCACTATTGATCTAATTTAAACAGTTAAATAAAAATTCGCAGTGAAAATTTATGTCATAAAGTAAAAAATACATATATTAATTTAATGAATATCATTTTAATATTGTATATGTAAAAGATATAATCAGGCATTTTAATAACTTTATAAATTTTTAAGGCCTATTATTTTTTGAATTAGAATATTTAAATAACTTTTACTTATTAACTAACTCAACCCGTGTGTAGTTGCTAGTCCTCCAACGGGCGCCACCCCAGGTGGCGGACAGGGGAATGCTTCCTAGATATGGGTGGTACCGGGCAAATGAAATACCCGGGGTGGACCAAAACTAGCATGCAGCGTCTGTCTCAGAGTGAGCGGCTACTACAGCATCTGTTCTCCATGTTAGGAGGGGGGCTGTTTTTTGGGGGCTAAGTCATACTTCAACCTCCGGTGCCCCCAGACCTTCAGGTCCTTGAAGGTGCTCACTTACTCTTTACATGAACAGCTTCTTTTCCTATGCAAGGGCACAAAATCTCCTTTCTTCGAATGTAGAAGGTTACTCTTTGAAACCACTGGGAACTGAATTATAACTTGATGGAATATACTTCCATGATAAGCTCCTGACAACAGTGACAAAAAACTCAGAGATTCCGGCTCTCGTTAAGCAACTAGCACTTGAAACAATCCATAATATCCCTCCATGTTCTTTGAAAATTTACACAGATGGTAGTAAAGGTTTGTGGGGGGGGGGAAGTCTCGGGCAGTGGGGTGTATATAAACACAATCTTCAGAGATCTGGAATTTAAAATTAGAATCCCAGATAATTGTTCCGTGTTTAGATCGGAGCTAATTGCCATTAGAAGAGGTTTACAGTATGCAGAAGAGGGGCGGAGGATCAATTAGAGGATATCTGCATATTGACTGACAATCGTGCTTCATCTTTTAAATTGGAGCACTGTTAGAGATAAAACTAGCCTGGACATATTGAATCTTCTTGAGAGACTATCATACGAATAAACAGTGCATTTCTAAAGAATCCCTTCACACGTGGGAGTAGAGGGGAATGAAAAGGCGGATTTCTTGACCAGATTGGCTTCAGAGGAGGGAGTAAACTCAGGTGGAGAGCTCACATCTTGTGAGATTTCTTCCCTGGCAAAAACTGAATTGAATAAGTTTATGAAAATTCCTCCCAACCATCCATGGTACTTCGCCAAAAGACCGGGTGAGACCTTCAAACTTAGACCAAGATCTTATCAAACTGCCTTTTCCCGCTATCTGAGTGGGCACATGAGAGGAATCACCTTTCAGCAGGGGCAAAGGACATTTCCAGACTGTCCTTGATGCTCCATCAATATGACTTCCCCTGGACACATCTTAACATGCTTAAATTTGAAAAAAGATGATGTCCTTCGGGACCCTTCTTACTTTTTAGACATTTTAGATATTCTTCGTTTTATGGGGATTGTTTAGCCTAGCTAGACAACCTGAGATAAGTAACAACAACAAGTAACTCAAAATTTATGTGAATATATTTAGCATAAAAAATATTTTTTCTGCATTGAATTATATGTCAGAAATAGATAGTTTTAACATTTTTGGACATCTGAAGTTACTTTGAATTTTTTTTTATCAAAATATGATATTTTTTGAGCTCTAACCTTTTTTTATTGAAAACTTAAAATTCTTTAATTTGATTTTAATAATAATTTATATTAGAATTTATAAAATAAAAAACTGGTTTTGAAAATGAAGATTTTAAAATGTTTTTACTGCAATTAAACAAAGAATTTTTTAACTTTGTATAGAATATTTTATAATACTAACAATACAAAAAGTGATAGAAAATATTCATATAATACCTTAGTTCATTTTTGTGTACAAAAATCTCACACCTTTTTGAACTCATTATATTTCATTATATTAATTTTATCTTTTTTCAAGGTATGAAATGCGTTTCATACAACAGTATAATCTAATTATTGAATAAAGCTCCTGTTTCAATTCAAGCATTTTTGCTTGGCTTAAAATAACGGACTCATAAAGCCCTCAATGAAGCAATCATTAAAATATCAAAAAATGTTCTGAATATTGTTTTTCTCATAAGTACTAAAACTTGAAATTTAATAATAAAGTATATTATATGAGAAAAAATGTAGAATTGTTTTCAATTATAGGGAATAGTATTCTGCATAACTTCTCGCCGAATGAAAAGAAATATTAAAATAATATATATATATATATATATATATATATATATATATATATATATATATATATATATATATATATATATATATATATATATATATATATATATATATATATATATATATATATATATATATATATATATATATTTGCAAATATTAAAATAATCAATTATGTAAATAAATCATTGCATTATGCATATATCGATTTTTTTTTCCGAGGTTGAAAATCAAAGGACTGCATGAAATTTAAGGAGTTATAACTGGCAACTGCTCGCAAGATAACTTAAAATACAATACCAGATATACTTCATTTCGAATGTTTGATAACAAAATGTGCCCTTATTGCAAAGTTTGACAATGCTTACTTGAACCCAATTAAACGCACTCTGGAGTTACTTTGGCAACTATGCGCACCATTACGGATACGTATTAGCTTACGCCTTGAACGGGAAATGGATTTTTTTCTTCCTTTCAAGACTGCCCTCTATGCTTAACCACAATTAGTAAATAAAAATATTTATATCATCGGATGTCCTTCTTTCTATATTCTAACATAAAATTTGGTTTATAAATATAATGAAATTAACTACTTTTCCTACGTTCGAAAAAGTATTATTTTTCCCACAGAAATATTTGTATTTTTGGTTTTGCAAGACGTCTCCTATTAATAAGGTATTGAAATGATGCTGGGAGACCTCTCAATTCTTGAATTTGGCAAATTCGTAATTCAAATTATCTTCCATGCACTGACTTCATTCATATTTCGTTCTACACCGCATTCAAATTGTTTTAGCAGCATTATGTCTGAAATGTTATGCCATGATGCAAATCATGTTTTCGAACACAGCTACATAATTTTAAATATGTTTGATAATAGTAAACAACCTTATTTTTCTAAATTATGGCATTTATTTTCCAAACCCGCGTTTATCATTGGAAGCCCCAGCCCATTATTTAAAACATGAAAAATAAACAACCACGAATATTGTTTTTATTATAAGCACCAACTTACAATTAAAATTAAAAAGCATATCACAAAAAGTGAAAAAAAAATTCAATTACGAAGCACATTGCATAGTTTCTCACCAAATGGAAAGAAACGTTTGAATTCGAAATGTAGGCACGCATTGATTTCTTTAATCATTACTATAGAGTTAATTAACAGCTGGGCTTGTTTTAAATGGAAATTCGATAAGCGCGGTAAAAAGGAAAATCTTTCTGCCTGTTTCTGTGCTCAACAATATAAAAGGGGAAAAGACAATGTGCTTGGAAAGAACAAAAAAAGAATAAACTCTCGTAGATGAAAACTATTAACCACAAAAACAGCACATACTTCAGAGAATTGATGATGAAAGCGAAAGTAGGGAGAAAATTTGAATATCGAATCCTTTTATTTGTGAGATTTATTCAGTTAATGTATTTGAGACGTAAGAAACATTAATGTAATTAATGTTCGATAAGCCTTCAAAGAAAAAGAGTTCCGAAACAAATTTTATTGGACACATTTGCTTTTCGTTTCCGCGTTTTTGTTAAGTTCATCATTTTGGGAAATGCTTGTTTTTATTTTAATGTAGGGCCCTGACCTCAAATTATATGTATGTTCCAGGAAGTAAAATACAAACAAAATGTTTTTCCCATTTTTCTCATCGTTGCAGAAATAAAGCATTTAATTTTTTTTTAAAATATTTTTATTGAAATTTAAAGAAAACTGTTTGTTGCATTTACAATTCACTTGTAGTCTGTATTTCTTTATATGCTTTTTAATAATATACTTCTAATTTGAATGAATATATGTATGCTCTATTTATTTTTTTAACATCAGTTTTGGATTATGTTAAGCATGACTTGATTAAATGTCTCTTAGTTTTTAAGTTTTTATTAAAAGTAGTAATCACGTTGTTTATTGTCAATATATATATTTACTTGTAATCACGTTGTTTATTGTCAATATATATATTTACTTGTAATCACGTTGTTTATTGTCAATATATATATTTACTTCATTTTACTTCTTTACAATGAAAAGATTTCTTTATATTATGTATATTGCCAGATTTCTTTATTTGCTTTTAATAATGTACTTCTAATTCATATAAATTTATTTATGTTCCTTTAAATTTTGTTAACAAGAGTTTGGATTATTATAAAAACGACTCATTGTAAAAATATCTCTTAGTTTTAAATTTTTATTAAAAGTAGTAATCACGTAGTTTATAGTCAACATATTTTTACAATATTTTAATTTTCAACAATGAACTTTCTATGGATAAATCCAAGTATGTTTTTTAAAATATTTAAATTAGTTTTAAAATTTAAATTTAAGGAAATATTTTAAAATTTTAACTATTTAATTTTAAGGACAATCTTCAAATACGTTTTACAAATTAATAAATATAATAATAAAAATGAGCTAAAAGCGCTTAAAATGTCAAAGAAAACTCGTTTCAGTTATATTCGAGATCAATGTAAGGAACTGAATATGTATGAATTTTCATTCTACCATAATTTTAACATTGTTAATAAGTAATGGATATTGAAACAAACTTGTCAGGTTACAATTTTAGAAAAACATTTTCTGCGAATTTATTAGAATAACGTATGTTTTTTTTCCATTAAACTTTTTACTTCTTAATTTCTTGTATTTAATAATTTACTGTATGTTTCATGTAAAAAATCTCAAGATTTATTTTAAGCTGAAGAATAGGCATTAATTTATTTTACAAATTATTGAATGTCATTGGTAAGTTTAAATCTTGGTATTACTGATAAAGAAAATTTATGGACAGAATATCATTGTAATGATTATTCTCTGCCTATGAATTTGGAATTCAAACAACTGCAACATTTAAAATTTATGATATGTTTTGCGAAATTGCCTGACTTTAAATTATAAAGTTTTACCATAGTGAGAGCTGATGATATTGACATAATATTTGACCAATCTTACAAACCTACTACCTATACCGAATGAGAATATGCATATAGTGAAAAGTTAATGGGCATTATTTTTCTATATTATATATTGATGTGATACGTAGATATATATTTTATATTGGACACAAGAGATTAATGATTTTATTACTTTGCTATAAGTTGACCTCAGATGCATATTGCATATCCTTAGAAACTATTTTACCATTAAAATTAAACTTGATGCTATGTAAAATAATGTTAGGTATCATAAAGTAAATAGATATTTCATTCAGAATTTTAAGTAATATTTAAGTAATTTTAAGTAATATTGAATATAAATTACAAACACACTTTTTTGAACTTTAGTTTGGATTGTTTGTAGATTGTGAGATAGACTATAAAGAAAACAACAATGTATCAAAAACAAATTATGCTAAAACCACTGTTATTAGCTGGATAATTGCCCAGGAGAAAATATTAAAAATTACAGATGAAAATACAATGATAGGCTTGATATAAATAATTGTAATACCCTGAAAATTTTTACCAGAAATGATGAGTAGAATAAATCAGTATAGAAGTAAAATATTAACAATGCATCAATTTTTAATATTTTCTTTAAAATTTTATATTTTAATTGATGTGGTGTTAAATTACATTTCTCATCAAGCGTTTAAGCTAGCCTAACCAATAAAGATTGTTTGAAACAATTTGAAAATTCCTTTAGTATTTGGCTTCCTACAAGACTTATCATTGATATTAAAACTTGTTTGAAAGGAAAAAATACTGAAGATTTGAAAACATCAATACAGAAATCGAAAACACATTACCATTTTGTTGTTCAACAAAGGATGGAATCGTGATGAGAGACTTTTCATTTCAAAGATAATCCTATAGTTAAGCCAAAGTAACAATTAGTTTTTAAGTAAAATTTAAGTAAGCAATTAACAATAAAAGTTTCTAAAAGTTAATGGTTAATAATAAATATTTTTAATAGTTATATAATAATGATAAATATTTTATGATATATACATCCTTCTACACATCTATCACTTTTGTATGGTTAACAGCATGCTTCAGAACAACAGAATAATAAGAAATATTTTACGAAACTCAATATATTCTTCAGTACAATCACCGTTTCGTAATATAAAAATAATATTTGAAAACGTATAAATCCTTTAATTAATAATATACATTACTGGCCATTAAAATTGCTACACCAGGAAGAAATGCAGATAACAAAATGATATTTATTGGACAAATATATAATACTAGAAATAATAAGTGATTAAATTTTCAAAAAAATTGGTTGGATAGATCCTGAGAAATCAATACTCAGAACAACCACCTCGGGCAGTAATAACAGCAGTTATACGCCTGGGCATTGAGTCAAACGGAGATTGGATTGCATGTACAGGTACAGATGCCCTTGCAGCTTCAACACGACGCCACAATTCATCAACCGTAGTGACTGGCGTTTGGTGACGAGCCAGTCGCTCGGCAACCATTGACCAGACGTTTTCTATTGGTGAAAGATCTGGAGAAAGTGCTAGCCAGGGCAACAGCCGAACATGTTCCGTATCAAGGAAGGTCCGTACAATACCGGCAACATGTGGTCGGGCATTATCCTACTGAAACGTAGGGTTTTGCAGGGCTCGAATAAAGGGTAGAGCCACGTGTCGTAACACACCAGAAATGTAACGTGCACTGTTCAAAGCACCGTCAGTGCGAACAAGAGGTGACCGAGACGTGTATTCAATGGCCCCCCATACCATCACGCCAGGTGATGGGCCAGTATGACGATGACGAATGCACGCTGGCAGTGTGCGTTCACCACGATGCCGTCAAACATGGATGCGACCATCATGATGCTGTACACAGAACCTGGATTCATCTGAAAAGATGATGTCTCGCTATTCGTGCGCCCAGGTACGTCGTTGATCACACCATTTAAGGCGCTCTTGTCTATGACGCAGCCTCAAGGGAAGCCGCAGCCATGGTCTCCGATCTGAGAGTCCATGCTGCTGCAAACGTCGCCGAACTGTTCGTGCAGACTCTTGTTGTCTTCCAAATGACCCCGTTTCTTGACTCACGAGCAGTGAGTCAAGAAACGGGGTCGTTTGGACGTTTTTGCACGATCCATTACGACCATGCGGATAATATGCCTGTCTTCTTGGCGGTTGAGATTCCGCATGATGTTCCGTATTGCCGTCTTGAACCCATCGATTCCATATTCTGCTAACAGTCATTGGATCTCAACCGACGCGAGCAGCAATACTGCGATAAGATAAACCGCAATCCTAGTACGCTATAATTTCACCTTTATCAAAGTCAGAAACGTGCTGGTACGCATTTCTCCTTCTTACACGAGGCATCACAACAACTTTTCACCAGGCAACAACGTTCAAATGCAATTTGTGTATGAGGAACTGGCTGAACAATTTCCTCATTTAAACACAATGTAGGTGTCGCTACTGGTGCCTGCTTTGTCTGAATGAGCTGAAAAACTAATCATTTGCATATCACAGCACCTTCTTCTATTCGAATAAATTTCAAGTCTGTAGCATGTCGCCTTCTTGGTGTAGCATTTTTAATGGCCTGTAGTGTGTGTGTATTAATAAATAGCATTTATTATTCTAAGTTAGTGCATTTGATTGTTATAAAAAGATACAATTTAGGATATTCAAGTTCATGTTATAAGAATAACTGCATAAAAATAAATATTTTTTTAAACATAATATATTCTTCATACAGACACCATTTCATAATAGAAAAATGACATTTTAAAATATACAATCCATTTTTTATAAAAAATTAATGTAAAACAAATGTCTCAGAAAGCAATATTTTTTTTCTAAATGCATATCATTTCAATTTTATTAAAAGGTACAGTTAAAAACATTCAAACATGTTTTAAAAATAATAGAATATCATATGAAGGGTAATGAATTCTTCAACATAACTGCTGATTCACATTAAAAAACGACATTTTCGAATATAAAAACATATTCTTTTAAAATTAAATTTATAATAATAAATGTCTTTTGAAAAGATAGTTATTTTTTCTCAATGGGTGTCATTTTAATTACATTAAAGTGACATTTATGGAACATACTGGTATACATTATTTTCAATATTTTTGAATTATATTCTTTGATAGAAATATCATTATTATAATAGAAAAGAAATATTGTAGAATACACACTAACTCCTATTTTAAAGAAACAATGGAATAATAATAAATTTCTCATGAAACGCAATACATTCTTCGACACAGCAAGCTACAATTGTTATGATAGAAAACGAAATGATTAATTTTGGTTTAACATTGAAATTACATTTCAAATTCTCCACACTTCTGCATTTCAGTGGAACAATCCTGCCAGAGTCTTAGCGATTTCTCGGAATCATAAATATTTTCTCTCACACGTTCCGACACATTTCCATTGAGGTTTCTTCCCTTTAATCACAATGACCGATAAAGTAATTTGCATGATTCGCTGAGACACCAAATTTCGGATCGATATCCAGTTGTCTTGCTAAAGTGGGCGTCGGTTGGGGCCCCTAATTAACACAGAGTGCGGTAATCGATGGGGTAATATAGAGAAGGGGGCCACCAGACGCCGTCATTCGTCCTTATATTGAGACGGATGGACGGTGCAGAACTTGCGATTCCAAGGCGATTCATTTCGATTCTGTGTCTCAAGCACAATACATAATTAAGGATTCTTTTCCCCCCACTTCGCACAGGACTACAGCGTGAAATTGTTAGAAGTTTCAAGAAAAGATCGGCTAAAATGAAACTTGTATTCTGTTTGAGTTTCATTCTGAACTTTAATTTTTAATTTTGTTGCTTACAATCAACGAATTGTAAAATGCTTCAACAAGATAAAACTGATGTAACATTAAAAATGATTGACTACACTTAACAAAAATCATTTCATACTACTTAGATGCACATTGTAGCATCAAAGAATATTAATTAAATAAATACAAATAAATAACCTAATAATATATTGATGTTTTTGTTGTTCAATTTTTAAAAATTAATAAGTGAAACGATAATTAATTTTGCGAATAATTATTCGCAAAACTAATGTAAAAATTCTCAATAGGAAATTAAGTAAATACTTTAGAATTCCATATCAATTTGTTTTTGGTAGATAATAAATCTCTTCTTAGAAATATCACTAGTTATGTTATTTTTAACAAATATAATAATATTCATATTATTTTTAACTGCATGAAAAGAAATAATTTAAACGACATTACTTGATTTTGAAAAGCTCTTGACATTTTATGAAGTAGTGTTTAAGAGATGCAGGAATGATTTATATTTTAGTCTAAAGATAATAAATTAGATTTTTTCTTACTGTGTTAAGAGCAATACTAAAATATACTGTTTAATGTTGAAACAGATAAAGAAACGAATAAAAATTTTCGTAGCGAATATATATATATATATATTCGCTACGAAAATTTTTATTCGTTCATACATATATACATATATATCATATACATACATACAGACATACACACACTCATATATATATATATATATATATATATATATATATATATATATATATATATAAATATATATATATATATATATATATATATATATATATATATATATATATATATATATATATATATATATATATATATAACGATATATAAATTATAAATTTTTTGAATATCTAACTTACTGCCAAAAATTTAAATTTAAATTTTTCGTATAAAACCCTAAAAAATTAATGGAATAGCATTATTTTTGAATTTATTACGGAATTATTTCATGTATGATACAAAATAATTAAAATAAAAATTCAAAGTTTAATGTGAGTACTATAAGTATTAATATTTAATTTATTAATTTAAATTTTAAATTTAATTGTTTTATTTTACAAATAAAAAATGAAATATTTTTTCTTCATAAATTAACTTATTAAAAAGGAACTTAAATGTGCGACATTTTAAATAAAAAGTGATAAAAATTTAATAAAAATTTTGAAATTTTAAAATTGTTTTCATTATTAAGCATAATATTCCTTCTATTGTATTGAAATTAAGAAAAAAATAATCTGCTTAAAATTTCAAAAATTAAAAAAATAAATGTATAAATGAGTGAATTAAAATTTTTGCTCGGAAAGATAATTACAGAAAATAAACGTGAAAATATTGCTTGAGATCTTACAATATACATTTCGTATTACAATATACATCTCTTTTAAATGATTAGTTGTAGAAGAAATGTAGTAAAAAAAGAAACGTGCAAAATATAATGATGTGCACGAAAAATTGCATCATCAGATAAGAATGATCCTTTTAATATCAAAATCTAGTGACAGTAAAAAGTAAACATTCTAGTGCATTTGGATAAAGACCAGCAACATCTGAAGCACACGGAAAAAATATTTGTGCCACAAATTTCCCATTCGGAAATCATTTTTTAACATTGGAGTTTTTTTCAGAATTTCATGTTTTGCTTAAAATAATAATAAGAAACTATTACTAACTAGTGTCAGAATTTATCAAATTTCGGATAGGAATGACCACTGCTTATTGAGAGTATGGATTATCCTTGTGTGATAATGGTACCTACTGGATGAAATCACTCTAATACGAGTATGGAATCAATGGCTTGCTTATTTAGCAAAATCTTAACAATCTCTGCAAAAATTAATACCTGATAAAAATAATATAGTGAAAATTGTATTGCCACACCTTGGACATTTAGTCAAGAAATGAACTTGCTAAAGCATATTATGCAGCCTCTTGCACAGAGCAACAGCCCGAAACTATTAGTAGAGCAACTACTTTTGGAATAGCACAAAACTATTAGTAGAGCAACAACTTTTGGAATAGCACAAAACTATTAATAGAGAAACAACTTTTAGAATAGCACAAAACTATTAGTAGAAAAACCTTAATTTGGCTTATTTTAAAAATGCAGCACACAGGCAAATAGCTACAATAATATATTCAACGAAAAAGACAGAATGTTGTTTTCTTAGAAAAAATCTTAGATGTTTATGGAAAATTCTGATAACCATTTATGTGTCCATGTTGCATTCAATTCGTCGTGAAGGCCTTAAACTTAATGTGGTGGTGTGACCAATGCTAATTACTTATGATATTATTTATATGATAAGTTTATGAAATTGTTTTTGGTTACAGCATTTTTATAAAGTAAAATTTATTTAACTGATATGAAAATAATAAAATTTTTAAGGTAACTTATTATATAATTATTTTTTTTTGTTCCAAGAAGTGTTATACCATGTGCAGAAATTTACGAAGTGACTTTATTAAGAATTCAAAATATAAAACGAGATATCTACAACACAAAGCCTCCAATGATATGGCAGAATTCTTGACAACAAAGTGATAACTATGAGGAAACAAAAAGAAATAAGATTAAAATATTATAATTGCAATAGGAAACGATGCAAGGCTATTAGAAAATAATCATTAGGTTTCTTAAGCGTTTATTGGTCACGTCTTTATTTTAAAGCTTCCGACTTTAATGTCTGCAGCAGCTGCATACAATGCGTCTAAAGTCGTGATGTTTTTTTTAAAATTTTCCAAGCAATTTGGTGAAGGTATGGCAAATTCGCTGTTTGTGAGGTTTTTTATTTTTTGGGATTACGGATAAAACTGTTTCTAACTCAGTTCACTGTTTCTTCAGTCATGCTTGGTTTTCCGGGACTTTTGCCTTTACATAAGCAACCAGTTTCTTTGAACTGTCAATATCAGCGCAAAATGCTTAGTTGGGTTGGTGGGTTGCATTTGTATGAGTCCGGAATACTGTCTGAACAGTTATTTGCACTGTGAAAATCTAGAACACAAAACATTTTCTGATATCCTGTCAACGTTTAGAATATGACGTTTACTAGCAACCATGGCAACCACACGTGCATTGCACATGCACATTGTGAAACAGTAGTTAACACCCTTTCAATTTTGTTGACAAATAAACATATATGTTTGCAAGTTCAGATATTGTAATATATTATAATTCGTTTCATTTGTAATAAACATATATTATAATTCTAATATATATTTTAACAAATTTGCTGGTATAAATCTACATAATTTAATAAGTGGTATATTGTCACTGCCCAATAACTGTAACAAAAGTTTAAAAAAATATCTGATTTAAACAACATTGTAAAGCAATTTATAACTAATTAATGAACAATACTGAAATAAATGTATTTAATAAATGTATTTAATATTTCTGCCTTTTCTTGCTTTCCAGAGACAAACACTGGGCTTATGATAATATTTATTTTTAAGAATATCATATTGCTAGTTATCTGAATCTGGATAATATATTTTGGTTTTTTTGAATATATATATGATTATTATAATAAGAACAAAATATATTTGCTATGCTGTGATAATGAGCTCAATGAATATATTTTGAAAAAAATTAGATTTAAAAATGAAAAGATTAATTTAAACAATAAGAAGACGAGTTTTTTTTTATAAATTATAATTACACAATACATTTTAATTATAATAAAAAACTTTTACTTGTACTTCTGGTGTTGTAGTGTAAATAAATTATTATTAAATAATAACGTTTTTTTTTTTTGCTTGTACAGTTGTTTTTTTTTTTTTTGGATAATTAATTTATATAAAATGGTATGGTATCGCAATATAATAACCATTAAAATTTGTTTTCAGCTTTAGTTATTAAAGGAGTCAAAAAACACATAAAATGTGTGACAATCTCTCTAGGAATAGTTTATAATCAATATGCTCTTGTTACCCCCCCCCATTAAAGATAATCTCTGCTAAAATTAAAAAAAAAAAAAAAAAAAAAAAAAAAAAAATAATACAGTTGTGCTATTTATTGGTTTCCTGTCTTCCCAACTAGAAAATGTATACTAAACTAGAAGCTGTCTCCTTCTGGTCCATAAAATATGGATTTGATTTCCAAATCTTGTTTGGAAAATCTGTGATAGTGTAGAATTCTATTTCAACTGTTCATTCTTGCCAAACCAATCCTCAAATGTAAAATAAAAATCTTAGACTGACAAAGAAATAACTGAAAAGAATTGTTCTTTTTAATGCCCAGTAGAAACTTTTTGGTATAAGATATAAAGTTTGGATGATCATTAATTGATTATTATCATACCAATACATTACCAACGTTTTCCTCAATACTCTGCTTAAAATACAAAACATTCATGTGTTGTAGGTATATAAACAAATATCTTAGAATGTCTTGAAAAAAAGTAATATAATTAATATAGATTAAGGGAAAATATTCATAGTATTTTAATGAGTGAAGGACAAATAACCATGCTGGAAAATTAATTAACATTCCTTTTACCCTTACAACTTTGGATTTTTTTTTAAAAAAAAAAGGTGAAATGAACATTTTTTTTTGTCTTCATTGTAATTATATGCACACAAATTAGTTATTTTCTTTACACATATATAGTTTCACATAATCCCCATAATATTTAAAATAGCTATATGTCTAATTCAACACGTCTTGCCAGTACAAATGTAATACAATAACACAATAATTTGTAAGTGAGAGAAAAATAAGCACAATATTAGGTACACATTTGTAAGTGCTATATCAGAATTTAAATTTATAAGCCCTGGTATATAATATCGCGAAACTTATAAAATTATAGCTATAAATCTGATCAAATATAAATTTATCTGTTTTGTAATTTTTCAAAATCCGTTAGTCTCTACTTAAAACTATCTATTGTTGTAATTCGAATATTTATTTTATATGTCGACCTTTTTTTGTCATACCAGCCAAGATCACGGGATAAGAGCCTATCATATTTCTAAACTAATGTTATATATATATATATATATATATATATATATATATATATATATATATATATATATATATATATATAGTATATATATATATACACACACACACACACACATATATATATATATATATATATATATATATATATATATATATATATATAAAGATATATATAATATATATATAATAGAGCAAGCTATTTTTAATGTGCCCAGCAGAAAAATGTTTTTTTTTCATTTTTCTCATTTTAGTCACCAGATGGCAGTACTACATTTTTGATGCAATAAACGCATACTATCATTATGTTGTTAAGGAACCAATGTTTTCATCATATATCTTACTTGAACCACATTTTTACAAATATGTACACTTGCGCATGTTAGCTAATGTAAGAGGCAAATATCAGTACAGCTTTAAACATGATAGATTCAACCTATTATTATACCTAGATATTTTGCTGGAATCAAATATAGTTAACAGTCTATTCAAGATACAAATTTATCTCATTAATAAAATAAAAAAAATAGGTGGAGAATAATGTAGTTCCAACAATAATTTCCAACGAAACTCTCATTCCAGAATTTGATATTACAACACCGTATATATTTGAACAAAAGTATCTTCAAAGAAATAATAACAGGGAACCAATCTAGCAACCTTTTTTTTTTTTTTTTTTTGTTTTTTTTTTTTTAATAATTAAAGCAGAATTATCTTTAAAAAATGTGAAATATGTAATTTAGATGTAGTTAATGAAGTAAAAGCTTAGCCTATAGTAAAATGAATGCAAATAATCATAAAAACACTATTTAAGATTTGCTATGTGTATAAACAAAATATTAAAATCTTTTCCCTTTAAAACTGATCGACAAAAAATGCCATCTAATAACCATGATGCATTAAATAAACAAAATTTTCTTGGTGCTTACTTTTTCACCCTGAACTAAAGTGTTGATTGGCTATTTGGTATCATTCACTTTTCGTTCCCTCACAATGAGAAGCTCACAATTTCCTTGGTCAAAACTTTTGGAAGATATATTCTATCCAATCAATTAGCAGAGTCTGATTTCCGGATGTGATTTATCATCCAACGCTTCTGGAGAGAGAGCAGCAGTAGAAACAACGTGAAAAATAGTGCGAAATATGTTAAATCTATTTGATTCATGAAGTAAAGTAATTAGTTAAGTAAATTAATTTAATGTTATGGTGTTAACTTTAATTAAAAATGATTGAAAGTATTATTAGTAAAATGATTAAGTCAAACGAGAATAAATTAACTGAAAAAATGTTATCTGTACATAGAAACACATATCTTAAATTTCAATTTTTATGTTATATTTGTAATTAAATGCATTGTCTTTTTATCTTTCAAAACGGATTTGGTGTATTTCACTACAAAATTACCAAATACATGAAAAATTAACGATATTTTTGTACGGTTCAAAACATTAAAATTTTATAGCTCCATGTATTTTTCATGCCTTAGGAAATAAAAACAGCTCTCGACTGTAAAACCTTTAAGAAACTATGATCTAACATCAATAAAATCTAAAAGCCTTAAAATATACATGGAGTTTTTTAATCCTTATTAGAATTTCTAAATTTTAAGTTTCCCAAATAGTTTGTCATTAAAATATCTTAAAAAAAACCCCAATTTTCGTTACAGTGGAAAAAAATTGTAAAATAATATATACATAAAATTATTAAGAAAGATAGTGCTGTGTTAAACGGACTTATTAATACCATAGTTGTATTAGAATAAAATTTATTAATAATTTTTACACAGCAAAATTCATGTGTATATATTATTACAAAAAAAATCACTCAAAAGGTATTAATAATTACAAACATTTTATTTTATAATCAAAGTATAAATTCAAAAATATCATCCATTGAAAATAAGTTCAACATCATAAAATCTACTTATCATTTGCATTTAAGTAGAACCATGGATAATTTATTATGATTTTAGACTTTATGAAAGGTTCATCTTCATCAAATGTTTTTGTAAAATAAAAAAAGTTTTTTAATATAAGTTTTTTCTTTACAACTTCCATAAATAAGTTTTTATACCCAGGCCATAATACTTACATTATTTATATAAAATGTACCATTTTTCTTACATTATTTTTGTACCTAAAATATAACTTCAGGAGAATTCAATCGCATACTAAAAATAAAAATAAAATATTGTATTATTAAAATTTTGTTCAGAAGATAATATATTACTTATATAACAATATAAAATATTTTACTTAAATTTCATTCTAATAAAAAATTAAAAAATTTATTAAAGTAAAAATGTTTTAATTATTTTATTTATATAATTATAAAACATTAAAATATAATTACTAATAATATCTCCACTCTTAACACACATAAAAATGTGAATGATCCATAGTTATTTTCTGCACTGAAAGCCGATGCATTAATAATGAGGTATACAATGAGAAAGTTCTTGTTTGCGCGTAGCAAAGGAATGAAGTGAGAATAAGTATGTAAATTAGTGGACGACCTGATTGAAACATCAGTCGTTTGAGGGGAAGAATATCAATTATTATAAAAAGTGTTCTATATTGCACATTCATTACTTATTACTCATACACTAGCGAAGAGAAATGGCGTGTCTAAAGAGTTCATTCAGTGTTGTTTGCTTTACGACTTCAAAGTGGGATTATCAGCTGCTGCATCAAGTTTCACAATGTGTCAAGTGTTTTTAGATAGTGCTGTGTGTGAACATACAGCAAGGCAATGTTTGCACAAATTTAGATTAGGAGATTTGTCTCTCTATGCGTACTTGGCGTACTAGTAGTCAATAGTGCAATATAAACTACTACCAACAGAATGTGTTAACTGCCGACCTACTCTCACAACAATTGGAATGTGTGCAACAGAAGGAATCACCATTTATTAATAGCAAAGATGTACTGTTCTTGACCAACAATACGAAGTCATGAGTAGCCAGAAATACGATACAGTGATTTAGTTGAGACAATTTGTGCAATCCTTATTATTTATCTGATCTTGCGCCATAATATTACCTACTTTTGCCATTCTCTGAACAATCATTTTCACGGATAACCCTTTACCAATGAAGAAGACTTGCGCCAAGCTTTCACTAACGTCTTTTGTAAAAAAAACATCTAGTTTTACAGCACAGGGATCACACATCTGGAGGTAATTTAACAGAAAGTGCTGAAAGTTGATAATGATTACTTCAATGAATAACAATAGGCTACACTTTCTGTAGGTTATATTCTTTTGAGTCATTAAAAACGGCAAGAACTTTCTTTTTTTCCTTGTATTATTTTCTTTCAGCAAACACACAATCACAATACAGACTTATTTACAAAATTGTTATGTTATACATCTCAGTACAATTCGAGGAAGTTACAGTAAGTAATTATTTTTATTATTTAAAGATAAATAAAACATAATCAAAACAGAAAATAGGAGTAAGTAATTATATTTTCCGTTTAATGATGAATGAAAAAAATTATCACAACTTACTCCAACTCTCTGGGTATAAGAAATGTGAATGATACAACGATATTTCTGCACTGTGGACAAGTATACTGATAATAGGTATACAGGTATACTGTGATTTTCAATCTTTCCAGTGTGCCTACCATCTTTGTCGACTTGTAACACTGTCAGGCTGTACATTTCATTCATACAAGTTACATGACAGAATGTCCCTTTTCTGTTTTGGGAAATATCTAATGACACATTTTTTAAACTGTTTGTCAGTCAGAACAAACACAATTTCTTTTAATTTCTTTTGTTTTTTTATTTTGAATATTTGAAATATTTTCTTGGAAGATCAGACATGAATGGAAGATAGCAATATTCAGAAAGACAAAAAAAATTCAATACTGCTCAACATCTGATATTTCTAGCAACATTATTAAAATTCCCCCCTTGCATTTAACAATATAGTCTAAAACTATGATTTTATTAAATTATAAATGATTTTTATGCCTCTTTTTTGTTCACCTAGTTGGTTAGATGGGGTTTTTGGCGCAAGGTGTTGCTCCAAGTATGAAATAGTTGTAAAAAGTATTTTTTTATTAATTATTATTATTATTTTTTTTTTTGAAAAACCCAAGCAACATTATAAAATTTAAAAAAACAAAAACCATTGTATATATAAACTCAAAATCCAGTTATAAATATTTAAAAAAAATGTTCACCTAATCTCTCATTAGTGTTATAATTTAAATATGAGCATTGAAGAATAAAAAAGAACAACTGTTTAAGCCCTTTTGAACAAAATGTACTAAACTCATGCCTTCTTGAAATCTGAAAGTGCTCTTTCAAGATCTTTCTTGATTTTACACCTAACAAACGTTATAACATTTTTAATTAGTCTTTTTCTAGTAATTTCAATAACAGTGTTGTGATATTTTTTTTGTTTTTTTATAATTAATAATATCATGTAACAAATAATATATATGCAAATTCATAATATCATGTGGAATAAACCAATTTTCTTTAGTTAAAATATTTTCCTTTTTAATTTCTAAAGAGTAAATTCTTTTAATACGTATTTCTGGTTTTTTTTTTTTTTAAATTTATACCATAAAACTTATCTCAGACTGATACTCACAATAGATTTCCAGAAGTGCAGAAATACTTTGAATGAGGCATCGCAAATACTCTCAAACCATATTTATATGTTTTTAAATAAATGAAACTTCTTAAACGTTATTAAGATGATAAAAGCCTTTCATCCAGAGTATTGAAGTCACTCCAACAATAATGATTATTGCAAAATTCAGCAAGATTCCATTATATCTTTAATGGTGATAATTTATCTTCATTTTTCTCTTTTTTAACATAATCATTAAAAAAAAATATGCACTTTAACAGAAATTTAAAACTTTTTAAGTCATTCCCACAAGAGAGCGTAAAGTTAAATGGCCTTCAATTCTCAATATATATATATATATATATATATATATATATATATATATATATATATATATATATATATTTGTGTGTGTGTGATTTTCTATTGTGCATAAAAGCATAAACGCCACTTTTTTGCACAAGCTTCGATAATATTTCACAATAATTCAAAACATGTAGGTGTATATCCAATATTTTGTCAAAATTATTCTTAACATAGAAAATTCCGATGGTCAACTACTTCCGCTTGTTCTGCTATTCTTTTTTTTTTTTTGTTCTTCTTTTTCTTTTGCTCCAAAAAAAAACCCTGAATTCTTAATAATATAATGATTTTCTAATACGAGCATTAGAAGTCGATTGCAATTTTCAATTTTCTTATACCTTTCCATAAAATATTTTTTTTCAGGATGATTTACAAAAGCTATTTAAAATATTTGTTTTGTACAGTGATTCTTCTCCTCTGTCAATTATTTTCTGATTCTGCATCTTGGTCACTAGTGTTAAAACTCTAGGCTTACATCTGAGTCCTCAAAATCTGAAATATCATCACCTGATTTTTCTAAAAATGAAAGGTCCTTTTAGCGATTATGTCTATCTTGAATCTCCATATTTTTCTCTTTATCCTGTTGCAATGGGTGAAAAAAATTCTTACCGTTCATTTGTAAATAAAAAAGAATCATCATCAAAAGATAAATTTATATCTTATAAAATATTATCCTTCTTTTCATGTCTCAACGAGACAGTTTCTGTAACTATACTATTTATAACTTAACTTGACTCTTATTATTTTCTAGAAAAACCTCGATTTTTCCACAATCAGAAACAACTTAAAAAAAGAAATTGGAAAAGGCTGAAAATCACAGGTGCGTAGCAGCTGTTTTCTCTAAAAAACGAAAACAGTCTGGCCATGGTCTCGTAGATCCAACATGTGTTGGAGGGTTAAGGAAGACCAATCAGAAGTTATACATTTCATTTATTTATATTTACATACGTCGATATGTTTTATTAACCTCTTCCGTCTCATTCCCATAACAATCCTGGGTTGAACTTCAGCCTCATATTTTTCATACCCGCGATATTTACCGTCTAATTTTTTTAACGTAATGTATAAAAGAAGTAGAACAATTAATTTTATATGTTCAGAAAAATAATTTTTCTCAATTTGCACACAAGTTGGGAGTAATCTGACTAGTGCTAACATTTAACATAAAATAAGCAATTATATTAAAAATAGACTACACCACTATTTTTAATGCCATTGCTTATTTTATGTTAGATGTCAGCACTATTCAGATTTTCTTAAATAAGAAAATAGGTACTACTACCATGATGATTTTCTTGAATAAGAAAATAGGTACTACAACTATGATCATTTTCTTGAAAATTAAAAAAATCGTTAAAAGTGTAATATAGCTGACAGTTTAATAACCACAGTTTAACACCAAAAGATAGAGATTGCTCTTCAACAAGAACATCAATCGAAACGTTTGCTTGAGAGTTTTCCGGGCTTCTTCCCTTGTAGCACTTGGATATCTCCCACTATCTATGAAAAGTTTCTCCGAAAGGTAGTTTGCACGGTTATCTAAAACCTTATAAAGCCTTTAGGGTGTTAGTCTGCCATGCAGTCTCTTACTGTCATTCCATAATTAAGTAAGGTCAGAGTAGCATGGGACCTGATATAAATTACAAAACATTCTAAGTATAAATTGAATTTTAAAATATATTTTTGAATTTTATTGACAAATATATCTAAAAGTTATCTTTTATGATTAAAAATATTTCAACATAAAAATATTTCAACATAAAATATTTCAACATAAATATTTCAACATAATTCATACATAAAATTCGTGCTATAAAATAAATTTATATACATTATGTAGAAGCTGATTCCTAATATTGCCAAACAAAAAAAAAAATAAATAAAATTATCTTTTTATAACAAGAATGATAATATGAAAGCCTTTTATATAATGAAACAGCTTTAATTTATTCAAAATATATTCTTTTTGAGGTTTTATCACTTAATTGTACAACATATATAATAGAAGTTGTACAAACTTTTGCAAACAAGATGTTTGGAAGTTTAACTTATTATAGCTGCAAGTACATAGATTATATCGCTACGTATTTTTCAATACGAGAAAAAATAATTTAGAATTTCTAAGTATTACTTATTTTCAAATTATTGATGATTAAATCAATCTCCGGCATTTCATTTTTTGACAAACATGGTTTCCTTTGAAATCAAGCAATGATAAATATAATGTTTATTTCTCAGCACATTCAAAGCAATTCAGATAAGTTTTAATTGATAAAATAAATGACATATTTTACCGATTTAAACAACAGCTTATTTGCAAAAAAAAAATGTTTTAGCTAAATAAAATATTTAAAAGTAATAAAGAAATCAAGATGTGTAAAATATTGTGAATACGTTCTTTGAATGAGGTAACTTCATTTGAGAAAGACAAATAAACACCAGCGTTAACCTCGTCAGTTTATGGTAATTCGAAGTTATCAGCTGAAAAGTAGTATTCAGAAATTTTATGTCCCAAAGCACAAGAAAACCGAAATGTAATCGAAACAATATGTACACTCAATACACTTAATATGAACCAGTATTATTATTTAAAAGGACAAGCATGTTTTTTAATCAATAAAATTAACCGTGGCAATATAAAAAAAAATTTCTTATAGATATTTATGCACATGCGTTTCTCTGTCTCTTTTTAGTGTACTTAGCGGTACGCACAAATCACTTATAACTCAGCGAAATATTTTATCAGAAATTGATAAGCATTAAGTATTATATCTTAATTCTTAAAATTTACTCCCTGTTGTTTTGAATTTTTAAAGAAATATACAAGCAGTTGATTGCCCAAATTATATCAGACGTATTCAGCACAATTTCAATAATTATAATTAAATGAATGTATGCACATCCTGTCTAGTGGTCAGAATGCAGGACTGCTGATATTGAGGTCTGAGGTTCGAATCTTGGTTCGGACATGGATATACTTTCTCTCTCCTGTCTTTGCCCTTTACTTGTATGAACGGGTTGTGAATGATTGCCTACCCTATTAAATGATACCTATGGTATATGTGTACTAAGGAAGTTGGATAGCACACCAAATTATGGTTCACTTGAAAACGTGGAATAGCGCACCCAGTATTGCCAACCTCACTGACACAAGACAACACAAATGAATGCATTTTAATATTAAGATAAATTAAATAAAAATGATTGTGGCAGAAACTTACCTGTATATTGTTTGAAGATTACTAAAAAATTGGACTTAAAAACTTAAAAAATACATTAATGAATGAAAATATATTTATATTAATAAACATATGGTAATTTCACATTTTTATTAAGAGATTCTGCGTGTATGAAAGCGGTGGACTCAATCACTTAGTCAAACTTCCCCTAAGCGGAAATCCAACAACATCTGCAATCCCAACTTAATAAAGCAACAAGCCTCTTGATTAAAGTGCACTCAATATCAACTAGACAAATATTTCGTACATATATTGAATTTTTAAATTGCTTCAGATACCCAACATGGATGACAGAGTGCAATTACTTTTGCTGCCAGTAACAATACAGCGAAAATCCATTGTCAAAATAAAAAAATCATAACTTTTCCTTCCCTCCTTCAAAAGCCCGCCGATTGATTTAAAGCAGTCACTGTGGTACCGAATTCGAACAATCCTTGGAATCTCTGGCCACAATAGACAAGGAACAAGGAAAGAAAAAAAAGATGGGTTACCCATCTCCTACCACCGCCTTCCCTTGCCAATAGCTGATCATCGCCCAGAAGAACGGAGGAGAAGGGGTTGGCAGTTTGAGCTTCGTTCACACTCCCTCCCCCGCGATCTTGAGAAGGAATTCCCAATATCATTGAGAAATGTGAAAGTGCAATGCCTTCACCTTCTCCTCATCCTCTACTCTCTTTCCTGAGATCGATTTGGTAGGGTTGGTTGGATGAGCAAAAGAAAAGGAAGACGAACGGCCCTTGTGTCCATCCATCTTACGTGCCCGAGCGTTCTCTTCATGGAAGATTGGTCCACGGCATCCCGTTATTTCTTTACCCCCTGAAACACTGCTTTTGCATTGTTAAATATTCAAATGCTTCAGCCATTTCTCCAATGAAGATAAGAAGTTAAATGGATAATTAATCAAAATTCATTCACCACAACACTCGAAGATTAATTGTATGATTTAGGGACGTAAGTGGTTTCAGATTACTTGACCATTGAGATGTTATATGAATGTCACAATATGGAAAAAAATCTTTACCGTTATCACTTTTGAGGAATAGAGATACAGCATGAAATTGCTTTTAAATTATGTAAAAAAGAATTTCTTATCACTAGTGGTTTGTTTTATTATAATATGCTGCGTTTGTTGTGAATATATGCAACGACTAATATTTATCATGTAAAGATAAGGACTTTATTTGGACATTGTGCACTACATCTAAATATCCGCAATATAATTAAACAGTAGAGATATTAGAAAAAACATATAATATTATGGCATTGATATAAACTCTAAAAATTAATATTTTTAGTTTAATGATAGTCTTGCGATCTTGTTAAAAATATATTAAAACTTATTCCCCCTTTCATATTTTTTTATTATTTTCGTGCATATTTTAAGTACATTTTTACAGTTAAGTTATGGTTAAGGTTTTACATCTTACATCAAAACAAATGAAATTAGTTTCCATGAAATACATCGCATTAATTTTTTTGTTATTTAGGTTAAATTTCGTAGTAAATAATATTTTACTCTGCAACAGTAAGTAAGAATCCATTTTTAATTATTGTATTTAACTGTAACTGAATATAAAAATATACTAAAAGTTTTGAATTATTGCCCTTATCTTATAGTATTATTAAATTCCACCGATAATGATGCTATATATATATGTGTGTGTGTGTGTGTGTATGTATATATACATACATAGATATATGTATGTATGTATATTATAAGAAATTATCGATTTAACTAACTTCTGTGGAATTTTATTTATCTTTTATAGTTTAAAATTTTTAATATAAACTAATCGATTATGTATGAATCTATAATACTTTGTTATTAAGGATTTATACTCTGATTTTTTTGTAACAGGAAAACAAAAGTTTTTAAAGAGTCATTCTGATTAAAAATTCTAAAACGTAGATTATTCTCGCGGTATTGATCAAATATATTTTGGAGACAGATGCATTCACTTGTAACATAAATATCGACATTAGGACTGTTAACTCATTTAGGGTAATGAAACCTATTTTTTATGTATCTCTCATTAAATTTCAGATAAAAGCTAACATATTCATATAATGTATATTTTGATAACAAAATTCTAGCAAAATTATGATACTTGTTTAATTTTTTAATGTTTTTTTGACTTTTAAATGATTTTTAACAATTTTATTTGTAGCACGTTCAAAATATATTAGTTTCAAAACTTTTTCTAGTCATAAGAAATAAATTTTAGTTAAATTATATGTTAAAGGGTTATAGTTATATAAGTAGACTTCAGTACTTGAAGGTGTTTTATGGTATAATATTTTCATAAAATAGTTGCTATTCTTAAAACATAACAAATCTAAAAAAGTTAATATTTTTTAATTGTAAGTAAATTTTGAATTGTTTTTTAATTTATTACAACCAATACACAGGGAAATTTAAAAATATTATATTTAATAGATATTTTTTTAAAAATATAGATTTGTTGTTATAGAGAAAAAATTAGACATGATACTAAAACTACACATACTTAAGGAGAATTTGAAAAATAAATTAAGATTTACAGTAAGATATCATTTAATACCCTATATTTCTAGGGGAAAAATTCTATAATCTATTATCTTAGAGATGGCACATGCTTTTTATTTCTTTAAAGTATCTGTGATAGCTCTTTCAACACGCCATTTTACGTTTTTCCAACATATAAAATACACATAATATATATCAGGGTGTCACTTCAGCATGCATCCACTTCTGAGTAATGGCTTCGGCATTCCTCTATTGCATGCAATTCCTTTATAAGGGCGAGAAGAAATGAAAAATTACTCCCTAGCCTTTTTCTGCTTGCTGCGCTATTTTTTTGTCCAGAAAAATTGAGAACAAAAAAGATAAAAAACTAGACTGTCGTCATAAGCTATATGTCAAATGAGAGACGTAGAGCCGGGAAAAAGTATGACGTATATATATAAAAAAAAAGATTCCACGCGACGCACACACTTCCTCCAGGTTTGATTAGAGAGCAACGGGGTTTTCGATCTAATAAAGCTCGTAAAGAAGATTTCTTCACTTATCTAAGCCTCCCATGGGTGGACCGAAACGACTATTTCCCCAACTCAGCAAATAGACATTTGAGCGGTGAGCTTGCTTGTAACGTAAGGGTACATGGGACGATGAGCACATGGCCCTGATCCAGCGAGCGTTAGACGTGTTTATGATGGGGATTAACGTCACCGTTAACGTGCGTTATAATCCGATTTCGGGCTTTAAATTGCCAGTTTATGACGCTTAGTCTTGAAATCTGTGGTCTTGGAAGGGATGCTCTCTTTCATTATCTGTTAATGTTGGTTAAAGCAAGAAAACTGTTATTTATTAGTTTACTGAGGGCAAAGCTTCCCATAAATTTAAGAACGACAACTTTCATCAGTTTTACATCACAGAGTGTTGAAGTAGGGTATATCATTTAATTACATATTAAAATTTTAAAAGTAAGTAATTAACTGTTTTTAAAATTAGCTGTTAGTTACAGTTTTAAAAGTATGCGTTTCTGCTACAAGCTGCAAAAAATGTTACATCACAAGCATTTTTCAAAACTGTATGTATGTTTTTACGTGTAATTGAGTTATAGTTTAAATACGTTTGGAACAATTAACCTATGATTTAATTATTATAATTAACATTTATAATTTTCGTTAACTTAAGCACAAATATTCTACTAAGTATAAAATATAGAGAAATGAATAAGGAGAGTTCAATATTATAAATAAGTATAGAGGGTAGAAGAATTTACCACAAATTATAAACTTAATAATCAACTAAAAATTAGAAATTTTAATTTTATCTAAAATAATAAAGTTTACTTTGAATTATTAATTTTAAAAAATATTTGTTTTTCTTATACATTATAAACTTTATAATATGTTGCACTTAGAGGTAGTATATTAAATTAGATTTTTAATAAAATATTTAAATTATTTTAAAGGCATCATGAAAACATTAATATTTTATTCTGATATATGGAAAATGCTATTTTTTATTTTTATTCAAGTTTGGAATGTAAATTCTATAAGAAACTGTTAAAGTAAATTTTAGTTTCATATTTTTAAGAAAGAAAAGTAGTTTATATACGTGCTTCATTTAATAAAAAACTACCTATCAATTTTGAGATAATTTATTAAGTGTTTATAAATATGTTTTCTTTGATGTAACACAATATAAACAACAATTGATTATTTCTTTGATTTAACACAATGTAACACATCTTCTAAAGAGATGGAATTCACTCTATTTCAAAATACGTGAAAAATGTTTGTTTGATGCAAGATATTTAAGGAATTGGATTATTTTCTCAGTTATATGTTTCAATGTAATCAAGTAAATATTTGAATAAAAAATTAATACAATAAAGAAAATAATTCAACGGTATTCACGGCACAATTCAAAATAAATCATGAATATAACACGATTAATTCTTCTTTAAAATGATTGCATTTATTTTTAAATAAAAGAAATTTCATCAGTAAAAATCCTAAATTATAGATAATATTTTAATAAATGGTATTACTATTTAATAATCATGTTTTTATGACTTATTCAAATTCATCAAATTTAAACTTTTTTTTTATTTTCTTATGCATTTATACTCTAAATTTATATAGAAGTTAATTTGATATTGCAAAGTATTCCATGAAATTGTCGACTGAAAGAAAACGTTATAGTATGAGATATCACAAGCAAGTTTTACTCTGGGAGAATCGTACAATTTTTGTGAAAGATGTGCTTCAAGTGGGAGAAAAGTACAAAAAATAACCAGAAAATCTTTTATTTAAAAATCAATATTTAAAGAAGAAAATAAGTGATTATCCATTTTGTTCAAAGTTACTGTTCCGAAAGTTCATTGCAAAGCCAATTGCAATGACAGAACGACAATAAATGGATGAGTTGAAATTTACCCGTAGAAATGCTAAGGTTACACACATTCAACTAACGCTATGAGATTCTCTAATACTTATACAGAAAAGTTAAGTTACAGATTTAAGGAATTTTCACAAGAACAAGTGTTGAGACTTGAATAGAGTTCAAATAAAAGATTTAACAATTACAATTTTTAATGTATTCAATCGAAAATGCTTTTTACGAATCCGATAACCAATGTTAAAATTTACTAATTAGTTTCGTTCTCGTCATGTATACTATGAGAAATTTGCAGTTAAGACTTTTTTTACCGAGATATTTCTCTTCTTGATATTTTTCAAAACTGCATTGTCTCCAGTCAAATAATGGTTTTTCACACTTACTGTTGCTCAATATGCTGTACCCGTCACTAAACCTTTTAGTAGTGTTTTCACAATTTTTACCAACAAAAAGTTGTTTACGATACCATGGAATGACATATTTTCTTCAAATGATTATTGAATTTGTCCTTTTCTAATTTGTACCTATTTCAAGGAAGCTTTGCTTAGATACATTCGTAACAGTAATATAAATTAGTTTGTTTAAGCATTAAAATTTGTTTTTACAGTTAATTTTAATTACTTGATAAAGTCCTTCGCAATAGCTCAATTTTTGGTAAAAACATTATGAAAATATGCTATTCTTTACATGAGTTTATTTAAGCTACTTTGCTAAAACATAAAATTAATTTCTGCAGAAACAGAATTAATATTTACTCAAAATGACGCACATTAGTTCTTTCATTTAAAATTTTTCAATAAACTTCTCTACATTAAATTCTTTTTATTAACAGATGTAGATAATTCAAGAGATTAATGCTTAAGCAAAACCTGCAGAAATCAGCACTTGAAAATTTTAAGAAAAATTTGTAATTCAAACTATATGGGATGAAATGTTTTTCCGAAAAGAAAATAGGCTATAAATATCTAAAACATTTTTCACAAGTCGAGAGATTGTGTTGCTCCTTTATCAATAATAAAGCGTCAAAGTTAGAGTTTCTGAATGAAGCTTATCTGAAAATATTTTAGTTCATCGACATGTTTTAACTTATATACTTTTTAACTACCTTTTTTAAACAAATTTTATTTGATTGCATGATAATATATATGGGAACTAATACCTTTATTTTTCATATATATTTTATCATGCAATATATATTTCCCATATATATGGGAAATAACTACCTTTTTTAAACAAATTTTTTATTTGATTGCATAATAATATATATGGGAAATAATACAGGTATTACACTGTAGTATTATTTAAAAATTTTAAATTGCTCTTTATTTAGAATATGGAAATCAAAATTACAATATTTATCAAAAAAAAAAAAATAATAATAATAAATAAAAATGAAAAAATCCAAAAAAAAAATAAATAAATAAATAAAAAATAAATAAAAAAATCCAGGAATTATAGTATATTTTTAAAATAAAATAGGATTGTCTATAGAATGTTATGCAACTTAGATTTATTTAGAAACTAAAACATAAAGGTAATAAACAATGTTTAGAAGAATATTATGCCATTTTTCATAGGATTTACTAAATGTTCCAGATGTGATCTCAGAGGCGGACACCAAATACGAATTCAGTACTCTAAAATAGGGAATACTGTTTCTATTAGGTATGGCCTGGAATGAAACTGGCCAAGATAGGGGTTTCATTTTATCATCTTGTTATCACAGGGAAATTATTTTTCTGAAAATTACATAGCAAACAGGAAGAAATGTTTGCTTTATAGTGTGAACTTAGTCAGCAAAATTTTCTCTATACTTTTCGCCGACGATCTTGTCTTCTAGGCTTAACACAGAGACAACAGGAAGCAACTACACTACTGGTCATTAAAACTGCTACACCAAGAAGGCGACATGCTACCGACGTGAAATTTATACGAAAGGAAGAAGGTGCTGTCATATGCAAATGATTAGCTTTCCAGCGCATTCAGACAAAGCAGGCGCCAGTAGTGACACCTACACTGTGTTTAAATGAGGAAATTGTTCAGCCGGTTGCTCATACATAAATTGTATTTGAAAGTTGTTGCCTGGTGAAAAGTTGTTGTGATGTCTCGTGTAAGAAGGAGAAATGCGTACCAGCACGTTTCTGACTTTCATAAAGGTCGAATTATAGCGTACCGGGATTGCTGTTTATCTTATCGCAGTATTTCTGCTCGCGTCGGTCGAGATCCAATAACTGTTAGCAGAATATGGAATCGATGGGTTCAGGACGGTAATACGGAGACAGTTCAGGACGGTAATATCATGCGGGATCTCAATGGCCGCCTATCACTAGCAGCCGAGAAGACAGGAATATTATCCACATGGCCGTAATGGATCGTGCAACCACGTCACGAGCCGTGAGTCAAGAAACGGGGTCGTTTGGAAGACAACAACTGTCTGCACGAACAGTTCGACGACGTTTGCAGCAGCATGAACTCTCAGCTCGGAGACTACACTAAGTCATAGACAAGAGCGTCTTCAATGGTGTGATCAACGACGAACCTGGGCGCACGAATGGCGAGACGTCATATTTTCAGATGAATCCAGGTTCTGTGTACAGCCTCATGATTGTCGCATTCGTGTTTGGTGGCATCGTGGTGAACGCACACTGGCAGCGTGCATTCGTCATCGTCATACTGGCCCATCACCTGGCGTGATGGTACGAGGTGCAATTGGATACACATCTCGGTCACCTCTTGTTCGCATTGACGGTGCTTTGAACAGTGCATGTTAAATTTCTGGTGTGTTACGACCCATGGCTCTACCCTTTATTCGAGCCCTGCGAAACCCTACGTTTCAGCAGGATAATGCCCGACCGCATGTTGCTGGTATTGTACGGACCTTCCTTGATACGGAACATGTTCGTCTGTTGCCCTGTCCAGCACGTTCTCCAGATCTTTTACCAATAGGAAACGTCTGGTCAGTGGTTGCCGAGTGACTGGCTCGTGACCAAACGCCAGTCACTACAGTTGATGAACTGTGGCATCGTGTTGAAGCTGCATGAGCATCTGTACCTGTACATGCAATCCAATCTCTGTTTGACTCAATGCCCAGGCGTACAACTGCTGTTATTACTGCCAGAGGTGTTTGTTCTGGGTACTGATTTCTCAAGATCTATCCAGCCAAATTTTTTGAAAATTTAATCACTTGTTATTTCTAGTATAATATATTTGTCCAATAAATATCATTTTATTATCTGTATTTTTCCCTGGTGTAGAAATTTTAATGGCCAGAAGTGTATATGTCTGCCCTATTATGTCAGATCCATCATCATGGTTGCAGTCCTTTTCTGAAAATGCAAAAAAATGATTTCCCTGACTACATGACTTAGAGATAATTGCTAATCAATTAGGTATTGTGTCACTTCTTCACAATATCCATACTAAATAACTTGGGAATCGCTCCTCTGCAGAAATTATTCTGTTTATAAAGATGTTACTATAATTATTGATTATAGAAAATTTAGATGTATTTAAAATTCTGTGGTCATTTTGGATGTAATATATTTTCTTTAAAGGCATTGCAAGCCACTTCAATACTGTTCCCTTCTATTCATATTTTATTTTAATACACAATTTGGTTTTAGCGAATTAGAACCGCCACGATATGTGTACACTTGCATATATGTAGTGAGTACGATAGATCTACAACCGTATTCCTGTCTATCAGCAGGGAGCTTCGAACATAGTTTGCTTCAGTTAGTCTGATTCCTAAAATGTGACAATTTTGATGGTCTGTGAAGCCTGACACTTTAATCTTTCGACAAAAATCCAAACTTGGTGATATTTTATTAATGATACTTATATTTCTACATCATACATTTTTTTGTATTAAGAATTATCTTTTACTATTTACGTAAGTTTAAAAGTCACTCAAAAAATTTCACGCAAAAAAAACCTATTTTCACTAGTTGCGTAATTTACTTCAAATTTCGCAACATTTCTTTTCTCTAAATACATAGATGTTAAACTTGCTTGCATTGATATCAACTCTTAGGAATAATCAATTGAGGATTTTTGTGTTCTTTGTTATTAATAAATTAAAAATGCAATTCATTGTAAATGAGAACTGCTGAACTAGAAGGCAAACCGAGTGAATTTTTTTTAAGTTATTTTACCATTCAGAACAATGAATATTGTAAACATTCTCTCACAAGGTTGAGTTGAATTCACTCTTCAAGATAGAATTGTTTCTCTATCCACAACACTGAATCAAAATGAGATTTTGTGAACGATAAATACAAGGAATAATAGCCTGCTTCTACTTTATACAGAAATAAACCTTTTTAATTTTGTTCATTATTCAAACTATCAAAATGCGATAGCTATACTAAGATTTGCATCAACAACAATAAAAAATTAGAAAGAATAAATTACATAAGAATAAACCGCTAAAGGGAATCGAAAATTTTAGGATTTTTTTTATAAACTTTGCTATAAAATCAACAAGCAACTAAAATTCTTTCTTTAGTTAAGTTATTCGAAGTAAAAAATTAAAAATAGTAATTACATGATAAATATGTAATTTAGTTAAGACATAAAGTTTCAAAGTTATGTACAATCGATTTTATTTTTAACTTCAATGAGAGTTTTCTCAAAATGAGTATTTTAGTGAAAACAGTTTTGTAGGATCCCTGAGAGAATTTTATAATGTGTGGTTTTTCGAAACTTACAATCCATCTTTGATATAGGTTAAAGTATTAGAATTAAGGAAAACTTTATAACTTAGGTTATATAAATTAATTTATTCATTTCTGATAAGTGTAGAAGCACAAATGCTTATCAAGAAATATTTAATATTATGTATACTATTAAATTATAATTTGTTGTAATATTATATTAATTTAAGAATCAATTTTAAAAAATATTACGGATAAATATATACTCCAAAAATATTTCGACTGCTTGCGATATTTTTAAATTTTATTTGTTAATCTAATTTTCAGGAAAATTTTTGACAGGTTGAAATTAAAAGTGTGAAGTCAAGTATATAGATTAATATCTGAATTGTGGTTTATTCATGCATCACTTGTCTAGACATGGTCTAGACATTATAATAAATATACTGTAAAATGTTAAATTGTTAAAAAGAAGGATTTAACGAAAATATTGAAACGGATATTAAATGCAGTTAAAAATTATACATTCTAGCATACTTTTTGCATATCGTTTAACATTACATAGTTCTAAGTCACTGAATTACTGATCCGTTGTACTTTTGTAATACCAAAAACTTCAAAAATACTTCCGGTGTGCTTTTAATAAGAACACTTTTTATTTTTCAGGCTGTTTTGAATTGGAAATCAAAATTTTTCCTCCTGGAACTAATTTTTTCTGAATGTAAACACGAAGAGCGTAAATGTTTCCGGTTATGGGAAAATTGAATTTTGCATTAAAATACAAAATTAAGGAAATTTCACTTGAGTAATCAAAAACGACTTCTTATTAGTCAATACATATTGTTTCATTTTAATTTGCATCATTCAGTTAGCCAATTCCAATCTTTGCTATAATTTCAAATCAATAGTTCCTTGTTGGTTATTCAAACTAGAGTATTATTATAAAATGCAATTATCAACACTTGGTATTGTTTATTAAATTATTGTTATCAGATACATGATAACAATAATTTAATAAACAATCCACATCTATATAGTTTTATTTATATATATATATATATATATGGATATATTATCACTTATATATTATTATGCAAATGCCTTGTAAAATTGATATTTCAAATGAAAAAATTCTAGAAACTCATTGGAATAGAGGGTTATTATTCAAAAATGCTTATGTATATGGATTTTTATATTATGGAAACTTTTTAAACCTTATCTTATTCAAATATAAAACGTAATCTCCCCCCCCCCTGTTCAAAACATCAGATGAAATAAATAATGGAATAAAATTTTCAATGCTATAATAAATTCAATTGAATTCAGCTTTATAAGTTTTTTCACTTCGTATATTTTGGAATGAATGTGGGAAGAGAGTAGACTATGTTTGAAATTAAGGAATAATTTGAAATTTTCTGTGCAAAATAAGAATTACAGCGAATAAAAAGATCATTAACTTTGCTGCACAGTGAACTTTATTTTAATCTGCGAAACAATTTTCAAAAAAGTAAATTTGATTTTTTTTACTTCTAGGAAGAGAAAGGCAACTTAACTAAGATTAATTTAGCACGTCTTGGTAAATAAACATCTATCATTGGCATAATGACGTTTTCACAGATGTATAATTAACTTTATGAATATGTAAATGGTTATGTAGGAAATGCATTCATATTTTTTAATCTAGTCGTACTATTTTTATGATCAGTATCTTCCTAATTCAAAAAGAGTAATTCTTCGATGAATGATTAACTAAGCATGGGAAATCAAGAACTTGTATTACTGCTAATAACAAAAATAAGTTGTTTCTTTCAAAAGATAAAAAAAATTGCATTCAATTTTCAAATTGGAAGTTATTCCTGTAAGAAAATTTTTGGCAAAATTTAAGAGAAAGTAATTAAATGAATCTATCTATCTATCTATATACATATATTATATTTTCTATATATATATATATATATATATATATATATATATATATATATATATATATATATATATATATATATATATATATATATATATATATATATATATATATACATATATTATATTTCTCTCTCTCCCTGTGTGTGTGTGTCTGTTTGTATGCATGCGAAGATTGTGAGTAAAGTCCAATCATCCTCTTAATTTCGATACGACGATATTTTTCACCATAAAAATATGATCGATGAAGTACTGAAGATTGATTATGAACTACAAAATAAGTTGTATTGCATATTTCATCAGTGGAAGAATTTGTTTTATTTAAGAACAAAAGGTGATAGTTTGACCTTAACAAAATATTCATTCGGTTTGTATTTCAGTGGTAATATGCCTAGCAATGTAGTTAGTAGTCATTTTTTAAGTAATTTGAATGATGTTTTTAAACTCTAGAACAAATCAGTGGTTATTTCGTGCAAATGTTTTCCATTGCGCTACCGTGCATAATGTGTCATCTGGTAATAAATTACTTCTTCGTAGTACACTTCATATTTATTTTTTATTCTATGTCTCGTTCTCTTATTTAAATATTATAGCTAACTAAGGAGTTAGCTACCTTTTATATACACATTTACGTATTTATGAGAATATTTCTTTAAATAATATTTTATGCCTTCATCAAATATATGCTCGCAAGATTAATAAAATTTAAGAAATGTAATTGAGAACCCATGACTTAATTTAACAGCCGAACTTTCCATTTTTTTCAATAATTTTTTAATTTTTTTCAGTCATTGGGCATTTGCAAATAAACAAAAACTTAATATAATTTTACTCATAATCCTTTATACTGTGAGTTGCAATTTTAAACTCAAATTTCAGACTGAAAAATAATTTTTGGTAAAAATTAGTTTTGAGAAGATTAATTATTATGAATTAGAAGAAAATATAAATGAATTATTTTACATTTCATTATCTGTAGATATTATTTACTCTATAATTAAAAAAAAAAAAAAAAAAAAAAAAGCATACAAATATAGTACATGTATGTAAAACACATAGTTAACATTCACATTTTTATCTCTATTAAACGACACTTTTAATGAAATGTAATGCTGTTTTTAAATTTTTTAAATTTGTAAAAAGTCAAAAATTTATTTTATGGGATTATTAATATTACTTAACCAATGTTCTTATTGAAGTTAAAAATGCTTTTTTTTCTTCAATCTCTCTGATTTTATAGTTCCAGTTTTAGACATTTGTGTTTGCCCTTTTTATTTTAAATTATATATAATGTTAATATAAATTTTGTTCTTATTTACAAATACATTATTATTCAAAAGTGGCTTTAGATTGCTTTTAAATGAACAGATAACGGAAAAAATATAGTGAACTTCAGATATAATTACACATAAAAAGTAGTAGATTTTGATAAATATTCTTAACAACATATATTTTCAAATATGTAGCTTCAATATAAAGGATGGTATGAGTTAATATACATCCAAGTTTTGCAATATTCTTCTCAAATGCATGATTTATATTCATACTGTTGAAACTTCACCAAGATTTTGTACTACAAGATACTGACTAAAAGTAGATGCGAATCGCAAGAGCTTTTATATCAAAGCTTCAAAACATTTGAAGAATTTTTCCTTGTGTTGATATAAAAGTTCCAGAAATATTACATGAACATGTAACACTATGTGAAAGTATAAATTACATTTCCTGAAAGTGTGAGCATAAAAAAAAAGTAATATTTCGTGACATTCATGCATTAAGTAAATGTTGCATTTAGGTTTTGTTTATTCTGTCTTTATTATTTAATAAAAATATTTTTAAGAAATTTTTATAACCTAAGAAATTACTGCCGAAAGTAACAATTCAACGGTAACTAATGAAAAAACCATTAATATACCATTTCTCTTTTGATATTACATTTTTAAATATTTCTTAATATTATTTTTCCTTCTAATGGAATTTTTGCCAGGACTGATTTTTATTTCCAGCAATACGCTGAATATAACCATTATCTGTAAGTTATTAATCTGAGTGTAATTTTTTTGTCACTTGGAAAACACTCTGTGTCTCTGCACTGATTCAGTAATAGTTTATAGTTTTAAGTGTATTGCAAACTATTAGAAGCATTCTGCATGAGCTGGGGGATTTGAACTTGAAATTGTCCGAACCCATGACTAGAACACTGAACATCAATTTGCTTTCTCAACTCCTCATTTATTGTGAAGAAAATGATTATGAAACTTCATAACAACAATATATGAAATCATTATTTCTTTTACTACAATACAGCATGCTATCATCATTTGTCTTAACAGAAAACAGCATGCAATCATCATTTCTCTTAGCAGAATACATCAAGCAATCATTATTTTTCTTACCACAAGACAGCATGCAATCATCATTTCTCTTACCACAATACAGCATGCAATCATTATTTCTCTTACCACAATACAGCAAGCTATCATCATTTCTCTTAACACAATACAGTATGCAATCATCATTTATCTTACCACAATACAGTATGCAATCATTATTTGTCTTACCACAATACAATATGCAATCATTATTTGTCTTACCACAATACAGCATGCAATCATTATTTCTCTTACCACAATACAGCAAGCTATCATCATTTCTCTTACCACAATACAGTATGCAATCATCATTTCTCTTACCACAATACAGTATGCAATCATTATTTGTCTTACCACAATAGAGTATGCAATCATCATTTCTCTTACCACAATAGAGTATGCAATCATTATTTCTCTTACCACAATACAGCATGAAATCCTCATATCTCTTACTATATTAATAATTTTAAAAGAATAATTAGTTTTCAAGATTAGTAATATTATATATTCACTTCATCATCATTAAAACTTGAAAAAAGGAATTTGTTTTTTTTTTGAATGAGAATTCATTGAATATTATTTTCCTTTTAAAAAATGATATCATTTACCGAAATGACATTGTATCATTATCTGCGTTAATAATTTCGCTCTCTCTATTAATCTTTTAAAAAAACTCTGTTAATAAAAATGTTATAAATATTGTAAAGATCTAATTCAAAATAGGTGGAAAATGACATAAAAATTTTTAGTTCTATATTATGTGTGTGTTTGTGTATACGACTTTTAGATTATTTCCATTTCAGTGTTCTGAAAAAGGCATTAATTTAAAAGTTTAATATACTCATTGAAAGAAATTTTGCTGAGAAGGATTAAAAAGGGAATCAAAATAATTAATTTGTGCAAATGACGTAATAGGACCCTTTATACGACTAGTTTGAAGCTAATATGAAGATTTAATCACAGAATGTCTCACGCTCAAAATGCACCGCTTCAAGCTATAAATGCAGCTGGTGAACTCAATAATTACATATTCAAGGCTTCTCTATAAAATAAACAAGTTAACAGGGAAGATATATACTCGCTTCATGCCTAAAGATGATCTGATATGGGTGATATTTCGATAATTAAATTTAAACACTTGAATATGCATTTACTGGTTCAGTCAATAATATAAAACAACTCGCTCATGCATTGAAAATGTTATCGCGTAAAGGTATAGTAAATTTATATTTGAAATAATTGCTAAACAGATAACAGAAAACTTATTATGTTTTCTAACCGGTAAAATACCTTGCAATTAAAGAATATATTTTAAAAGCAATAAAATTTAATTAATATTTAATTACCTACTTATAAAATAAATTTAAATATTTACAATTGAGTTTAAATTGTGTTTAAATATTTAAATTTTGTAAGATAAATTATAATTTGTATCTAATTTAAAAATGTAAAAAATATATTTTTATATTAGATATAAGGTGTAATTTGTCCTATAGAATTAAATAACTTTGGGAAAATCCTTTTTCAAGTAATATTTTTTTAAAAAACGAAAGAATATGTAATTGTGAAAGAGATGTGTCAATAAGATAATTTATAAGCTTTATTTTAGTATAGTTATGTATGATAGGAAAGTTTATAATAGATTTTGATATCAAAGTAAGTTAAATGATATTGATAATTTGCTGTGCATTCAGAAACATTATATATATTCATTAAATGAGGCTCAATTATATTAACTATTAAATATTATTTTGGTCTATCATTCACATTCTAGGAAGAAAGTTTATACAGTAAAATGCTTATAACATATGAAAGTGCATATTTACATATTTTTATAAATTACTGTATATATAACATTTTATAAATATATGTATGTGGGTACTTTTATGCCTATAAAATATGAATGAAAAATAACTAGATAGATACATTATATTTTTCATAATAATAGCTCAAAATTTAAACTTTAAAGGGTAAACCATTATATGAATAAACTAGAAATTCAAATTTCTCGTGAAAAAGAATAAAGTTTATCTTACAGTACTTTTTTCAATACAAATTGTGCTGCTTTTTACAAATGAAAAGTATTTAACGTTTTAAAATATTATGTATGAATTCTGTTGTAAACTGTATGGAGATATATAGTTTCTATATCATCTGAATTAATATAATAAATATAAAAAAAATTACATTGGAATATTATTTGCATTTTATCATATTTTAAAAATTAATATAAGATAAATGTTGGTTATTAGATCCTGTGTCTTTAAAAAAAATTAAATTCTTAAATTTAAAAACACAAAGCATTATTTATATGATAGAACTGACTTTTCTATTATATGGTGTAATGTACTCAGTCTGGATAAGCTGACTTATAGGTAAGCAAGCACCGTTAAGGAATCAGGTTTAGCTAATTTAATATATTCTTGACTTAATATTATTTACAAATTATCTGGATTAGGTACAAAAACTGTTGTAAATTGTAGGCTCCAGGAAAACGGATGAATATCTCACACGTATTCCGAAGCTCTCCTCTGTCTCCCACAAGGACTTGCTATTTATATTAACCTTTCCCCCAACATTCGGCCTCCAGTAATCTTAAGATCCATCTTCTAATGTCCCTATTGACTTCTATTTCTAGCCACTCCACCGATTCGAATCAGAAGGAGTGAGGAGGCAATATATTCTTCGAAAACACATGGTCCATTCAACAGGTTATTCCAGTTAAATTGGAAGGCCTAATAATTTGTCATGAAAGACTTAATGTCCCTTCACGAATTCTGTTTGCCGTCCCTACATCATATTCCAATCAGAACTAATTGCCTGTTTTTGGGTACAATGTTGTTCCTGGAATTCAAAGGTGAGAAATCAATCTCATTGTCCGCTGCAAAGGTGTTAACATCCATCGAAAGTCTGGAATAACTTGTGCTTTTCAAGCAATAACGGGGAAGTTATAATGGCTAAAACTAACATATATATTCATATGTTTGATATCAAATGCATTGGTAAAAAATATATAGTGTAATATAATGTTATAGAAAAGTTACATAATTGTCAATAAACATGTATAAAACTCGATAATAATCAATTTTCACGTTATTTTTGAGAACCATAATAAGCATTTCTTGGCTCTGAAACATGCTGTTTCTCAGTATAATAAACAAAATTATATAGTTAATACATATCGGAATCATAAGAAATGAAACGTATGATATTAAGTACGGTTAAGAATTTCTACAATAAGATTTTTTTTCTAAAATTTGACAAAAGGCTTTGGATCACTTAAAGACCAAAGAAAGCTAAAGGCACATTTTAAAATATATATCTTTCGCAGAATATCACACTTTATTGTTTGCGTTACTATACGTTCAAAACCACACAACAACGATTATTGCTTCATGGTATCTATTGCTTATTGCAAACTCCTCTACCAAAATGAAAAATGTAGAAATAATATGTGTTAATTTCAATTGAAATGAATAATAGGATATAGAGTAATAGGAATAAATAATAATGGTACATAATAAAAATAAAGTACATAATAATAGAGGAATACATAATAATAATAAGATACATAATAATATGAATGATAGGATACATAGGAAGAGGTTTACATTTAGTCAATTTTTATGTTAATAAATTGTTTTTCATTCAAATAGTAATCCATGTAAAATTAAAGAGAGATAATTATTAATTTTTTTTATTAATTACACTACTGGCCATTAAAATTGCTACACCAAGAAGGCGACATGCTACAGACGTGAAATTTATACGAAAGGAAGAAGGTGCTATGATATGCAAATGATTAGCTTTTCAGCGCATTCAGACAAAGCAGGCGCCAGTAGCGACACCTAAAATGTGTTTAAATGAGGAAATTGTTCAGCCGGTTCCTCATACACGAATTGCATTTGAACGTTGTTGCCTGGTGAAAAGTTGTTGTGATGCCTCGTGCTAGAAGGAGAAATGCGTACCAGCACGTTTCTGACTTTGATAAAGTTGGTACCGGGATAACGCAGTATTGCTGCTCGCGTCGGTCGAGATCCAATGACTGTTAGCAGACAATGGAATCGATGGGTTCAGGACGGTAATACGGAACGCCATGCGGGATCTCAACGGCCACTTATCACTAGCAGCCGAGAAGACAGGCATATTATCCGCATGGCTCTAATGGATCGTGCAAACACGTCACGAGCCGTGAGTCAAGAAACGGGGTCGTTTGGAAGACAACAAGTGTCTGTACGAACAATTCGATGACGTTTGCAGCAGCATGAACTCTCAGCTCGGAGATCACACTAAGTCATAGACAAGAGCGCCTTCAATGGTGTGATCAACGGCGAACCTGGGCGCACGAATGGCGAGACGTCATCTTTTCAGATGAATCCAGGTTCTGTGTACAGCATCATGATGGTCGCATTCGTGTTTGGCGGCATCGTGGTGAACGCACACTGAGAGCGTTCATTCGTCATCGTCATACTGGCCCATCACCTGGCGTGATGGTACGAGGTGCCATTAAATACACGTCTCGGTCACCTCTTGTTCGTATTGACGGTGCTTTGAACAGCGCACGTTACATTTCTGGTGTGTTACGACCCATGGCTCTACCCTTTATTCGAGCCCTGCGAAACCTTACGTTTCAGTAGGATAATGCCCGACCGCATATTGCCGGTACTGTACGGACCTTCCTTGATACGGAACATGTTCTGCTGTTGCCCTGGCCATCACGTTCTCCAGATCTTTCACCAATAGAAAACGTCTGGTCAATGGTTGCCGAGCGACTGGCTCGTCACCAAACGCCAGTCACTACGGTTGATGAACTGTGGCATCGTGTTGAAGCTGCATGGGCATCTGTACCTGTACATGCAATCCAATCTCTGTTTGACTCAATGCCCAGGCGTATAACTGCTGTTATTACTGCCAGAGGTGGTTGTTCTGGGTACTGATTTCTCAGGATCTATATCCAGCCAAATTTTTTGAAACTTTAATCACTTGTTATTTCTAGTATAATATATTTGTCCAATAAATATTATTTTGTTATCTACATTTCTTCCTAGTGCAGCAATTTTAATGGCCAGTAGTGTAATAGGGAAACTATCATTTCTCTGTGCGCAAATCTTACGTGCAAAAATTATTCTATTTTATGGGTCATAAAAATTTTTTTTATGCAATAACTTGCATTACTTTTAATTTAGAATGTGTGGTTAGTCTAGGTTTAGAGGCTTTATCTACAAAAATTTAACATGGTATTATATTTGTCAGAATTTTTTTTTACTAATATACTCACCAATATTACGATACAAATACACATGAAATAAATATCTAAGTTTATCAATGATGTTAGTTTTTTTTCGCGCAACGATTAATTGGGCTGATACCTCGATATTTTAATGCAGGTCAAGAACTATAAGAAAAATTCATGACTTATTGAAATATCTAAAATAAGAATTGTTCAATTGATGGGTATGCCATCTATAATGTAGCTGCCATCTCGGCA